>WOXC01007427.1:0-468705 GCA_011680675.1 Gymnobelideus leadbeateri
GGTAAAAATTTTAACATTTCTTTTTTCACATTTTGAGTTCCAAATTCCCTTCTTCCCTTCCCCCATTTGACAAGCAATTTGACAAAAGATTTATATGCAAAACACATTTCCATGTAAACATTCTGTGAAAGAAAATACAAAAAAAAGCAAGAAAAAATAAAGAAAAAGCATTTTTGATTTGCCTTCAGGCTCCACCAGTTCTTTACCTGGAGATAGACAGGACCTTTCATCATTAAGTCCTTCAGAAATGTCTTGGATCATTGTATTGCTGAGTTATTCACAGCAGATCACCATACAATATCGCTGTTACTGTGTACAATGTTCTCTTGGTTCTGCTCACTTCATGTAAGTCCAGCATTTTTCTGAGAGCTCATCATTTCTTACAGCCCAATAATATTTCATCACAATCATATATGACAATTGTTCAGTCATTCCCCAATTTATAGATATCCCCTCAAATTTCTTTTGCTTTGCCACCAATAAAAGCTGCTATAAATATTTTTATTCATGTAGGTCTTCTTCCTTTTTGTTTTTTATGTCTTTGGCATACAGACCTCCTAGTGGTATTGCTTGGTCAAAGGCATGATTTTAGGGGGGCGAGGTGACACAGTGAATAGAGCACCCGCCCTGGAGTCAGGAATACCTGAGTTCAAGTTTGGCCTCAGACAACACAAAAACTAGCTGTGTGATGTTGGGCAAGTCACTTGGCCCCAGTTGCCCTGCCTTCCCCCTCCAAAAAGCAAAAAAAAAAAAAAAAAAAAGGCAAAGGCGTGATTTTAGAGCTCTTTGGACATAGTTCCAAATTGTTCTCCAGAATGGTTGAATCAGTATGAAATGCCCTCCTGATTTTCTTCCAGAATTAGCTCAAGCTCCACCTTCTGTAAGAGATCGTTCCTACTTTCTCCAAAGGCTGGTGTCCTCCCATCCAAGCTTAACTCGTGTCTATTTTGTATCTCTCTTATACTGTGTTCTGTGCTGAGCACAGGAGGCACACAGCAAATGTTTTTCGACCTGACTTTGCATGAGAGAATCTATTTTGCTTCTGTCTTTTTATCCTCACAAACATTCCCTCTAATTTCTTTACACCAAGATTTATTTGTATTTCTTTTTATCTTGCATATTACTGTTTTATTGAGGCACAGGAAGGCATTGTAACTTTACTGAACTTGAAGTAATGAGTGTAGCAAGCTTGGCCATTGATAAATAGAAAATAACAGACATCCACAGCTTTTCTAGCAAGTTTGCATCACAAGGTGCTAGATAATGTTGAGTTAGTAATTCAATTTTAGGATTTCACTGGGGTGGGAGGAATGGAAGGTTATGGAGATAAAAAGAAAAGGGAACAATACCTCCTAATTCCTCCAGAAACTTATTTTTTCTATGAAATTAATCATGAATGAATGGGTCAGTTTCTCCTTTAATCCCCAATCATAAGGCGTTTTATCTATATAAATATAAATTTATTGCATGTTTTTAGTCCTGATAAGTGAGATACCCCCAAAAAGAGAATATTTCCAACTTGCTTCCATAAATTGCTCCCCTGTGCAAATGTGACCATATCTGGTCTTGTTAGAATAGCTGAAGAATTGCATGATTATTAGTGGTAGGTACTGTATTATATACTATACATAGTACAAATATTTCTAGTGAAGATTGAAAACTTGCATATTTTCATTTTATTAAAGGTGCAATAAAACTTAGTACAACTTTATCATAATGTTCAAAATCATCAATCACTATTACTTGGTAGTTTTTCTTATGGTGTCATCACCATTGTACAGGACTTTGGGTCTGAGACAGACTTTTTGAGATAGAGATAGTTTTGTGAGATAGAAAACTTCAGGTTTCTGTCGATAAAAGATGATAGTAAAGTATTAGCTCTAGCCAGTCGTCCCTTTCCCATACACATGAACATAGGAATGCCATCTATTTCATTCCTAAGGAGACCAGTGGCTAGCCAAGATCCATAACCATGTAAACAGTGGCTGTTCTTTTTCCTTAGTTCTCAAAGAGGACCAGGACATCAGGAAGATGATATCATGACTTGCAAAGTGAATTGAATTTAAGTGACAGAGGGCTGTGCAAAGATTTTCTCCTCCAGGGCCATCTGGGTCCAGTGGCCAGATATAGATCTGGAAATAGTGACTAAGAACCATCAGGAAAGGAAAGCAAAAGCAATTGTGTAAATGGTGATTTGGAACCAGCAAGGTATTTTAAAAGGCAAATTTCAGTGACTCTGCAACAATTCAATGGGCAGGGATTGTGTGGCTGCACACCTGTGCTGCTTGGAGGGAACATTGATCCTCCGTGTCTAGAGCATACTGTGTGTTTAATTTAATAAATGTTGACTGATTGATCAGTACAGTTGACATTTATCTTCAAAATACTGAAGACCCTGATTGGGATTTCATAAACCATAAATAATATCTCCACTTCCTCCTCTCCTCCTTGTCCTTGGACCAATTTAAAAAAATTTCTAGATAAATGCCCATAAGTATATAGTGGTTTTGATGAAGGCAACTAGGTGGCACAATGGTTTAAAGTGCTAGCCTTGGAGTCAGGAAGGGGGTTATGAGAATAGAAGAAACATTTATTAGATACCTTCTGTATTTCCAGGCACTGTGCTACACGCTGAGTTAAAATTCTTCCTGAAGCACTTAGTACCTGAGTGACCCTGGGCAACTTCAGTTTCCTTATTTGAAAAAATGGGGCTAATAATAGCACCTATTTCAGGCTGCTGTGAAGATCAGATAGAATATGTGTAAAGCACTTTGCAAACTTTAAAGTGGTATTAAATTAGTTATTGTTACTTCATTGAGCACCTTGATATATCGGAAAGTACGGGGTAGCCATTAGTTGTGAGTCAGGGACCTGGTTTTGCCATTCAGTAGTTTTGGACAAGTCCCTTAGCCTTTTAAACTCAGGTAAAACTGTGGGGTATTTGCACCCATTATGTGGAGAATGCTGTTCTTTGTTTCTGTGGCTGCTAAGATGGGAGGAGAAAGGCATCAGCTCCATAGTCTTCCCTGCTCTATATTTCAGAACCTTTTGAGATCATCCCCCATTTTCTCCTCCATTTCAGTTTAATGAACATATTGCCTTTCTTGCCAGATGCTCTCTTGTCAGATTGGCGTCTCCCCCTCCAAATGCCCATCCCCTGTCCATCATCATCATCATCATCATCATCACCATCATCATCATCATCAATCATCAGTGCCATACCCCCTAGACTCCATCTTTGGCCCTCTTCTTTTTTTTTTTTGTTTTTGTTTTTGTTTTTTTAATTAAACAAATGCTTTATTAACTTCTGGTTTACATCATTCATTTCCACCAGATTATGAGTTACATTTTTCCCCCATTTTTTTTCCCTACCCACCACCCCAGAATAGCAGTCCCACTAGATATCCCCTCATCCAATCTGCTCTCTCCCATATCTTCTCCCATACCCCCTTCCACTTTGCCATTAGGGCAAGGTGAATCTCTGAGCCCCACTGCCTGGACATCTTATGAAACATTTAATTTTAAAACTTCGACTTTCAGATCCATTCCCTTTCTCCCTTGTCACCCACTCCCTCTGAGAAGATAAGCAATTCAGTATGTGTTGTACATGTATATCTATGCAAAACATTACCATAGTAGATATATTGTAAAAGACTGCTTATATTTCCCTCCCACCTGTCTCACTCCCACCTGGTCCATTCCCTACTTTGATCCTGTCCCTCTTTGATAGTGGGTACTTCTAACCTCCCCTCTCCCCAGAATGCCCTCCCCTCCATCATCCCCTCTCTCATCCCCCTTTCCCCTACTCAGGAGAGTGAGTGAGGGTAAGATATTCCATTTTGTATGTATGTGTTTCTCTCCTTGAGCCAACTTCAATGAGAATATGCTTTTGCCTTTTTGCCTTCCTGTTCTTCCCCTCCCCTGCAACTACTTCCCTTGCCTCTTCTACATGAGATAGTTTGCCCTACCCTGTCTCTCTCCATCTCCTCTTGCCACTTTCCTCTCTCACCTCTTGACTTCACCCCTTAAGAATCATCCCTTCCTTGGGGCGGCTAGGTGGCACAGCGAGCAGAGAGCCAGCTCCGGAGCCAGAAGGACCCGAGCTCGGATCCAGCCTGGGCAAGTCACCCAACCCCAATTGCAGTCCAAAAAAAAAAATAATCATCCCTTCCCATCAAATTCAACCTGTGCCCTCTATCCATGTATACCTGTGAACATATGCCATGTACCCTTCTTCAATTATTTTCATAATGAGAAAGGTTTCATCAAACACAGTTATTGTTTTTCCATGTAGGACTGTATATAGTCCAACTTTGATAAGTTCCTTTTGATTTCTTTTCCTTGATTACCTTCTCAGGCATCTCTTGCTTCTTGTGTCTGAATGTCAAATTTTCTATTCAATTCTGGTTTTTTCCTCAAGAATGCTTGAAAGTCCTCTATTCCACTGAATGACTATATTTTCCCCTGAAACAAAATACTCAGTTTTGCTGGGTAGGTGACCTTGGGTTCATTCTCAGTTCTTTTGCCCTCTGGAATATCATATTCCATGCCCTTCGATCCCTCAGTGTAGAAGCTGCCAGGTCCTGGGCTATTCTGATTGTGTTTCCACAATATTGAAATTGTTTCTTCCTGGCTGCTTGAAGTATTTTCTCCTTGATCTGGGGATTCTGGAACCTGGCTATAACATTCCTGGGAGTTTTCTTTTTGGGATCTTTTTCAGGAGGTGATCTGTGGATTCTTTCAACCTTTATTTCCCCCACTGGGTCTAAAACATCAGGGCAATTTTCCTTGAGAATTTCTTGAAGGATGATTTCTAGGTTCTTTCTTTGATCATGGCTTTCAGGTAGTCCAATAATTTTTAAATTCTCTCTCCTGGATCTATTTTCCAGGTCAGTGGTTTTTCCCATGAGATATTTCACATTGCCTTCTATTCTTTCATTTGTTTGGATCCGTTTAATAGTATCTCGATTTCTCATAAAGTCACTAGCTTCCATTTGCTCCAGTCTAACTCTGAAGGAATGAATTTCCTCAGTGAGCTTTTGAGATTCTTTTTCCATCTGGCAAATTTGACTTTTTAAGGCATTCTTCTCCTCATTGCCTTTCTGAGCCTCTTTTGCCGTTTGAGTTAGTCTATTTTTTAAGGTGTTATTTTCCTCAGTCAGGCTGTTGACTGTCATTTCATACTTTTCTTGCATCTTTTTCATTTCTCTTCCCAAATTTCCCCCCACTTCTCTTATCTGCTTCTTAAGGTCTTCTATGGCCTGTAGCCAGCTTGTATTTTCATTTGGGGCTTTTGGTGCAGGAGTTCTGACCTCACAGTCCTCCTCCATGCTTTGAGACTCTTTGCCCCTAAAATAGGAGTCCAATGTTGAACTTTTCTGTTTATTTTGTTTCATTTGCCTAGGCATATTGCCACTTAATTACTTGATTTTTGGGCTTGTTGCCACAGTAGGACTCTGCCACCAGACAGGGGAGCTTCCGCCCAAATGTGGGGTCTTCACAACTTCTGCCAGTTGTGTGGCCTCTGTAAAGCCTCCACCCACTCTGGCAAGTTGGATACCCACCCCAAACTTCCCCCCAGACCACAATCCAGATCCAGGCAGTTTAAAGCAAAAGCGATTAACCCCCAGACTGATTGCTGGATCTTCCTACAGTTCTCAGACCAGGAGCTAGAGCTACTACTGATGCTAAGTGGCTTCTGTGCAGCTGTTTCTTCAGCAGCTTTTTGCCCCCTGGGGAGGAAGCCACATGTTCCCCAAATACTGGTCCCAAAGTCCATAGGGCACTAACCTCTCACTTTGTCCTAGGCATATCTGTGCTGATAATTCTGGAATCGCCACAATTGCTGGTGTTCTGGGGTTCCACCAGCCAGCTGAAGGCCCGGCCGCCCTGGGCTAAAACTGCGGACCTGGGCTTGGCTCTGCGGTCTGCGCTGTTGGTTCCCACCATGCTGTGCTGCCTGCTCTCAGAGCACTGCGCTGGCCGCTCCCTGCAGGGCTGCTGGGCTGTCCTCAGGAGGAGGTTAGCTTCTCTGTGCAGTTCTGTGGGTGCTGTGGTTCCAGAAGTTGTTCGGAGCTCTCTTTCACATTGTTTGAAATTTGTGTGGGGCAGAGCACATTGGAAATGCTGTTTCTACTCCGCCATCTTGGCTCCGCCCCCCTGGCCCTCTTCTTTTTCGTCTTTACTCTTTCTGCTCTCTCTTGATAATTTCATCAGCTCCTACTTTCAATAATACAGATTATTCCAAGATCTACCTGTCTAATCCTTATTCCTTTTAGACCTCCACATGTCATTCAGTCATTTCAACTGTATCCAACTCTCCATGATCCCATTTGGGGTTTTCTTACCAAAGATATTGGAGTGGTTTGCCATTTCCTTCTCCAGCTCATTTTATAGATAAGGAAACTGAAGAAAAGAGAGTTGAGTGACTTGCCCAAGGTCACACAGCTAATAAGTGTCTCGGGCCAGATTTGAATTTAGAAAGATGGGTCTTCCTGACTCCAGGCCTTGCACTCTATCCACTGAACCACCTAGATGCCCCTTGACTTTCAGTTCTGAATCACAAGCTATTTTGGGCATCTCCATCTAAATGGTATTTCTAAAGCATTTGTTTGACCAAGTCCCCCTCCTTTCTCCTCAATAACTCTAATAAAACCCTATTAACTCTAGAATCCCATACAGATTCCTCTGCTTGGTATTTAAAGTCCTTTATAACCTGGATTCAGCCTACCTCTTCAGCCTCATTAAACATTACTCCCTTCCACATACCATGCGGTACAGGTGGGTTGACCTCCTTAGTGTTACTCCTCACACAGACTGTCCCTCATTCCTGCAACACGCTCCCTTCTCTCATTTTCCTCTTAGAATCTCTTATAAAAAATTTTAGCTCAAACTTTCACATATATTTATTCTGTGTACTTTTATATAAGTATATGTTATAAGAATGTAAGTTTCTTGAGGGCAAGGACTATTTAATTTTTGTCTTTATATCCCAAGCAGAGGGACTTACACATAGTAGGTACTAATGCTTGTTGATTGATTGATAGATTAAACAGGTAAGGTTTCTAATAAAAAGTGTTGTACAAAGTCTCATATTGTCTTTGTGATCAAGATAGAGAGATGTGGTCTGGATGGGTGGTGTCAAATTCAAATAAAATCAAAATACCCCTGCAGGCCTCATACTGATTTAGAAAATCACAAATTAATATTAGCTATGTTGCATTATATTTTTATTTATTTTGTTAAACATTTTCTTATTGCATTTTGACCTGGTTCAGGTTTCACTAGAGTTTTACAGGCCTCACTGGGCCAGCAGCTGTCAGGTTTGCCATCTCTGGTAGGTAATAGTAGGTTCATTCATTGAATGACAGGATGCATTAATGAGTCAATGTCAACTTGAAAGGAGGTTATCTAGTGGAATTTCCCAGGAACCTGGCCTGGATCTTAGGCATATATACACCATGTGTGTGTATATGTATAGAAATGTGTGTGTGTGTATATACACACACTCATAATTCACATTTATATTTGCAAATGACAGATATAGTTGACATAATTATCAAATATGTAGCTAACATTAAGCTTAGAGGGACAGCTAATATGTTGAAAAGAAGGGTCAAGGTCCCTAAAACAGGCTAGAATGATGGGCCAAGTGAATCTAATTAGACTTCATCAAGGATAAATAAAAATATTATATGGGTTTAAAAAAATCAACTGAAGAAGAGGGAGACATGAGAAGATAATACTTTGTGCAAAATTCAAAACAGCCATTTAGTAGATCTAAAATTAGACTCTGGACAAGATGGATTATGACTTCCAAAGAATAGTTACTAGTCATTCTATGTCAGGTTGGAAAGTAGTCTTCAGTGGAGTCCCTCTGGGGTGTTTGTGAGCTGTTTACAATATTTTATGTTTTTTTTTTCTGATACATTTTTACTCAGAAGTATAAACATTATCACACTTCTCAAGTTTTTCAAAGATCTGCCTACTCACAGTCCTGTTGCTCTGATCCCAACCCAATACCCAAGAGCCAACCTCTCTTCCATCATGTCCTGACCAGAGGAAAGAGGCTAAGGCCATAAACAACTTTTCCCCTTTTCCCCTCCTAGGAATGGGTGTTTTAAGTTATGGACCTCCAAGAACTAGTATAAGGACTACCCACCATGAGATGGCTAAGAAAGCCATGGCAGTTAATGCAAGGTGGGGTCCCACTGAGGAACCAAGTTCCTTTCAGAAGACAGAGATTGAATCTATTAAGCAAAAATATTTATTAATTTAATATTATGCACCAGATTACTGTGCATAATAGGGAGCTCCCCAAAGATTTAGCAAAACTAAAACAGAAGACAGACACAAAGGAATCAGGGACAAGGGGGAGCAGGATGCAGAAGTTATCACAGGGGAAAGGATGAATTTTCATTTTGTGGCCTTCCCCTATGCACAGGTCAATTCTCTGTATATGTTGAAGCAGCAGGGCCTTATCTAAGTGTGACTTAAAGGAAAAGGCCCTTCCTCAAAACTAGCTCCTAGTGATCACAATAGCTTCTCTAAATGTTTAAAAACTAGTAGGAAGCACACGCTTTTTTTTTTTTATATTTGAAACATTTAATGTTAAGACCTCGAATTTCAGATCCATTTCCTTCCTCCCTTGTCACCCATTCCCTCTGGGGAGATAAGTAATTCAGTATATGTTGTACATGTATAGCTATGCAAAACATTATCATAGTAGATATATTGTACAGGGCTGCTTATAATTCCCTCCCACTCATCCCACCCCCAACCTGGTCCATTCCCGACATGATCCTGTCCCTCTTCTATAGGGGGTACTTCCAACCTCCCCTCCCCCCAAGGATGCCCTCCCATTCATCATCCCTCCTCTCATCCCTCTTCCCCCTATTCTGCTGCAGGTTGAGATATCCCATTTAGTATGTATGTCATTCTCTCCCTGAACCAAATTCAATGAGAATGTGGTTTTGCCTTTTTTGCCTTCCTATTCTCCCCTCCCTTGCAACCACTTCCCCTTGCTTCTTCTACATGAGATAGTTTACCCTACCCTGTCTCTCCCCATCTCCTCTTGCCACTTTCCTCTCTCACCTCATAATTTCATCCCTTGAGTATTCTCCCTTCCCAACAAATTCAACCTATGCCCTCTATCCATATATAACTATAACCATATACACACACATTCACATATGTATTCATATGACCACACACCCTTCTTCCATTATTTTCATAGTGAGAAAGATATCATCAGTCACAGTTATTACTTTTCCATATAGGAATGTAAATAGTTCAACTTTGATAAGTTCCTTTTGATTTCTTTTCCCTGATTACCTTCTCAGGCATCTCTTCCTTCTTGTGTCTGGATGTCAAATTTTCTATTCAATTCTGGTTTTTTCCTCAAGAATGCTTGAAAGTCCTCTATTCCACTGAATGACCATATTTTCCCCTGAAACAAAATACTCAGTTTTGCTGGGTAGGTGACCCTTGGGTTCATTCCCAGTTCTTTTGCCCTCTGGAATATCATATTCCATGCCCTTCGATCCCTCAGTGTAGAAGCTGCCAGGTCCTGGGCTATTCTGATTGTGTTTCCACAATATTGAAATTGTTTCTTCCTGGCTGCTTGGAGTATTTTCTCCTTGATCTGGGGATTCTGGAACCTGGCTATAATATTCCTGGGAGTTTTCTTTTTGGGATCTTTTTCAGGAGGTGATCTGTGGATTCTTTCAACCTCTATTTTGCCCTCTGGATCTAAAACATCAGGGCAATTTTCCTTGAGAATTTCTTGAAGGGTGATTTCTAGGTTCTTTCTTTGATCATGGCTTCCAGGTAGTCCAATAATTTTTAAATTGTCTCTCCTGGATCTATTTTCCAGGTCAGTAGTTTTTCCCATGAGATATTTCACATTGCCTTCTAATCTTTCGTTTGTTTGGATCTGCTTAACAGCATCTTGATTTCTCATAAAGTCACTAGCTTCCATTTGCTCCAGTCTAACTCTGAAGGAATGAATCTCCTCAGTGAACTTTTGAGATTCTATTTCCATCTGGCAAATTCGACTTTTTAAGGCATTCTGTTGTTTTCCTCAGTCAGGCTGTTGACCCTCATTTCATACTTTTCCTGCATCCTTCTCATTTCTCTTTCCAATTTTTCCTCCACTTCTCTTATTTGATTTTTAAAGTCCTTCTTAAGGTCCTCTATGGCCTGCAACCCGCTCATGTTTTCCCCTGGGGCTTTTGGAGCAGGACTTCTGACCTCACAGTCCTTTTCCCGCTCTATGCCCCCAAAATAGGAGTCTAGGGTTGCATTTTTCTGTTTCCTTTGCCTTGGCATGTTGCCACTTAATTACTTGACTTTTGGGCTTGTTGCCACACTATGGCTTTAAGGCCAGCTAGAGGAATTTTAGTCCCGAACGTGTGGGGGGCAACTTCCGTTTCTGGCAAGCTGTAAACCCACCCACAACTTCCACCCTAGATCACAATCCAGATCCAGGGAGGTTAAAGCAAGAGCGATTACCCCCCAAGACTGATCGCTGGATCTCCCTACAATTTGCAGGCCGGGAGCTGGAGCTGCCTCTGAAAACTACAAAATGGCGTGTCTCCTCAGTGGCTTCTAGCCCCCAGGGGAGGGAGCTGACGCATTCCCCAAATACAGGTCCCAAAGTCCATAGGACACTAACCTCTTACTTTGTCCTAGGCATGTCTATGTTGATAATTCTGGAGTCGCCACAGCTGCTGGTGTTCTGGGGTTCCTCCAGCCAGCTGGTGGCCCTGCCGCCCTGGGGCTAAAACCTCAGCTCATGCGGACCTGTCGCCACTGTGCTCTGTGCGCTGCGCGCTGCCAGCTCCCAGACCGCTGTGCTGGTCCTTCCTGCAGGGCTGCTGGGCTGTCCTCAGCGGGAGGTTAGCTTCTCTGTGTCGTTCTGTGGGTGCTGGGGCTCCAGAAGTTGTTCAGAGTCCCCTTTTACATAGTTTGGGGGGAATCTGGGGGCAGAGTGGCTTGGATGAGCTGTTTCTACTCCACCATCTTGGCTCCGCCTCCCTATTTTATGTTTTGAATTTGATGAATTTTGAATTCAATGTTTTGAATAAATGTATAGATGATGTGGGGAAGCTAGGCGTGGAGTCTGGGTCTGGAGTCAGGAAGACTCATCTTCCTGAGCTAAATCAGCCCTCCTGAGACACTTACTAGCTGTGTGACCCTGGGCAAGTCACTTAACTCTGTTTTCTTCAGTTTCCTCATCTGTAAAATGATCTGGAGAAGGAGACTAAAAAAGGACTGAACAACAAATAGATGATGTCCTTTTAAAATTTCCGATGACACAAAGCTAACACAATGGATGCAGAGACAGAATTCCAAAGGCTTTTGATAAGGTAGCACAACTGGTTGGTATCTGAGAAGACATTTAACAAGGATGAATTTAGAATCTTACTTACATTTGCGTTCAAGAAATCAACTTCACTAGTACAAAGACGGGGAAGACGTGGTCAGACAACAGTTCATTTGAAAAAGAGCTGGAAACTTTGGTTAATGAAAAGCTCAACATGAATGAACGCCATGCTATAGCAAGAAAAAAAAGTTAATGTAGACACAGGTGGCATTGATAACAGAGATTATTCTGGAGATCAGCACTTAGTTCTGGGTACCACTGAAAAACTGGAGAGGATCCAGAAAAGGGTAACCAGGAAAGCTAAGGACCATCTTCATGCTGGATGGAAATCATTTGAAGGAAAGGGGACGTTTTACCCTGAAGAATAAAAGACTTAGTTTAGAAAGGGAGGAGTGGTGCTACTGGTGTTAGACTTAATAGCTGTCTTCAAGTGAATTTTGGTTTTTGCATAGAAGAAGTATTAGGCTTGCTCTGCCTGACCCCAGAGAGAAACTAAAAGTAATGGAATGGATGGATGGATGGTGTTCAAATGCAATTTAAGCTTGAAGACTTCCTTACAATCTCACTGTTCAGCTGTTTCAGTTGTGTCCAACTCTTTGTGATCCCATTTGGGGTTTTATTGGCAAAGATTCTAGAGTAGTTTGCCATTTCCTTCTGCAGTTTGTTTTATAGATTAGGAAACTGAAGCAAACTATGTTAAATGACTCGCCCAAGGTCACACAGTTGTTAAGTGTCTGAGGCTAGATTTGGACTCCCACGTCTTCCCATCTTCCTTCCTATCAGTTAGAGCTATCCAAAAGTGAAATGGAACCCCTAAGGAGGTAGTGGGTATCCTACTTCAAGCCTAGGCTGGCTTATCATTTGTCCAGTATGATACAGAGGAGATTTTTGTTCAGTTCCTGTTTTGTTTAGATGATCTTTAGGTTCCCTTTTACCTTTTGCGACTTTGTGAGTCAAAAGTGTGACATGTTCATTAGAAAGATAACAAAACTTTGGAGAGAAGCAGAGAAGATAGCACAACTTTCAAGAGAACTAGTGTTGACAACAAAGGAGTTGATAACATATCTGGAGTATTAGTATTTAGGAAGAATATTGACAAATGGGTTCGCATCCTCAGGAGAATGACCAGACTCTACCGAGATCTGGTTAAAGTGGCTGGGAAGGTAAGAATCCGGACCACCTCTGGAGTACTCTGTTACTTTCTTCTTTCTTTCCCTTTCTCTTCCTCCTTGTTTCTGTCTCTATCTCTTTCTTCCCTTCTTTTCCTTTTTCCTCCTCCTCCGTATCTTTCCCTGTCTAGGGAAGTACATCATTCATTCACTAGTTCAGTCCTAATCCCAGCTGTCATGGAAGCTTTACTTTGTTTTTGTATCTTGAGCTGGTTCACCTCTCTCCTGAGGCAGCCTAGTGGTCCTCAGCTCCTGGAGGTGCTGGACTTAGTAAGGACCACCACTTGGTTTCAGACTGACTGCAGTTTAGATCTCCCAAACTCAAGTAACCTGCCAGCTTTGTTTTCCCTGGCAGGTGGGGCTACAAACATAGACCACCATTCTTAGCTAAAGTATGGTTTTATGTGCAACATTTAGGAAGGGTTTTGACAAATAGGTAGCTAAGCAACCAGGACAATGAACTCAAAGAAACAGAAAGGAAGCTTTGAGGTGAAATGATGGCAGTCCTTAAGTGTATGAGGGTCAGTCACATGAAAGGCCTTGTTTTTCTTGTCTACAAAGCATCATTAGTATGCTACATCATTTATGTATAAGGAATGGATAGTGAGAAAGGGAGCTTTCTTTTCCATACAAAGAACAGCTTCCTAACAACCCAAGTGGAATAGGCTGCCCCAGGAGGGAGGTGGATTGCCCTGTGAGTGAATAGCATCAAGAAGAGGCTAGGGGATCCTTTGCTGGGGCTATTTAGAGAGGATTACTTGTCTGGTTAAGGGAAGAGGGGGTTAGATTAGAGGATCCTTCCAGCTGCAAGATTTCTGTGAGGATGAGTGCCTGAGGGTAAAGAGCCCAGAGTGAGAATGAAAGATAATAGTGAAAGAATATAGACACCATAAGAATAGACTATCTTGGGGTGGCTAGGTGGTGCAGTGAATAGAGCACTGGCCCTGGAGTCAGGAGGACCTGAGTTCAAATCTGGCCTCAGACACAACACAAAACTAGCTGTGTGACCTTGGGCAAGTCACTTAACCTCAATCACCCTGCCTTCCCCCCTCCAAAAAAAAAAAAAAAGAACAGACTATCCTTAGTGATCAGAGATATCCAGACTGAGAAAAATCTGCCAGAATATTTTTTAAAACTGGATCTGGATATGGTGGTTTAACACCTCTGGCTCTGGTGAGTGTAGGGTGAACCCCTTCTAACCCATGCCTAGGCACTGGGCTTCCTTGGTGGGGTGTTCTATAACAGCAGACACCCTAGCATACCCGGGATGGCCTGCTAGCACAGGTTCTTTGATCTACTTCTAAAGGAAAGACTGCTCAGAAAGGGGTCAACAATCCTACTTTTAATTACATTCACTAGTTCAAGGGAAAGGTCACCCCTCTGAATGTGAAGAAAACACAAGCAGAGAAATTAGTACAAAAACCAACAGACAGGGCTCTAGCTGTCTGAGTAAAACCATATTGCTATACACTTTACATACATCCCTGGAAAGAGGGAGCACAGACACCTAAGCAGTGGCAGGGGGGGATGGGGAAGCTCTTAATACTTGGCCACTCAGAGTTTGACGAGGAAATCAAAAGATGTTTTTCATGAGCATTCCCCAAAGCAAAATGGGAACCTCCCAGAATATATAACAAAGACTTGGCCCCTGATTGTCTCAGAGCCAGAAGGCATGAAACCTACTTGACTCAGCACAACTGTGAATTATCAGGGTTCAAAGGAGATTAATCCTCCAGATGTTTACAATTTAACCTGAACCTGGCAAACTGAACTCCTAAAAGAAAACAACAAAAATCCCACCTTGTTTGCACGTACATGCACTAACAGTGGAGCTTGTGACATTTTGATCCAGCAGAGACTGGCATTGGAATTCCAGCTCTGCAGCCTTAGTCAAATTCCCAAACCTCCCTGAGACTCAATTTCCTCAAAATAGAGCTAATCCTCTCTGTACTACTTACCTCACACTGCTCTTATGAAGATCAAATGAAACAGAATGCATGATGTGAATTTGTAAACCCTAAAGTCTCTCTAAGTATCTGCTGTCCATCTGTCTGTGTGGTTTATCTGCTTTTCTAGCATCACTGCCTGGCCTAGAGTGATAGTATTCCCCACAAGAAGACAGACCCAAGTGTAAATTGCTTCAAGCAGAGATAATCCTTTTGCCTTTCTTTGCATCTCTAATACTTAGCATAATGTCTGGTGTTGTGGCTGGTGAAAGTCCCACAATTAACCACTTGCACATCCTAATCCTAATCCCTTTAATTCCCTCAATTTCCTCAGCACAAAGTAGGTGCTTAATAGATGTTTATTGACTGATCTGAGAAAGAAATAGAGGAGATAAGGTAGGGCCTTACAAGCCCTCAAGTAAATGTCAACAAAGTCAAAAGGTATGTGAATTTTAACTTTGTTCTCTTTTTTTTTTTTTTTAAAGCAATTGGGGTTAAGTAACTTGCTCAAGCTTACACGGCTAGTCATTTGATTTTTGCGTGGGTGCTCATTTTCTGAGGCCGGATCTGATCTCGGGTCATCCCAACTCCGAGGCCGGCGCTCTTACTCACTGCGCCACCTAGCCGCCCCTAACTTTGTTCTCTTAAAGGCAGTCAACCAGGGTTTCTCCAAACTCCCCTTCACTCTATAATTAATACAGGCAATCCCTTGATTGTCTAGGGATTAATTTCTTGAAAATCTACAAAATATTTTTTGTGCATTGATTTCTATATCTTGGAAATTTCCACTAGAACACAGAAAATGCTAAGCTGTTTCTTTTCTTTTCTTTTTTTTTTTTTGCTTTTTTGGGGGGCAGTTGGGGTTAAGTAACTTGCCCAAGGTCACACAGCTAGGTTTTTGTTTGTGTGTGCCTTAAGTGTCTGAGGCCGGATCTAAATTCAGTACCTTCTGACTCCAGGGCCAACGCTCTACTCACTACACCACCTAGCCGCCCCTAAGCTATATCTTAATTGAGATTTAAATTCAGAATTTTTTAAAATGGAGGTGAAAACCCCCCAACAATAACAAAAAAGGAAGATCTGAACTAAATTTAAAGGCATCTAGAAAGGCATGTTCTTATCAAATGCTTAAATTTTTAAAGGGAACTTCCATTTGAGAGAGGCTGAAAGTATACAATTCTTACTTCTATCAGTATTCATTGAGCACCTTCTATATGCAGAATTATTAGCACTGGAAAAGGTATAATTAATAAATAAGACAATGTCCCTGCTCTCAGGGAGCTTAGAGCATTAAATGGATAAGAACCATACATAAATAACAATAATACAATTTGAACCATGAAAAATACCTAAAAGAGGTCCTAATCAAGAAAGACAGGAAGGACCATTACAGTAGTTCTTTTTTTTTTGAGCAGCACATTTAAAAAAAATCAGTTTTGCAATTGACATCTTTTTTATATCACTCTAATTTTCCTTAGTAAAAGTCAGCCTAACTGATCATTACTTTGAAAAAGTCTGAAAATATGTGCAATGTATGCTTGTGGATCTCTCACCTCTGCAAAGGGAGGGAGCAGACGTGTCTTCTCCCATCTCTTCCTCTGAGCCCTGCTTGTTCTTTATGCTTTTGAAATGCTAACTTTTGATTTTTTTATTGTTGTTCTGTTCATATTGTTGTATTCATTGTATATATTGTTTTCTTGACTTTGTTCACTTCTTTTTGTATAATGTTATGTAGATCTTTCCAGCCTTCTCCCCAATTGAAGAACATCAACTTGGTTTCCAATTCTTTGTGAGCATCAAAAGGGCTTTTAGCAGCACTTTTAAAATAAAAAAAATATAATATATTTTATTTTCTCCCCCAATTACATGTTAAAACAATTTTTTAACATTTAAAAAAATTTTGAGTTCCAAATTCTATACTTCCCTCCCTCACTCTCTCTTCCCCAATCACTGAGATAGTAAGCAATCAGATATATGTTATACATATGCAACCATATAAACATCACATAAATCATAAAATCATATGAAAATCATATAAAACATTTTGTATGAAAAGACTCGAATAAAAGAAAAAGAAAGTTAAAAATAGCATGCTTCAGTCTGTATTCAAACAATACCAATTCTTTCTCTGGGGTGGATAGCATGCTTTCTCATTAGTCCTTTGGGATTGTCTTGGCTCATCATATTGCTGAGAATAGCTAAGTCATTCATAGTTCTTCCTCGTACAGTATTGCTGTTACTGTGTACAATGTTCTCCTGGCTCTATTCACTTCACTTTGCATCAGTTCATGTAAATCTTTCCAGGTTTTTCTGAAATCATCCTACTTGGCATTTTTTTAATAGCACAGTAACATCACAATCACATGCCTCAACTTGTTTAGCCATTCCCCAATTGGTGGGCATCCCTTCTATTTCCAGTTCTTAGGCACCACAAAAAGAGCTGTTAAGCAGCACTTTTAATGAAAGGATTAACTGTAGCCTTGACTGAAAGTCAGCATAGATGTTGAGCATATTTATCATTCCCTAATGATATATTTAGGTTCCTAACAGTTACTTTATAGTCTTTAGGTGAGCATTTATCTCAGTGATTTAACTGGGCTGTTGCCTAAGATGTGAACCCATCTGCAGCTGAGCATCCATGCTATTCTAATTAGCTAATCAGGATTCCATCTCCTATAAATGATTGAGGAAAAAAAAAAGCAAGGCTTTCTCACACTGGTCACTTTCCTTCAAGTGGTTTATAGGTGGTTTGAGAAGACTTTTTTTTTTTTTAGCAAGACACATTTTATTCTCTAAAAATCTCCAACCATGGAAACTCCACAAAAAGAGACAGGGAGGGAGGGCAGCAGCATGGTAGGAGGGTGGGGAGAGGTGTTTGCTGGATTCTGGATTAGGAAGAGTGTGTTACAAGAGCCAGCAGGGAGATCACTTCCTGCCTTCTGGGAGTCCAGGAGAATCATAGCAGATACCTCAGTTCCTTTGGAAACCAAGAAAGGCTAGTGGAATCTTGGTGGTCCTGTTTTCCTGGGGGTCAGGGATGGCAAGGACAGAGCACATTAAAGAACTCTGCACTTGACAAGATTAGAATTCAGTCCCACAACCAAAGAGGCTTCTAGCATTTCCAGAGAAATAGCATAGATCTTCATGGTTTCCAGGAAAAGGTGCTGGAGCTCTTGGCCAGCGTCTCTGTAGCTCCTTATCCAAGGAGGTCTGGAAGACTTTGCATCAGTAGCAGGACTAAAAGACCAGGAAGGGATGTGGAGTCATCTTCTTGGCTCAGTCATCCAAGGGGTTAAAAACAAAACAAAACAAAACCCTAAAACTCTCAGGACTGACAGGGGTCACCTGTAACTACATCTTGAGAGGGAAGGAGGGGAAAGAGGACCTCCCTTACCTTAGGGAGTCATTTGTCGCCTCCCTCCCATCTTTCTGGATTCACACATAATTCTTGGTTGGGTATTCAGAAGGACCTCGGGAGCCTCCTGGGGGAGGGGCAGAAGCAGAGTATCGGGCCACATAATGGCTTGTGCCCCTTGAGCTTCCAGAGGGGCAAGTGCAGCATAGTAATGACCCACCTAGTATAAAAAGGCTTGCAGCTGCCCAGCCCATGTAGAGGCTATGCCCCAACTCTCTTTTCTGAGCATCAGCCACTAGGGGGTTGTAGAAATTCCTGATGATCTCATGGGCAGTCCAGCACACAGGGATCAGGACCAGGACTGCAGAGATGAGGAAAATGATCCCTGAAGTCAGTACCAGCCGGGCTTTTGGTTCCTCATCTTCTATACATGTGGTACACTTGGCCCCAGCAAGGTAGATTAGCAGGCCCACCAGAGCCAAAAGCAGAGCGATGACCATGAGGGCTCTAGATGCTTGGACGTCATGAGGCAGAGCCAGCATGGAATCATACACCTTGCATTGCATCTGTCCAGTGCTCTGGACCACACAAGCCATCCAGAGGCCTTCCCACACCACCTGGGCCACCACGATGTTATTGCCGATGAAGGCTGTGATCTTCCACATGGGCATGGCACAGGACACTAGACCTGATATCCAGCCCAGTACTGAAAGGATGATACCCAGGATCTGAAGGCCAGCAGAAGCCATGGTTGGAAGTTTAGGGAAGACCTGCCTAGGAAAAGAACCGGTGCAGCCAGAGATCAGGGTAGAGTATCGGTTTGAGAAGACTCTTAAGGACTGTCTTGAGCTTCTGCTTTGTTTGTTTTATTTTATTCCTCTACCTCTATACAACAGGTAAGTGGAAGTGAGCTTTTCTCATAAAATTAACACTTTACCTAAATAGATTTGTTTTTTTTCCATAAGTGATATTAAAATGCTCTTGCTTTTTTTAAAAAAAATTTGTTTGTTTATTTTTAGTTTATAAGATTCAAATCCATAGTTCCTTGAGTTTCAAATTTTCCTTCCCTCCCTCCCCCCACGCCCCAAGTCGGCATATAATCCAGTATAGGATCTGCAAATACTTTCACATTAGACATTAGTCAGGTTACAAAGGCCAGCTCTTGCTTTTTAATATTAATTTGTTTGTAGTCTCTTCTGCAGTAGCCTTTATGAGGATCCTTATTGTGTTTCCCAAGTGGTTTGTGCTTCAAAATAGCATTTTCTTAAAAACATTATTTCAAAATGAAGATAATACTGTGGCCTCCTTCTCCCCTCTTCCCTCCTTTGCTCAGCAGGGTCTACTTATCAGAAAATGGACTACACAATGACTCAATTTTTCTTTTTATGGTTCAGATAATAAATAGTAGCTTCCTATCTGACTTTCAACTAATTGACAGATGTAGTTTCTGTTAGGATTCTATGGTGTCAGAAATTTCTCTGTAGCCGACTCGGCCAGTATGGCATTCCATTAACTTGAATGCTTTGCAGATAGCATTTCCAGGTATAGACTGTCTCTATATCATTGTCCAGAAAGAATACTAGATGGAATGGAATACTGGTCTGTCCAGTGCCATTCATGCTGAATGGAAGGAAATGAAACTGAAATCTTTATCCAAGCCAAGACCCCAAGTCTGTCCTATAATAGGAAGTTTTCTCCTTCCCAAGGCAACCCCCACAACATAAACTCTGCCTTACATCCTCTCTCTTTTCCAAAAGGCTGCACTGACCTCTCCATAATCCTCACTTTCTCTCTAATCTTTCTCCCTATTTGCTGGCTACAAACACACTTATGCTTCTCCTTTCCTCTTAAAAATAAAACTATTAACAAAACAAAACATTCCTAGTTTGGTCTGACTATCCCTGCAAGTTACTGCTGTCTCTCTCTCCTCACTCTCTTGGTGAAACTCTTTGAGGGTGCCTCTACTTAGCTGTTTTCACTTCTAAACTTTCTGATCTGGCTTTGGAATTCTTTCTTTCACTGAAACTAGTCTCTCAAAAGTTACCAGTGAATTCTAGCACCTGTTCTCACTGAGGATCTCTTTCCAGTATTAGATGCTGTCAATACCTCTCTTCTTCTAGCTATTCTCTCTTATCCAGTCTGGGATTTTTCTTTTATACTGCTCTCTCTTGGTCCCAGTGTCTGCTGGACTGCTTCCTTCCTCCTTCTTCTTTGATGCATCTTCACCCAGGAAAATTCCACTGATCCAGGGTACCCCCAAGGGCCTGTCCTGAGTCCTCTTTCTATCCTCAATACTGTCTGACTTGATGATCTCAGCAACTCCCATGGGTTGAATTATCTTTCTGCAGATGATTCCTAGATCTATATATCCAGCCCTGCTCTCTCCCAAGTTCCAGTTTTTGAATCACCAAGTTGCCTTTTGGACACATCAAATGATGTCACATAGGCATCTCAAATTTAGCATGTCCAAAACTGAACGTCTTTATCTTTGCTCTCAAACTTTTCCTCTTCCCAACTCTCACCTTACCGTTAAGGGCACTATTACCCCAGTCAGCCAAACTTTCAGCCTCTGCCAGCCCCAGCTTGTGTCGTATAGCTAAAGCCCATGAATTGTTCAGTTGTTCCATCTCCTTATCCTCTTCCTGACTTCATTATTGAGCTTTCTTGGCAAAGACTCGGGAGTGGTCTGCCATTTTCTTCTTCAGGTGAAAGCCGGGTCCTCCTGACTCTAAGCCTGGTGGTCTAGTCACTCAACCTCCTTAGCTGCCTCCAAATTCCTAATTCCCTAGCATCTTTCAATCATGTACCTTTCTTTCCATTCACATGTAAAATGCCACCCTGGCATAGTCCTCATCACACACCTGGATTATTGCCATAGTCTCCTTGTTGGTTTCCTTGCCTCAAGGTTCCTCTTTCTGCAATCTAGCTTATTCACCTACAAAAGCGACTCTCCTGATGCAAAGGGTCCAAGTCATTTCCCAACAAACTCTAGTGGTTCCCTGTGATCTCCAACATCAAATATAAAATCTTCTGTCGGGCATTTAGGGTCCTTCACAACCTGACACCTTTTTCCACCTTTCCAATCTTACATTTTACTCTCTATCAATTTTATGAAGGCAGCTAGGTGGTGAAGTGGATAGAGCACCAGTCCTAGAGTCAGAAGGGCCTGAGTTCAAATCTGATCTTAGACACTAACTGCGACCCTGGGGAAGTCATTTAACTTCTGTTTATCTCTGTTTCCTCATCTGTAAAATGAGCTAGAGAAGGAAATGCAAACTATTCTAGCATCTCTTCCCCCAAAAAACACCCAAATAATGTCTGTCACAACCGAAACAACTCAAGAACAGCCACAACAACGATCCAATTACGCTAGACTTCTGAAGACATTGTCTTGTGTTTTTGCTTTGGTGGTCTCCTGTGTGTGGAATGCTCTCCTTTCCAAATTAGTCTGACTCCAGGATTCTTTCAAGTTCAGTTCAAATCTGACTTTCCACAAGACCTTTCCCAATCCCTTTGTTGGTGTTACATAGAATCTCTTACATACATAGTTATTTTACATGTCGTCTCTCTCATTAGAATGTTCTTGCCCTTGAGGGCAAGGGTTATATTTTGCCCTTCTTTGTTTTCCTTGGAGATAAGGATAATAAGAAATGCTTGTTGACTGATTTCCATTTAATCTTGTCACAGCACTTTTTTCCTCTTTTCTCCTATGTCAGGTCAAAACTCCTCTCCTTGATAAGACAAGAAATCACCATAGATGGAAGACTTTGGTGTTACTGGGATCCCTTTGCTCCTGAGAGAGCAAGGAGATAATCACTACACTAAGCAAAAATTTACCTTTTTTCTAGTCACAATGCTATTTGTTCTGTTTCTTCGGTACATTAGGATAGTCATCTTTTTTCACAACAGGCAAAGCCCATTATTGACTATACTCGATGACATTTCCAAGATCATTGTGGCTATTGGATTCCTCAATTTTTTATGTAAGTGAATTCCAACAATTCAACACAGATGGCAGAAAGATTTGGAGGAATGCAGCCCAGGATCTTTACAATTAGCACTTGCTGTTGCCAAAGGGTCCCATTACACTCATGCAAACTTCTTTGTTGAATTATTTTATTCTAATTTTCTTTAGATTGAATTTTAAACTTTTAAACAGTTTTAATAAATATATATGCCTTTGACAGTATTTTGGACTTCTATCTAAATGTATGCCTTCTCTATTGTTGACTTATTGGGGCTTATTTATATTGTTGGCTTCTTTGGGCTTATTGGGGGAGGTCAAGGCACAGTAAGAAAATTTAAGCCCCTTTAGTCACAGGATCTTATATCTAGAGCTAAAAAAACTTAAGGAACCATCTAATTTAGCTGCCCACATCTTACACATGGGCAAATTGGGGGCTTTGTAAAAATATAGCTTTCCTTGGAGGTGTGTGTGTGCGTGTGTGTATGTGTGTGTGTGTGTGTGTGTGTGTGTGTGTGTGTGTGTGTGTGTGTGTTTGTTTTAATCAACAGGTAGCATTTATATTGTGCTTCACAAACCATAAATTACTTTATGACATCTCATTTGATCCTCACAACAACCTTAGGAAGGAGGTATTTGTCATCCCCATTTTACAGAAGGGAAAATAGAGGCTGAGGGATCAAGTGACTTCCCTGAGGCCACATGCCTAGTAATGAGATGTTTCTGGTTTCCAGGTGTGGGACTCTAGGCACCATCTCCCTTTTAAGAGTATTCCAAGGAGGGGCGGCTAGGTGGCGCCATGAGTAAGAGCGCCGGCCTCGGAGTTGGGATGACCCGAGATCAAATCTGGCCTCAGAAAATGAGCACCCATACGCAAATAAAGACTAGCTCAAGTAACCTTGAGCAAGTTGCTTAATCCCAATTGCTTAAAAAAAAAAAAAGAGTATTCCAAGGAAATTGGCCTCTCAAAAACCTATTTTTTCCTTGTTACTTGATTACATGTATAAACCAGGTAAATAGCACAAATTTTCTCACAAAGGTAACAAAAGTAACAAATGACCAAAGAATCACAGATGTTTTGCAACTCCTGTTAACTTTAAAAATACCAAAGAACTCACAGGTTGCAAGCAAAAAGCTTTCTTTATTCCACTGAGGGAAATTAGACATGTTTTGGGGACTCTCCCAGTAGTAGACCCAAGGTAGTAGGGCTAACCCCTGATTTATATATTTGTGGCTAGACAAAGACTCAGAGTTTTGTAGCAGAAGTAGTGAGGCATAACAGCAATAGGGAGGGCAAGGTTCCCTAAGGACAAAAAGTCCGTTCCTAGCAAGGCTTTGTGTCTGGGTCTGCTGGTGCATGTCCAAGTCCAGAGACCATCACTTCTGTGATTTAGCTGTAGCAGATTTCATCCAGAGGGTGAGTGTAAAGGATTGTTGTAATGCCAAGCTCAGGTCACAGCTTGCTTGCTGAACCTTAGTTTTGCAAAACAGGGTATCTCCTAATAGTAAAAAAAAGAGAGGTGGTTTTGGATCCTAACAAAGCTAGCACCCTGTTCTATCTATCTCCCCCACCCCAAGTAATTGATATTAAACCGACATTACTTTAAATATCAATGCATTTCCAATTTTCTCTACATAGCCTTGTTCTCAGAAACTGTACTTAGAAACTAACACTTTCCTCAAGTTTTTTGGTTTTTTTAAAATAAAGATAATGTTATAAACACCCAGTAAGCTGATTTCCTTAGCAGAAATGAACCCCTGGCCCAAATTTCAGTTTTCTTTCTGATTGACAGTCTTATTTCTATGATTCAGACAAAAGTGAGCTATTTCTCATTTCACCTGGAACTAACCGAAGCTTCAGGGCAGAATGCGATATTGCTAGAGGGCAGAAACTTTGTTGTTGTCTCCAGTTTGTCCCCAGGACTTCACACAATTCCTGGTGCTTCTCCACTAGAGGAGATCATCTCCAGGAACTGCATAAGAATTACATTATTTATTAAATGGTAAAGAGCATGTTTCTGAAACAGTGACTAATCTATTGAGATTACTTCATGGAGAGTACTTAGGCTCTCCTCTGTATAAAATACCCCTCCATACTACTGCCTAGAAATATTAAATGGGATGGACGCTGGTGTCAGATGAGTGGCAACAATATTGAAATGAATAAAATTTGACTTCATGTTCAAGACAGGAGCCTGGCAATTCAAATAAGGAGAAGTTTATGGCTCTAGAGATAGAAGGGACCTCAGAGGTCACCTAGTCCAAACCCTTCATTTTTCTTTTCTTTTAAAATCAGCCCGTTGAATTTTATTGGCCACGCAGTTGGGTTCTGCATAGAAAAGTTGACAAAAACATTGAAGAGCCACCTAGTTTCGGTGGAAAGGAGTGAGAACCCCTGTTGCCTCGGTTCCACTCACTTTGTAGATGAGGAAACGGAAGTCCAAGAAAGTTGAGAGCTTGCCTGGGGTCACACAGGTTGTGAGTGGCAGAGGTGGGCATTTAACCTTGGGTCCCTGACCCTAGAGAATATTTTCTCCACTATATTATTCCTATCTCTGAACTATACTTACTTTTGTCTTCAGATGTATTTAATATTCTTTTGTTCCTCACCCCTGGCAAAAATTCATTCACACTTTAGTAACTCTAGGTGCTAACACTAATTGTAGATGCTGCTGATGTCAGAGGGTCACTTTTCCAAGGACTCGCTCTTTTAAAAAACATTTCCCTAGGCTGTGTTATTCTTTGCTGGACCTGTTCAGTTTTTTGCAGTCCTCCTTATTAAGGATTTTAGATTCCCATTGCTCATCATTCCAAACAAGAGCTCCAACTGTAAAAGGCATATTACATACTTTGAGAAATGTATGTCAAGATCTTTAAATCCTGGTTTGCTGGCGCCAAAACCCAGTTGTAAAAATTCATCTTTCTTTTTTTTTTTTTAAGCAATTGGGGTTAAGTGACTTGCTCAAGATTACACAACCAGTCATTATTTATGTGTGGGTGCTCATTTTCTGAGGCCGGATTCGATCTCGGGTCATCCCAACTCTGGGGCTGGTGCTCTTACACACTGGGCCACCTAGCCGCCCCTAAAAATTCATCTTTCAATTTTAACTTTCCTCATCATGAAGCTTAAACTTTAAAGCTGTTAATTAAAAAAACAAAAACTAACAGTTAAGTACCGAAGGAACCCACAAAAATGTTCTGGGCTCTCTGGCCTCAGCACAACAGCTATGGGGCCTTTCTCATCAGTCAGTCAACAATCATGTAGTAAACACTTACTCTATAGTAGGCACTCGGGGAAGTGCTGACCATACAAATAGAAGCAGAAAGAAAGTCCCTACCCTCAAGGAGCCTTCATCTTAATGAGGGAAGACAATCCAAACACATAATTGTCAGCATAAGGTCACAGATTTAGAGCTAAAAGAGACTTTTGAATGAATATTCAATTAATTAACCAATTAATATCCAATGAATCCAATACCTTCATTTTACAGAAGAGGAAACTGAGGCACATGCTGAAAGAAATGTGACTTCCTTTAAGTCCCAGTTAAAATTCCATCTTCTGCAGAAAGCCTCTCTTGAGCCCTCTTAGTTCTAGTGCCTTTCTTTTTTTTTCTTCTTTTTTTGGGGAGAGCAGTTGGGGTCAAGTGACTTGCCTAAGGTCACATGGCTAGTTTTTGTGTTAAGTGTCTGAGGGCAGACTTGAACTCAGGTCCTCCTGACTCCAGGGCTGGTACTCTATTCACTGCACCACCTAGCCACCCCTAGTGCCTTCCTTCTCTTGATTATTTCTCATTTATCCTGTATGTAGTCTGTTGGTACATAGCTGCTTGAATGTTGTCTCATTCATGAGATGGTGAGCTCCCTGAGGTCAGAGACTGCCTTTTCCCCTTCTTTGTACCACCAGCATTTTGTATAGTGCCTGGGTCACAGTAGTCACTGGATAAATATTTATTAACTATCAGAATTGTTTCCAAACATGAATAAGACTGGATCTATATGTATTTTATTTAGAGAGACAGCATGCTACATAGTGGAAAGAGCACAGGACTTTAATTCAAGAGATATCAGAGTTGGAATGCTCCTTTTATGGTATCCACAAAGTTCACCTCGCCTTTCTGAGACTCAGTTTCTTTCATCTCTAAAATGTGGATAATAGTATAGTCCGCCAAAATTTTTACTTTGAAGGGTTTTAGTTATTGTGAGGACCTAATGAAGTGTATTGTATGAATAACAGTCTGCTGGCCCCACCAAAGTTGAGATCTACCTAACCAGAAGATGGAAGAGGCAAAAATAGACTTTAAAATGTAAAAAAGAAAAGTTCTACACCTAGAAGGTATCTGAAGCTTGAACATCTCAAAGCATATGGAAAGGTCATTGAAATTATGAACTTGTCTCGAGGGCATACACTGCACAAGTCACACATCACTGTTAGGGAGATCTGAGGAGTATAACTGGCTGAACTGGGACTGATCACCATAAGCAAAAAGGTAGAGAGAGAGTCTTATTGAGGGAATTTGCTTAAATCCATAGAGGACTGTCAAACAGGGGTTGTTAGATCTCTTCTATCTCCTTCCTGGAGATGACAAACAGAGGCTCTGAGGGAGTGAAAGAGAGAACAGAAGATACCCATCAGATTGACTACTGTGACAAAAAAAGGAAAATGATAAATGTTGGAGAGGATGTGGGAAAATTGGGACACTTATGTACTGTTGATGGAGTTGTGAACTGATCCAACCATTCTGGAGAGCAATTTGTAACTATCCAAAGGGCAAAAAAAAAAAAAAATGCACATTCCTTTTGATCTAGCAATACCACTACTAGGTCTATATCCCAAAGAGATCATAAAAAAGGGAAAAGGATCTACATGTGCAAAAAATATTTATAGCACTTTTCACAGTGGCAAAATATTAGAAATTGAGGGGATGCCCATCAATAAGGGAATGGCTGAACAAGTTGTGGTATACGAATGCAATGTAATGCTATTGTGCAATAAGAAATGATGAACATGCAGATTTCAAAAAAACCTGGAAAGACTTGTATGAACTGATGCAAAGTGAAATGAGCAGAACCAGGAAAACTGTACACAGTTATCACCAACATTGTATGATGATCAGCTGTGAATGACTTAGCTATTCTCAACAACACAGTGATCCAAGACAAGTACAAAGAACTCATGATGGAAAATGCTATCCATAGTCAGATAAAGAATTGATGGACTCTGAATGCAGAAAAAGGCATACTTTTTTCACTTTATTTTTTGAGGCCTTTTCCCCCCTTTTGATCTGTTTCTTCTTTCATAACCATGACTAATGTGGAAATATGTTTTGCATAACTGCACATATATAACCTATATCATATTGCCTACCATTTTAGGAAGGTGGAAGGGGAGAAAAGGAGGGAGAAAAATTTGGGACTTAAAATCTTGTAAAAATGAATGCTAAAAATTGTTTTTACATGTAATTGCCCAAAAATACTATTAAAAAAATAAATAAAATGAACAGAACAGAAGGAAGCTCAGAAAGAAATATAGATAAGCTGGATAACTCTGAAAATTTTATATTGAATTGACTAAAAAAAAGCACATAAAATAATATACATAGGATTACAATGGAAACCAAACACTATGAAATACATTTATCAAGATGTATTTTTACAAAACCAAGTGTGTGAACTCGAGGTTAATAACCCTTGTCCTAGACACTTTCAAATTTTATGAACTATGATCCAAGGTCTATAGAAACCACATATTCTTATTATGTCCTTCTGCTTCTAAAACCAACAGTAACATGGAGACAAAGTTTAAAAGTACAACGTCTACCCATATTTATTTATTTATTTATCTATTCATTCATTCATTTATTCATTTATTTATTTATTTTTAACAAATGCCTCATTAACTTCTGGTTTACATCATGCGTTTCCACCAGATTTTGAGTTACAATTTTTTCCCTACCCACCACATAGCAGTCCCACTAGATATCCCCTCATCCAATCTGCTCTCTCCCATATCTTCTCCCATACCCCCTTTGACTTTGCCATTAGGGCAAGGTGAATCTCTGTGCCCCAATGCCTGCACATCTTATCTCCCAATTACATGCAAAATAGTATTAATAACAGCATTTATATACATTTGAAACATTTAATTTTAAAACTTCGAATTTCAGATCCATTCCCTTCCCCCCTTGTTACCCACTCCCTCTGGGAAGATAAGCAATTCAGTATGTGTTGTACATGTATAGCTATGCAAAACATTACCATAGTAGATATATTGTAAAAGATTGCTTATATTTCCCTCCCACCCATACCACCCCCCACCTGGTCCATTCCCTACTTTGATCCTGTCCCTCTTCAAAAGTGGGTACTCCCAACCTCCTCTCCCCCCAGAATGCCCTCCCCTCCATCATCCTCCCTCTCATTCCCCTTCCCCCTACTATCTTGCAGGGTGAGATATCCCATTTAGTATGTATGTGATTCTTTCCTTAAGCCAAATTCAATGAGAATATGGTTTTGCCTTTTTGCCTTCCTGTCCTTCCCCTCCCCTGCAACTACTTCCCCTTGCCTCTTCTACATGAGATAGTTTATCCTACCCTGTCTCTCCCTATCTCCTCTTGCCACTTTCCTCTTTCACCTCTTAACTTCACCCCTTAAGTATCATCCCTTCCCACCAAATTCAACCTCTGCCCTCTATCCATGTATACCTGTAAACATATATACACACATTCACATATGTATTCATATGCCCATATACCCTTCTTCAATTATTTTCATAATGAGGAAGGTTTCATCAGACACAGTTATTGTTTTTCCATGTAGGAATGTAAATAGTCCAACTTTGATAAGTTCCTTTTGATTTCTTTTCCTTAATTACCTTCTCAAGCATCTCTTGCTTCTTGCGTCTGAATGTCAAATTTTCTATTCAACTCTGTTTTTTTCATCAAGAATGCTTGAAAGTTCTCTATTCCACTGAATGACTATCTTTTCCCCTGAAACAAGATACTCGGTTTTGCTGGGTAGGTGACCCTTGGCTTCAATCCCAGCTCTTTTGCCCTCTGGAATATCATATTCCATGCCCTTCAATCCCTCAGTGTAGAAGCTGCCAGGTCCTGGGCTATTCTGATTGTGTTTCCACAATATTGACATTGTTTCTTCCTGGCTGCTTGTAGTATTTTTCTCCTTGATCTGGGGATTCTGGAACCTGGCTATAATATTCCTGGGAGTTTTCTTTTTGGGATCTTTTCCAGGAGGTGATCAGTGGATTCTTTCAACCTCTATTTTGCCCTCTGGATCTAAAACATCAGGGCAGTTTTCCTTGAGAATTTCTTGAAGGGTGATTTCTAGGTTCTTTTCTTTGATCATGGCTTTCAGGTAGTCCAATAATTTTTAAATTGTCTCTCCTGGATCTATTTTCCAGGTCAGTGGTTTTTCCCATGAGATATTTCACATTGCCTTCTATTTTTCATTTGTTTGGATCTGTTTAATAGTATCTTGATTTCTCATAAAGTCACTAGCTTCCATTTGCTCCAGTCTAACTTTGAAGGAATGAATCTCCTCAGTGAGCTTTTGAGATTCTTTTTCCATCTGGCAAATTCGACTTTTTAAGGCATTCTTCTCCTCGTTGCCTTTCTGAGCCTCTTTTGCCATTTGAGTTAGTCTATTTTTTAAGGTGTTATTTTCCTCAGTCAGGCTGTTGACTGTCATTTCCTACTTTTCTTGCATCTTTTTCATTTCTCTTCCCAAATTTTCCCCCACTTCTCTTATCTGCTTCTTAAGGTCCTCTATGGCCTGTAGCCAGCTTGTATTTTCATTTGGGGTTTTTGGTGCAGGAGTTCTGACCTCACAGTCCTCCTCCATGCTTTGATCCTCTTTGCCCCCAAAATAGGAGTCTAAAGTTGCATTTTTCTGTTTATTTTGTTTCCTTTGCCTGGGCATATTGCCACTTAATTACTTGATTTTGGGGCTTGTTGCCACAGTAGGACTCTGCCACCAGACAGGAGAGCTTCCATCCCAAACGTGGGGTCTTCACAACTTCTGGAGGTTGGGTGGCCTCTGTAAAGCCTCCACATGCTCTGGCAAGCTGGATACCCACCCCAGACCACAATCCAGATCCAAGCAGGTTAAAGCAAGAGCGATTAGCCCCCAGACTGATTGCTGGATCTCTCTACAGTTCGCAGACCAGGAGCTGGAGCTGACACTGATACTGCAAAATGGCCTCTGTGCCTCGTTTGCTCAGCAGCTTTTCGCCCCCAGGGGAGGAAGCCGACACATTCCCCAAATACTGGTCCCAAAGGCCATAGGGCACTAACCTCTCACTTTGTCCTAGGCATATCTGTGCTGATAATTCTGGAATCGCCACAGCTGCTAGTGTTCTGGGGTCCCTCCAGCAGGCTGCTGGCCCAGCCGCCCTGGGGCTAAAACCGTGGCTCTCAAGGGCCTGGGATCGACTCCCACAGCACTGCGCTGTCTGCTTTCAGAGCACTGCGCTGGCTGCTCCCTGCAGGGCTGCTGGGCTGTCCTCAGCGGGAGGTTAGCTTCTCTGTGTCATTCTGTGGGTTCTGGGGCTCCAGAAGTTGTTCAGAGTCCCCTTTTACATTGTTTGAAAGTGGGGTGGGGCAGAGCACCTTGGAAGTGCTGTTTCTACTCCGCCATCTTGGCTCCACCCTCTCCACCCACGTTTATTAAGCATCTTCTATGTGCAGAGGACCATATGAGGTACTGGTGAGGGTTCAAAAAGTGCCTTCATGTAACTCTCAATCTAATTAACTAAAATATTTTTTTAAAGGGTAACATTTATATAACAATTACTACACCTAGTACACTAAGCAATTTTCAATTATTACCTCATTTGATTCTTATATCAACCCTGGGAGATGGGTGCAATTTTTATCCCTGTTTTATAGATGAAGAAAACTAGGGCAAAGAGAAGTTAGTTACTTGACCAGGGTCTCTCAGCTATTAAGTATCTGAGACAGGATTTGAGCTCAGGTCTTCCTGAGTTCAGGCCTGACACTCTACCCATGCTAGTAATCAGAGATTGAGATCTATTACAAGTGCTTAAGAGAAGGTAAGACAGATTCTAATCAATGAAGTCAGGAAAGACCATTGTAGTAGTTTTGTTTAGGCCAGTATTTAATGATAAACTCAATATAAATGTAAAAGGGGTTAAGCAATCCTATGTTCCTTCAACTTAGTTAACTGCTGTAAAGTCCACTTTACATTTACTTAGAACTACTTCTTATAAGAATCCCTTATTAATCCTTAGATGAACACTTAAAATCAGTCTTAATTGGGAAAGAAATATCTGGGTAAAGATGGCTGACTGAATGTGGGCAGACCACCTACCTCCCTGACATTTATTCTAGAAAACATCTGAAATTCGTATCAGATTAAATAATGATTGAGAAACCCAATGAGAAACTACATTAAAGTACTGCTTCTGCCACAAAAGAGCACAAAAATTCAACAAGAAGCCCAAAGGCAATAGGAAATGGGGCAGGCAGCAAAGTCAATTCAAGCTCTTCCAAATAAACCAGCAGCCTTCCCAACAAGAGAAGATGGGCCAGATACATGTATGACTGCAAGGGTCTGAGTTTGAAGGAAGCAAGAACAGATCCCTCAACTAAAAAAAAGAAGTCCCAAGAATGTCAGGGAAGCCCCAGAGTGAAGAGGACTTTGGACACCCAAGAGATCTATTATGTAAATTTCTTTTTTTTTTTACCTGTTTTTTCTTCCCTCCCACCTCCCCCAGCCATGGCTACTATTAGACACAATTTTGCATATATATGTGTGTGTGTGTGTGTGTGTGTGTGTGTGTGTGTGTGTGTGTGTGTGTTGCACATACACATACATATACATAAAAACATTCTAGACATACTTTTATTTATCTGTTCTTTCTCTGGTGGCAGATAGCATTTTCCTTTATATATCCTTTGTAGTTAAGTTGGGTATTTATAACAGTCAAAATTACTTATTCACTCAAAGTTGTTCTTAAAACAATATTGCTGTTACTGCATACAATGTTCTCTTGGTTCTGTTCATTTAGCTCTTCATTATTTTGTGTAAATCTATCCATGTTTTTCTAAGATCATTGAGCTCATCATTTCTTATAGCACAGTAGAATTCCATCACAGTCATATACCACAATTTGTTCAGCCATTTCCCAACTGATGGATATCCTCACAATTTTCAGTTCTTTGGCACCATAAAAGAGCTGCTATAAACATTTTAGAACATATAGGTTCTTTTCCTTTTCCCCAATCATCTTTGGAAATAGACCTAGTAGTGGTATTGCTGGGTCAAAGGGTATAGGCAGTTGACAGAATTCTAGATTTCTCTCCAAAATGGTTGAATTAGTTCACAATTCCACCAACAATGAATTAGTGTCCCAATTTTTCCATATCCCCTCCAACATTTGTCATTTTGCCCTTCATTCATTTTAGCCAGTCTGATAGATGTAAAATGATGTCTCAAGGTTGTTTTAATTTGCATTTCTTTAGAGCTACTTAGGCTGGGAGGCCCACTGCTTAGGTGGGCCTAAGTTGTCTAGGGGTGATAAGGGCTCTCCCACTCTGTCCTGAGAAGCCATAGAGGGCCCTAAAGATCGATGACCTCAAAGATACAAGGAGGAGACTAGCCCTGGGAGGTGGAGGTCAGCATAAGAATCCAGGTAATCCAGGCTCAGAACAGGCAGGCAAGGCCAATCACCCCACCTAGAAGTGCAGCAGAGAGTAGGGCCTGGAAGCTGTACAACACCCCTATTCAGGAATGACAACTGGATAGATGATGAGTAAGTCAAAGAAAATATTCTCCAGTATCAAAAGCTATTGCAAATTTAACTCTATAACAATTACAAATAGAGACTCAAAGAAAAAAAGAGAAATTTCCGCAAGGATTATATGAATAACCAGCTTAGAAGAAATGAAACAAATGGGAAAGAAAGGAATAAGGAAAGGAAGGGAGGAAGAAAAAAGAGAAATAGAGAGAGAGAAAAAAATAAGAGAAAAATTATTGAGGAAAGAAATAGGAGAATAAGTAGCCTATAATTGAAAGTGGTAAGCCTTAACCAGGAAATGAAATACCTAAAAACTAGTATATAATAGAAATCAATAACTTCATGAGAGAGCATGATAGAATAAAATTAAAAGATTGAAAAATATGTAAGTTATCTCATATTATAAACAGCTGAATTGGAAAATAGGTCAAAGAGAGCTATTTTAAGAATTATTGGACTTTCTGAAAATGACTTCCCCCCCCCCTACCCCCCCCCCCCGTTTTTGGAGGGGGGAAGGTAGGGCGACTGGGGTTAAGTGACTTGCCAGAGGTCACACAGCTAGTTTTCATGTTAAGTGTCTGAGTCTGGATTTGAAATCAGATCCTCCTGACTCCAGGGCCAGTGCTCTATTTACTGTGTCACCTAGCTGCCCCTGAAAATGGCTTTTTAAAAAACCTAGACACAATAGTTCAAGAAATCACAAATGATCCCAGATCTATTAGAACTGGAGGAGAGAGGGAGAACCAGAGGGCAAAGTGAAGATAGAAATGTATGACACATAGTCAGGATCACACAAGACCTGGAAGCTTCTGCTAAAAACTAAGGAGAGAGATTAAGATACAATATTCCAAAAGGCAAAAGCTATAGGCTCATACTCAATAACTTACTCTGCAAAGCTGAACATTATCCAACACAGGGAAAAAAGTCCCAATGACTTGGCTATGAGAATAAGGTGCAGGAGTTAAAGTGAGGCTACCATACCTCAAATGGTCTTGAGTCCTCAAGTTTTGGCAGCAAAATCAAGGAATAACAATAATGATAGCTAGCATTTATATAGCTCCTTAAAATCTGCAAAGAACTTTATATGTGTCCCTTCATTTGATCTTCACAATAACTCTCTGTGAGGTAAGTGCCAGAAGACAGTATTCAAAAGGAGGTCTTCCTGTCTCTAGATCTAACACTCCATCCACTGTGCCAACTAATCAATAAGGCAGTTGGGCAGCCACCAAAGTTGGTGAATGAATTTTAATAATCTTCTCTCGTGGCCTCTAGTTATCTAAAGTGTTTCTCTCTAAGCTTTCCTAACCCTACGTGACAATAGCATCAATCTATGATTCTTTGGGGATATTTATCATTAAACAAATCTCCAAAAAAGCTGCTAGTTTCTCTGTCTTTGAAATGGAGCTACTTGCCCAATGAATTTTCTGAATTGCTATAGTGATAGCATTTAAAAAGTTAGCACTTTATAAATATTATTTCATCATATCCTTATGATAACCCTGGGAATTCGGTGCCATTATTATTTTCACTTTATAGATGAGGAAACTGGGGCTAAGTGAGGTTAGGTGACTTGCCCAGGGTCATATAGCTTACTATATGTAAGTGTCTGAGGCAGGATTTGACTTCAGATCTTTCTGATTCCAAGAGCAGTGGCCTTCCCTACTCCATCATCCAGTGGCTATGATCTGAGATCAAAAGGTTACAGAAATTACTAAGTACTTCATTTTTTAAAGTGAACAGTTGTGTGAGCAAGGCTCAATTCTAACTTCCATCCACATTTATTAAGCACCTTCCATTACAGACCAATCTACACAGGGACCTCATAACCTAATGAAGGGATATAATCCATTCATAAATAAACATAGTAGAAAATAGATCTATGATCAGTATCTAGGAGAGGTTTAGAAAGGCTGCTAATCAAGGAATGGTATCAAGACCATTACAGTTGCTTAACTTAGCAGGAGCCTGCCTTCATTCAACACCAGTACATTTGATGCAAGAGTAACTATAGCTCTTAATTGAAAGCCAATGTATGTGTAGCATGAGTTTATAAATACCCTAATTTTATTCATAGGTTCCTCAAGTCAGCCAGTCACTGAAAAGTTAATAAGCCTATATCCTGCTTTTCAGAATTATTTTATTATCTCTAGCTGAGCCCTTAAATTCTTGTTTTAATTGGGAAAAATTGTGACTCATGAGCCCCTCTCTACTTGAGAACCCATGCTATTCCAATTACCTAATCATGTTTCTAGTATTAGATACATAAGAAAGAAAGAGAGGCTTCACAAAGTTTGTAATTTGCCTTAAGTCGTTGTTGTGGGTTACTGTGTAAGGTATCTATTTGGTTACACAAAACTTGTGTTTGCTTTCTGCTTCCATGTTTTTCCTGTTTGCTTAGATAAGTGATACTTGAGTCTTTTTGTAAAGCAAATGCTTTATTTCTCTTAGGTTTTTTTTTTTTTTTGGTTTTCTTTTTTAGGAAGCTGTTAAAGTGCTAATTTATTTCCATCTTTGTTTTGCTTGGGTGTAAAGTTTATTATTTCTCAGAAACTATTTGCCTTTTAATTATCAGCATTTTCTTATATTGTTAGAACAAAATAAAACACATGGGATTATTTTTCCTTCACACCCAATCCATTGTGCTATGAGGTAACAAAATGGTACAATGAGCAGTTCTTTGCTCTTTTGCCTGGATGACACAACCTTGCCCTACTCTTTTGACTCGGTCCAAAGTATTCCCCTCCCTTATCTTGGGCTAGTTAACAGAAGTTGCTGAAGCTTCTGCTAGTATACTATGGCATTAGAAATCTTCATATAGCTCCTACTATGCAAGTCTAGGGTTACATTAGCTTGAATACTTGCTGGAGGGAGACTTTAAAAAATTATTAATTTTTTTGATATTGCCTAAATATTCCCTGCATCCCTTTCGCTTCCTCTTCCTGGAGAGCCATCTCATATAACAGATTTCTTAAAAAGGAAACTCCCACCTCCCTCCCAAGCAAAGTCAATCTTCAACATTGGAAGAGAAAAGAGATTTGTTCTGCTTTGTCCTAGTCAATCAATACCCACTTATCTAAAGAGCAACATCAGAAGCAATGGGTAGAAGTAGGTAGGTACACTTGGGCTGGATTTGTAATGAAATTTTTTTTATTACAGTACTATTTCTATTCTAGACCTTAGATTATATTATAAATTATATAATATATGTTATGATATGTTGTAGTATTCTATTCTGTTCCGTTCTGTGCTGTTCTATTCTATTCTGTTCTGTTCTGTTCTATTCTGTTCTGTTCTGTTCTGTTCTATTCTATTCTGTTCTGTTCTGTTCTGTTCTATTCTATTCTGTTCTGTTCTGTTCTGTTCTGTTCTGTTCTGTTCTATTCTATTCTATTCTGTTCTGTTCTGTTCTATTCTGTTCTGTTCTGTTCTGTTCTATTCTGTTCTGTTCTGTTCTGTTCTACTCTGTTCTGTTCTATTCTATTCTGTTCTACTCTGTTCTGTTCTATTCTATTCTGTTCTGTTCTGTTCTACTCTGTTCTGTTCTATTCTATTCTGTTCTATTCTATTCTATTCTGTTCTATTCTGTTCTGTTCTGTTCTGTTCTGTTCTGTTCTATTCTATTCTGTTCTGTTCTATTCTATTCTGTTCTGTTCTGTTCTGTTCTACTCTGTTCTGTTCTGTTCTGTTCTATTCTATTCTGTTCTGTTCTGTTCTATTCTGTTCTGTTCTGTTCTATTCTGTTCTGTTCTGTTCTATTCTATTCTGTTCTTTTCTGTTCTGTTCTATTCTACTCTGTTCTGTTCTGTTCTATTCTGTTCTGTTCTACTCTGTTCTGTTCTGTTCTGTTCTATTCTACTCTGTTCTATTCTGTTCTATTCTATTCTGTTCTGTTCTATCCTATTCTATTCTATTCTGTCCAGATTTGCTATAGCTTTCCTTCCAAGGAGCAAGCCTTGATCTCATGGCTGCACTTGCCATCTGCAGTGATCTTTGAGCCCAAGAACATAAAGCCTGGTGCTGCTCCCATTTCTTCTCCCTCTGCCAGAAAGTGACGGGGCTGGTCACCAAGATCTTAGTTTTTTGATGGTAAATTTCAAGCCACCTTTTGTGAGAAGCTCTCCTCTTCCATCTTCATAAAGAGGATTCTTAACTCCTCTCTACTTTCTGCCATCAGTGTGGGGTCAAATTGCTGCTACTTCTTCACAGCAGCTTTTGATTCCAGATTTTTGCCTTATTTTTTGTTCATTTTAAGGGGAAAAGTCCTAATCCCTAGAGAGGTCCAAAAGTAGATTAGGACAACAGGCATATAGGTCAGGAGCTCTCTTCTGGAGCTCTTCAAGAGAAAAGTAGGTGACCGTTTGTTGGGGATGTTATTGGAGAGATGCCTTTTTTGTTAGGAATTGTGTATACTACATGACCCAACTCTGAATCCCATCAGAATAAACTGCCAAGGGGAAACAGATAAAACAAAGAATGGGAAGGGAAAGGAAGAGAGAGTAGAGGGACCGAATACTGCTATGACGAAACTAAACACTAAGGGGACAGTCAGACTTCAAATCCAAGGTTCAAACCCAGTGATGCTCAGCCCAAACCAAAGTACAGTGCTGCTACTTATTTATTATTGGGTCGTTGTGAGAAACAAAGAGATACTATGTATAAAACACCCTTTATCAGCCTTCAAGTTAAGAGCCAGTTGTCTGTTTAAATGGTCTTGAGAAAGACGGGATTTATTGTTTCACTGTGTGCTGCTTCCAAGACTGTTGAGAAAGGGGTACGGCAAATAGGCTGAGCTAAAGGTCTCCAATGGTTAGAATAGAAACCTCAAATCAAAGACTCTTTTTTTAATTTTTAATTGTTTTTTTTTTTTTGGAGGGCAATTGGGGTTAAGTGACTTGCCCAAGGTCACATGGCTAGTAAGTGTTAAGTGTCTGAGGCCAAATTTGAACTCAGGTCCTCCTGACTTCAGGGCCAGTGCTCTACTCACTTCGACACCTAGCTGCTCCAAATCAAAGACTCTTAATTTGTAGTCCAGAGGGCCTGTGCATAAATCTTAGGGAGTTCCTGGGACTTAGGGGGGAAATAATTTTCACTAATCCCTTCATAACTTTTTGCTAATTTCTAAAATAAGGCTTACCTTATTTTTGCTAACCTTTAACTGAAATTTAACATTTCTTTCAATTATTTAAAAATATTGCTGAGAAGAGTTCTATAGGCTTCACCAGACTGCAGAGAGTCCATTACACATACAGAAAAGTGAAGAACTGGGCCAAAGCCCTCAAATAATCACGGCAAAGTTGTGAGTGAACAAATCATCTGGGTAATCAGCACATTTGGTTTGTGAAGCTTAGTTATTTCCTCTTAGCTGTCTCTGCAGACATCCAAAGTATTTCTTGAAGCCTCCATAATTCTGTAATAGGAAATTTTTTTATTTCCTTGGGGGTATTCATAATGTACAAAAAAGGTTTTTTGAAGTTTTTTTCTAAACCAATTTATCTATCTTTGAAATAGCAGCACTCACCAATAGATCTTTTAAAAGCATTATGAACAGTGATTGAAGGCATATAGAAATCACATATTCTCCTTACATTCATTTTCTAAAAGGAACTGGCAGGTGATGGAGGCAAAATATATAAAGTCAATTTAAACTGATATTTGTTAATGTTATTATTAATACCCATTCCATGAACAGAGCAATGCACTAGGCGACCTGAAGGTACAGAGAATAAATAAGTTACCTTCCCTGCCTTCAGGGAAGTCACAATCCATTTTAGCTATATAATCTGTACACAAATGATAATAGAAAGTAATTTATGATAATTATCTAATAGGGGTATAAAACAGAATTCATCAAGGAAAGACCATTACATTAGTTTAATTTAGCTAGCTACACACTTCATGAAAGAGCAACTCTGGCAATTAATTGAAAACCAACACAAGCATAAGAAGGATTTATTAGTCCCCACTTTTATTCATTGGTTCTTTCAAATCCGTCTACTGTTATCGTTAACAAGCATTTGCTTATGACTCCTGCCTCTAAAAAGAGTTCCTTCCTGGTTTCTAAATGGTCACTTAAATAACTGGTTTCATTGGGAAAAATATTGACATGTTATTACTTGAGATGTGAGCTTATTTCCACTTGGGAATTCATGTTCTTCTAGTGATCTAACCATAATTCAGACTCCCCTAAAGGATACAGAAAAGAGAAAGGCTTTGTAAGCTTGTAGCTTTCCTTATGTGGTTGTAATAGGTTGCCATGTAAGCCACTTGGCATATCTCTTAAAATGATTTGCTTTTTATTATCCAATTATCAGTCCAGTTATCAGTTTTCAATTTTTTATTTCTTCATTTTCATAATTTTAATTTTTATTTCATTAAGATTTTAAAATATATTTTTCTAATGGTTTAATAATAATGATAATACTAACCAGCATTTATATAGCAATACTAATACAATACTAATACTAACCAGCATTTATATAGCAATACTAATACTAATACTAATACAATAATAATACTAACCAGAATTTATATAGCATTTTAGAGTTTGCAGAGCTCTTTTCATATTTTAACTGATTTAATCCTCACAACAATCCTGTACAATTAGTGTCCTGATTATAAAGATGAGGAAATTGAGACACAGAGAAATTAAGTGACTTATTAGCTCGTGTCAGAAGCAGGTTTGAATTCAGGTCTTCCTGACTCCAAATCATACTCTCCCCTGTAACACCTTGCTGCCTTCTATATAGTTGTATGCCCAACTCATCAATTTACTCTTTCTCTTTTGTTGATGAAAGTGTTTACAGCTATAAATTTTCTGCTAAGAATTGGTCTGGCTGCATCCCAGATGTTCTGGTATATCTACTCATTGTCATTTTCTTTGATGAAATTACCAATTTTTTTTCTATGGTTTATCCTTTGACCATGATTAAATTACTTAGTCTCCATTGAAATGTGAATCCTTTATTCAAAGGCCCTTTATTAATGTCAAGATATTAGGAAACACCCTGTTTTCCAGAGCCAAGGTCCAGCAAGCAGGCTGTGCCCTGAGACTGGTATAACAACAGTCCTTTGAACTTGCCCTCTGGATGATCTCAGCCGCAGCAAAATGCCAGAACTGTTTTATATAATTATCGTATTGCTTTGACCAGTACCAGGTATTCTCTGAGCCCAGACAAGCCCCTGCTATATTGATGTTTTGGTCATGAAGTCCTACTATGAATCAAACTTGTCACATTGTTGCTGTTATCCCTCATTGTCAGGGCTACAGCTCACTACATAGCCATTAGTGTAAGTATTGAAATCTGCCTGCACAAAAATGGGTGCCCCCCTCCCATTAGAGGTGGGCTCTGACACGTGTTCTTGCTTGAAAGCCTTTTCCCTCACTTCGAAATTAAACTTCTGTTTGATTCCTGATTCTTCTGTCTCTAGGCTGCTCTGTTCAGCTCCAGTCACTCACAGGTCAGAGGCTGGCTCCATCTGGTTGATATTAATTTTATTTTTATTGTACCATGGTAAGCAAAGGAAGTGCTTAATATTTCTGGTTTGTTGTACTTGTTTGTAATGTTTTTATGCCCTAACACATAGTTTTTATAAAGGTACCACTGAGAAATGTGTATATTCCTTTCTATTCCTATTCAGTAATTGCCAGAGATCTATCATATCTGACTTTTCCTAACATTTTATTCAGATTCTTAAGTTCTTTCTCTTTTTGTGAGATTTGTCTAGGTCTGATAGCAAGCACATGAAGGTTCCTAACTATTACAGTTTTGCTATTTTTTCTTACCTACATTTAAATTAATTTTTCATTAAGTATTTAGGTGTTATGCCATTTGGTGTACATATAATTAGGTATTGATATTGTTTGATTATGTGTGGTTCCTTTAAATATAATGTAGTTTTCCTGCTAATCTGTTTTTAATATGTTTATTTTTATGGTTTACTAATATGAGATCATGACTGCTACTTCTACTTTTAAAAATTTTATCTCAAGCATAGCTCCAGCCCCTCAACTATAAGTGAATCTTTCTATTTCAAGCATGGATCCTGCAAATAACATACTGTATTCTACTTTTTAATTCATTCACTCTCCTTCATTTTATGGATGAGTTAATCCAATGTCCATTCAAAGTTTTGATTATGGTACGTTTCCCTCTATAATATCCTCTTATACTTTCCCCTTTCTGTCCCCCATCTTTGCACAAAGGAAAGAATTGGAAAAAGAAAAGGAATGTGATTCACATTGGTAATTATAATGGAAATAGTCTGTTCCTACTGCTCTGTTTCTCTTATCTCTACCAAACCCAGATACCAATCTCCAGTTATTATGTTTGATGATCTCTTTATGATCTACCCTCTGTAACTGACATTTCTTTTGCCTTCTCCTACTGAATCTGTCTCCCTCTTTTAAAAATGGTAGACTTTAATCATATCTTTTATTTTTGTATTGCCTACATTTCTCTCTACAGCTTTCTTATTCTTTCTCTGAGAAGGAGAATACCTAATAATAAAGAATTTTTAAACAGAAAAAGGTGGGGAGGTTTTAATCCAAGAAAGAGGTATCTTCTCATATCTCATCAATGGGGTCAAATTAATTCCCTTGATATTCTTAACCTTTTGTTCTTCCAGACATATTTTGTTATGATTTTTTCTAGCTCTAAAAAATAGGGTTTTTTTTGGTAGTTTGATGGGTATGGTACTGTCCCAAGCTTTTTTGGCTGGGGCCCTGATTACTGACCTGTTGTACTGGGGTTTCTGGACCTGGCAGCTTGCTTGCTGCTGTTAGCTTGATGCACTAGAGCCTCTTGGCCTGGCCACTCACTGGCTGCACTAGGGGCTGCAGGCCTCACAGCTGGCCTGCTCTGCAGAGGGCCTGCTGCACAGGGGCTGCAGGGTCTTGGTTGCTGACTTGTGCTGGGCCTCCCTCTGGCTTGCTCAGACATGGCCTGCACTGAACTGTGCTCCTATTTTCCCCAAATGAGATAGACCTTTCCCAAAGTCTGTCTAAGTGGTCTTGGGCTAGAAAATTGTTCTACCCATCCTTTTGTGGGTTCTGCCACTCCAGAATTCATTTTGAGGTGATATTGAAAGTTGTTTTGAGGGTAATTTGGGAGAGCTCAGGCAAGTCCCTGTATTTTCTCCATTATCTTAGCTCTACCTCCTCTCCAGTGATTCTTAAATTTTCTTTATTCAACTTTTTTTCTTCCAGAAAAGTTGTTTGTAATGTTTTTGACCTTACCTTAAAACTATCCCAAAACCTTTTGATTATGTTTTAAATTTCTTGTTGTCTCATAGTCATCCAGTTTTGGTTGCTCCATTCTCTTTTTCATAAAGTCCATTTCTTGTGAAAAGTTTTCCACCTTTGGGTAAGCTCTCTTCCTGAGGAAGTCAATGTCTTCTGGGACTGTTTGCTCTGAATGTGGACAGCGTGAATTGTTTAAGTTTTTACTTATTGGACTCAATTCTATTTCTTTACAACTTCCAAATTGTATAATATGGCTTCCTATTTCCCTACTGACCTGAGCCAGCTCCAGGTTCTAAGTACAATAATCCAGATTTGGTATAACCAGGAAGAGAATATAGTGGAGTTATATTACCTTCTTTAAAAAATCTTATCCATTCTCTAAAATGATTTCTAAATTGTCTCCCTTTTTTCTTAACTACTTCTTTTTTTTTTTTGCACCTGTAATTTCACTGGTTAGAGAACTCCCAGCGAGGAAACTCTGTTTACCAAGGCATATCAGCAACTACTTTACCACCTAAAGTCTAAGAGAACTGCCTGTGACACTAACAGGTAAAGTGACTTGCCCAGGGTTATAGAGCCAGGACATCTCAGAGGCAGGACTTGAACCTTAATCTTCCTACCCCCAAGGCCATATCTATAGCCACTTTGTGATGATACCATTCAGCTGTTTTATCTTCCAGTTTTTATATTATACATTTAAAAAATATAACCTCCTGGGGCTGCTAGGTGGCACAGTGAATATAGAGCAACTGGCCCTGGAGTCAGGAGGATCTGAGTTCAAATCTGGCTTCAGACACTTAACACTTACTAGCCATGTGATGTTGGGCAGGTCACTCAACCTCAATTGCCCTGCCTTCCCCCCTCCAAAAAAACTATATATATATATACCTCCTTCAGCACCTTCCCGTGTGCTTCCTATCACTAAGGAACCCTGTCTGGTAACACAGAAAGGGACTATACTAAATTGTATATCTCTTTCAGTCAGCACTACCACCACTAGACCTATACTGGAGAAAAATAAAAGAGTCAAAGAACCCCATATGTACAAAAATATTTATAGCATCACTTTTTTTGTGGTGGCAAAGAAATGGAAACCGAGGGGGTGCCCATCAATTGGAGAAGAGTATATTAATGTAACAGTACTAGTGTGCTGTAAGAAATGAAGAGATGGTGTTAGAGAAGATGTATATGAACTGATGTAAATTAAAGTAGATTTCAGAGAATCATTTACACCATAACATCAGTAGTATAAAAAATGAGCGATTCTGAAAGACTTGAGAACTGTGATCATGCAATAATCAATGAGGATTTCAGAAGATGATGAAGAAAGTTGCCTGGCTCATAACAGAGAGAGAATGGACTAATCGATACAATAAGAAACACATTTTTGGATATGGCCAATGTGGGGATTAGATTTGCTTGATTATGTTTATATAGCACAAGAGTTTCTTTTTTTTTCCAATAAATTAAGGGATGTAGGAGTCAAAAAAGGCTATTTATTAAAAGGAAGGAAGGAAAGCATTTATTAACAGCTTACAACATGACAAACACTGAACTAATAAATACTGGGGATAAAAATACAAACAACAAGACAGTCCCAGACCTAATAAACGGGGTTATTACATTCTAATAGGGCAAGGCAACACACAGTAGAGCTAAAAAGTGTGAAAGGGGCTTAGGGAGAATTGTGTCACTGGCACAGAGATATAGTTTTGAAGTCTGACAGCCAGGAATTCTTATTCTGGGAGAGGAATAAAATAAAATAATGAATAGAAGAAACTTTTACTTTAAAAAATAATAGAGTCAGAATTTCAGGTCTGTCTCCAACAGCTAGGCCACTGTTTTCTAGAAAAACAACAACAACAACAACAACAACAACAACAACAACAACAAACTGATGTGTTTGTTGTGACTCTAAAAGGAAGAACAGACACTAGTATCTGCTACCTGTCCACAAAGACCTCCTCTGGCAGTAACCCAGGTGATTCAAGCACCTGGTAGCATGCTGTAATAATTCTGCCATTGCTCACCTAAAGAACACAGTTTCTAGGTGCCTTCCATTATGATTCACCCTCAACTCCTGGGCCAGATCATCCTGTCTCCTGATCTGGTTCCCAAAATCCTTATGTCCTATCTCTTCCTTCCCTGGTCCCTTGTGAACCTGTTGACTATGACTTCCCAGGATAGAACACCACCTCCTGCCACAAGGTTGAGACTCAAAGGAGGAACTTGAACAGTGCAATCACCTGCTTCCCTTAACTGCATTTTATTATGCCTTCTATGTGCATTTCTCAATGAAGTCATGTTTTGTCATCTACTTTTGCTATCCTCATTCCCTTAATACTGACTCCCTGGCGACCAATTAAACCTCACTCCCCAACTCTAGTTGTCCCCTCCCTTCTTCCAGTCTACTTCAGTTCTACCACACAAGGTTCTACCTCAGACCTGCCTGCCGCTTTCATGGTGCCCTCTGGAATGCCTGCCTGTTCCATAATGAATGCATTTCCTTTCATCATAAATAACTTTTTGTCCTTCTTCCATTTTTTTCTGATATTCACAGAGACATGGATACTTCCTGAAGGAATTGCTTCCCTAGGTATCCTTTGCTTTATTGGATGTATTTTCTTTATACCTCTTACTCCCCCAGGGTCAGAATGCTCCTTGTTCATCATTGCCAAATCCAGACTTTGCCTTTACTTCTTCAGGGTCATATCCAAATTTTTTTTTTTTTTTAAAGCAATTGGGGTTAAGTAACTTGCTCAAGGTTACACGGCTAGTCATTATTTATGCGTGGGTGCTCATTTTCTGAGGCCGGATCTGATCTCGGGTCATCCAAACTCCGAGGCCGGCGCTCTTACTCACTTCGCCACCTAGCCGCCCCTTTAGGGCAATTGGGGTTAAGTAACTTGCCCAAGGTTACACGGCTAGGTTTTTGTTTGTGCGGATTAAGTGTCGGAGGCCGGCTCCGAACTCAGGTCCTTCTGATTCCAGGGCCGACGCTCTATTCACTGCGCCACCTAGCCGCCCCCATATCCAAATTTTCACCAAATCAAGCTCTTAGTGCTCATTTTCTGCTGACCCCAGGACTTTCTCCCTCCTTCTTCAATGAGTTCAATGTCTGGTTCATAGTCTTTCCACCCTGATTCCTTTATACTAGAGCACTTCCATATAGATACCCATGTTCCCTTGAATACCCTAACTTCCTAATGCCTCAATCTATTTGATTCCCACGATCACCTCTTCTACTTCTTTTAATCCTCACACAGAGATAAGCCTACTCTTAATCTTGCCAGCACTCACAAATAATCCACTTGGATGTTCATAAATTTTAAATTTCACTTCTCTTAATCAATCAATAAACATTTTTAAAGTGCCTTCTATGTTCCAGGCACTGTGATAAGTGTTGCAAATTCCAAAATAAAGTCCTTGCCCTCAAGGAGTTTACAATATAGTGGGAGAGACAACCAACAAACAAATACATGCAAACAATCATATAAATATACAGCATAAAGAGGAAATAATTGAGAGGTGAGGCACTAGAATTCAGAAATGTTGGGAAAGGCTTCCTGTAGAAGCAATTTTAATTGGAACTTAGAGAAAGCCAGGGAAGCCAGGAGGTGCAGATGAGGAGGGAGAAAATGTCCAGAACTGAGATACGGAATTTCTTGTTGGTGCAACATCAAGGAGGCCAGTGTCACTAAATTGGAGAGTACATTGTGAGGATTATATTGTATAAACTGTTCTCCTGTTCAGCCCTAAAATCTGTCATTTTACAAATTTCTCCAGAAAGTTTTTGAATTTGTTCCTCAGAGTTGGAAATGGAAAAAAAAAAACCAAACTATCAACAGATAGTTTAAAATGCTGTGAACTGAAGTTGAAGTCCTACAAAAATCACATCTTATTGTTAAACAGTTATATTTCTGTAAGGGAGCCCTAATGTATGCAGTTTAAACTTCTACCAAAATTTATAAGCACCTTCCAGCTGCAGAGGATGGTAGGCACTGGGAATAGAAAATACAACAAAGTCTTTGACCTCAAAGAGCTAAGAATACATCAAGGAAATAGGACATACACATAAATAAACATAATATGGATAGTGGAAGAGATCATGACTAAATGAGAGATAGAGAAGTTCACTGGAGATAATATGAACAATTTTGATGATACAAATTTTTTAAAAATTTACACACAAAAGCAATACATGTAAAATTAGAAGAGAAGCAGGAAATCGGGGTGGGAAAATCTTTGTAACAGTTTTCTTTGATAAAAGTCTCATTTCTAAGATCTAAAGAGAATTGAGCCAAATTTATAAGAATAAAAGCCATTTCCCAATTGATAAATGATCAAAGGATATGAATAGGCAATTTTCAGAGGAAGAAAACCAAGCTTTCAATAACCATCTGAAAAAAAAGTTCAAATGTAACAATTACAGAAATTCACATTAAAACAGCTTAGAGGTAATACCAAAACCCATGAGATTAAGTTGACAAAAAAGAAAAATGACAACTGCTGGAAGGGCTGTGAAAACAAGTACATTAATGCACTGTTGGCACAGCTGTAAACTGACTTAACCATTCTGAAAAGTAATTTAGAACTGCCCCAAAAGGTATTAAACTGTGGATGTCCTTTGACTCAGTGATATAGCTACTAGATCTGTACCCTAAAGAGATCAAAGAAAAAACAAAAAGGACCCTGATGTGTGTATATAAAGCAGCTCTTTTTGAGGTGGATTAGAATTGAAAATAGATGGACTGCTTTTTAACTGGGGAATGGCTAAACAAGTTATAGTATATCAATGTAGTGAAATGGTAGTGTGCTTTAAGAAATAATGAAGGGAATAGTTTCAGAAAAACCTTAGAAGACTCCTATGAATAGATGCACAGTGAAGTGAGCAGAACAAGAAGAATAATTTATACACTAACCACAATATTGTATTGGAAGACTTAAGAACTTTGACCAACAAATGGCTAACCAAAACTTCAAAAGATTCATGATGAAGCTCGTCATTCACCTGCAGATAAAGACTCAAAGTCCACAGTGAAGCTCTTCCTCCACTATATTTCCTCTTCCTTCCTTGAGATGACTAATGCAGGAATTTATTTTGCATATATATAAATATTTGCAACAGGTTTAGGTTCCTCCCTGCCCCTTTAAATGGAGAGGGATAGAATTCAGAATTGAAAGAAAATGAAATTGAATTTTAAAAATAAGCACAATAAAAAGTGATGCATGATAAGTGCCAAAGAGAGGTACAACACAGGTGTTAATCTTGAAAGTCAGGAAATACCATTGGCATCTTCTTTCAGTCCTGCCCCCCAAATTTATTTTTTTCTTTAAACTACTGTTTTCTTTTCTTTTTAAAAAGTTTCTTTCTTTATTTTTAGTTTACAACATTCAGTTCCACAAACTTTTGCGTTTTAAATTTTCTCTTTCTCCTTCGCTTCCCCTCTCCCCAAGACATCTGATATAGGCTCTAAATATACATTCATATTAAATATATCTTCACATTAGTCATGTTGTAAAGAATGATAATCAATGGAATGAACCACGAGAAAGAAGAAACAGAACAAAACAAAAAAGAGAGAGAGCAAATAGTATGCTTTGATGTGCCTTCAGACTCTGCAATTCTTTCTCTGGATGAGGACAGCATTTTCTATCATGAGCTTTGGAGTTGTTTAGAACCTTGCTTTGCTGAAAAAAGTCAGGTCTATCAAAGTTAGTCATCATACAATGTGGCTGTAACTGTTTATAATATTCTCCTGGGTCTGCTCCCCTCACTCAGCATCAGTTCACATAAGTCATTCCAGGTTTTTCTGAAGTCTGCCTGCTCATGATTTCTTACAGCACAATAGTATTCCATTACATTCTTATACTACAATGTGTTCAGCCACTCCCCAATTGACAGGCATCACCTCAATTTCCAATTCTTTGCCACCAGAGAAAGAGCTGCTATAAATATTTTTTTGTACATGTGTGTCCTTTTACCATTTGTATGATCTCTTTGAGATACAGCATAGAAGTGGTTATTGCTGGGTCAAATGATATGCACATTTTTATAGCCCTTTGTAACCTCCAACATTTAACCCCTTTAGTTCTTAACTGAAAGCCAATGCAACAACAAAGGGGGTTTATCAATTTGTCATTTTATGCATAAGTTATTTCACAATCAGTTGCCAGCTAGAAAATTCATAGATATTTGCCTATAATTGCTCTAGAGAAGAGTACCTTCATCAGTTTCCAGCTGAATGATTAAATCATTTGCTTAATTCAGGAAAATATTCCTTTTTTTTTCCCCCAGAGATACAAACATAGTTCCACCTGAGAATCCATGATGTTCTAGTTATCTAATCAGGATTCTGCCTCCCATCAATGAAATTGGAAAATGCAAGCTCTACTAAAAAGAGAAGACTGCCTTGGTTTGGAGAGGGTGGTTTTCACAAGACGCTTGGCTGCTCTCTCAGATCCCTGACTTTTTGTCACCCAGTCACCTCCAGAAAATAAGCCAGGTAAGTGAAACTTGAGATTCTTTCATAAATGAACACCTTGTTTCATCTACTATTTCCTGTCCTCTCTGTAACAACTCAGAAGACCTCTTAAAATGTTTTGCTTTTAATTTGAACTTACTTGCAACTTTCTTTGCACGTCCTGAATGATGATAATTGCTTTTCCTCAGAAACTACACTTCTCCTGGCCAGCAGTTTCCTGAGATGTTTAAAAAGAAGCCAAGTTCCAACCAGTTTTGTTCTCTTCTCCTAGCCCTCATCTCATTCCCTACCATGTCCTAGGTCTATCTTGTACAAAATGGGCTACGGTACCAATGTCTTGTTTTCTGCCTGAATGAGAATTGCTCTGTTTTTGTAAATGATTCAGACAAAAATTAATTGCTCCCTAACTTGCTTTAAATTAACTGGGAATAACTATTTTATTTATTTATTTTAAATATTCCCCAGTTACATGTAAAAACAACTTTTAACATTTATTTTTAAAATCTTGAGTTCCAAATTCTCTCCTACTCTGAACCCCCTCATTGAGAAGGCAATGATTTTGATATAGCTTATACATATGTAGTCATGCAAGACATATCCATAATAGTCACGTAGTAAAAGAAAACAGGCAAAAAAAAGCTCAAGAAAAATAAAGTGAAAAAGGATGTATCAATCTGTATTCAGACACCATCAGTTATTTCTCTGGAGATGGATAAAATTTTCATTATAAGTTCTTCAGAATTGTGTTGGATCATAATATTGCTGAGAAGAGCTAAGTCATTCATAACTAATCATCTTACAATAATGCAGTTATTTTTGTACACAGTACATTTCACTTTGCATCAGCTCATACAAGTCTTTCCAGGTTTTTTTGAGACTATCTTCATCATTTCTTACAGTATAATAGTATTCCATCATAATCACATATCACAGCTTGTTCAGCCATTCCCTAATTGATGAGCATCCTCTTAATTTCTATTTCTTTGCCCCCAGAATTGAACTATTATAAATATTTTCATACATATAGCTCTTTTCCTTTTTTTCACCTCTTTTGGGATACAGACATAGTAGGGGTATTGCTAAATTAAATGGTATGCATGGTTTTATAACCCTTCAAGTATAGTTCCAAATTGTTCTATAGAATGGTTCAATCATTTCACAATTCTGCCAACAGTGCATTAATGTCTTATTTTTTTCACATCCCCTCCAACATTTTCATTTGCCATTTTTGTTCTATTAGTCAATCTTAGCTCCTTTAACCATCTTCAAGACATTATGTCAAAAAGTTTTTTGTAGCAACTAGCAAAATCATTGGGATACTTTGATCTTAAAAATTATTTTGTATCAACTAGCAAAATCGGGAGTCCCTTTTAGCAAGAATGCTTTCCAAAGGGAGCATTCTGTTACCTTCTAGGAGCTGGTCCCCAGATCAGGGGTCACAGTCTGGTCATTACTGTATGACAGTGTATTCATTCAAGTACTTGGGTGATTTAAGACTCAAATGCTTATTTCTATCATTATAAGCATTACCTATAAATGGTACTTAAAGACAAAATGAATTTTCTACTTGTAGCCTGGGCTTCAGTAGAGTTGGGCTTCAGTTTGGCTTCTCTGAGCGGTGCTAAATCAATTCAACAAACATTAAGCACCTACTGTATGCAAATCCCTGGGAAGAGAGTGATAAATAAAGCAACTCTGGTTTTTGGTAGCCTACACAGTAAAAGAGGAAAGGCATAGACACAACTCCATCAGATAGAAGAGTGGGGAGGAAAATTACAAAGGAAAGGGTCAGGCAAAATAGTATGACAAACTTAAAGTATAAGCACTTTGATTCAGAGAAAGCTTCTTCAAGGAAGAAATAACTAAGTTCTCCTTGGAAGAAGGGAAGAGACTTTAGTAGACTGGGGGAAAGAGGAAAATCCATTCCAGGCTTGGGAATAATGAGGGAAGGCATTAAGACAAGTCAAGGTAATATGGAAAAGACTGTCCACATCCAGAGAAAGAGATACGGGGTCTGAATGCAGATGAAAGCATACCATTTTCACTATTTTTTGTTTTTTTGTCTTTCATGGTTTTCCTTTTTTGTTAGATTGGTTGACTTCTTTGGGAGGAGTGAAGGGAGGTAGGGAGGCAGAAAATTCTGGAACTCAAAATCTTGTAGAAAATGAATGTTGAAATCCATCTTTACATGTAACTGAAAAATTAAAATACTATTTACTACACCCCCCCCAAAAAAAGATCTGCTGGTTACAGAAAGTACAGCTGGTTTTGAGTAACCAATCCTCACCCCACTGCTTCTCAAATCCACAAGGCTGGAAACTTGGTTCCAGGACTATCAAACACTGACCTTGGAGTCTGTTAGAATTCTGGGGTTCAAAGTATCTTTTGCTGCTGACTCTAGGGATGCACTTCTAATAGGTCTTTAGGACAGATTAGCATGTGAACAATTTTAGGTTGGAGAACAGACTGCTTCATCTTGACTAAGGGAAACCATCTGATCACCTGTGCTGCAACCAAGGTGTCTTTGATATCAACTCCCCAACCTTGATTTTGTGTTCAGAAGTTTAAAGTCCTGACTTCAAGAAAATTTCAAGTTATATAAGGTAGTGGAAAATCTAAAGCTTCCTCCCTTCTTAGTAGCCAAGAATGGTTTTTGTATGTTCATTTTTGTACTTCTGTGATAAGCTGAAGCCAGCTCTGTCCCAGGTGAATAAAAAGCCAACTTCAGGGTATTAAAAGCAACCTTTTTTTCTCCAGCAGTGCTCAGAGGGAGAAGTATTTGGGTTTCTTCCTGCCCAGCCTGCCTCCACCTCCTAATTAATTTCCTAGATGCTATTTTTGTTTTTTCAGTTTTTCTACCAGTTCTATCTTTTTTTTTTTTAATTTTTTTTTTTTAAGCAATTGGGGTTAAGTAACTTGCTCAAGGTTACACGGCTAGTCATTATTTGTGTGTGGGTGCTCATTTTCTGAGGTGGATTCGCTCTCGGGTCATCCCAACTCCGAGGCCGGCGCTCTTACTCACTGTGCCACCTAGCCGCCCCTTTAGGGCAATTGGGGTTAAGTAACTTGCCCAAGGTCACACGGCTAGGTTTTTGTTTGTGCGGATTAAGTGTCGGAGGCCGGCTCCGAACTCAGGTCCTTCTGATTCCAGGGCCGGCGCTCTATTCACTGCGCCACCTAGCCGCCCCTACCAGTTCTATCTTTAATTTGTTACTAATCTTCATTCTGTCTACCTCAACTAATTTACTATGCCTTCCTTTAAGTACGTTTCCATCATGATTAGAGATTTACAAACTTAGGAATTCTTTGGGTGTGGGGAGTCTTAGCTATGGTCCTGGAATAGCATCACCACTGATTTTAGCAGAATCTGACCCTATGGGGACCATCAACTGGGAAGAGAGTACAGATTTCCATGCCCCTCCCACCCATCCTTTTTCATTACAGTTATTTGTCTAATTCCCAAGATGTTAAATAGTTAAGATGACTTCTGACAAACTTAAAATGAGCTGTAATATAAGAAATTATTGAGTTATAGTTTATATACACTGTCTTCAAATTTTCCTATACACCATTTATACTATGTTGGTTCAGAAGCCAAGAAGTGACATTTATTGATCATAAAAGGATTTGAAATCCCTGGACAAAAATCATAGATGGGATTGATGAGGATGTGTTAACTTGTAAAAAAAAATGCAGCCATGCAAAGTGATCAGTTTTGGAGGTGAAGTTTTAAGTCCCTTGAGAGAATTAGAAAGAACAGTTAAATCAGTCAAGAAGGAACCCTCACTTGAAATACAGCCTAGCTCCGGAGACTAACTGGACTGGATCATTTAAGTGTCATTCTGGGAATATAGTCGATCTTTTTTTGTCCAATGATGTTGCTTTCCTTCTTCCTCAGCAAGGAAGGGTCATATTTAAAAGGATGACCAAGCATTAAATAAACAACACCTAATCTGTGGTTATATTTTTTAATTACATTAATTAAGATAGGAGGATCAAATCCTCCCATCTCATCCAACAATATTAGTATAAACTAATTAAATTGTCACCATGTTTATAAAAGTTCCAAACCTAGGGGCGGCTAGGTGGCACAGTGAATAGAGCACCAGCCCTGGAGTCAGGAGGACCTGAGTTCAAATCCAGCCTCAGACACTTAATACAAAAACTAGCTGTGTGACCTTGAGTAAATCACTTAACTCCAATTACCCTCCAAAAAGCAAAAAAAAAAAAGTTCCAAACTTTCTGAGAATGACTTTATTCCCAGTAGTTCCCCCCAAAAAAATTAGTGGGGGAAAAATGGTTAGTGAAATAGGTATTCATCAGTGTGCAACTTCCTGTCTATTCTTACCACTAATATCCCCATATAAACTCTGAGAACAATTTCTCAGTGCCACAGTTCAGAAAAAAATTACAGATGGGATATAACAGTCTAACTGCATTCATGTTGGATGATAGTGAAATAAAAAATGTTCTAGCTAAAAACATAATGATTACCAATTATAGGAAAATTCTCCTCTGGTTCTAGACAAAAACGTCATGACTTCTTGCACTTTCTTCCCCCAGGCATAAAATTCATTCTCTCCCTAGGAAGACAAGGTCCAAAGGAAGATATGGAAATCAGTGATGCTCCACTGGTCACTTCTCAACAGAGATCACAAGAAGAAACTTTCTGGACCACGTACAAAAAACCCCTCTTCCTTATCTTTATGGGAGTAAACGTGTTTTTAATTGGATTCCTTATTTCAGTATTTGCGGCCACTGATTATATTCCTAATGAGTTCATGTTGGCATCACCTTGTACTTGTGTTGGCCTCTCTACTATAGCTATTGGAAATGTACTGATGATTGTCATAGAGGAAAGGAAGTCATTGAAAACTTTAAGAGTTGTTGGGTAAAATACAACCTGACACACTCTACCAGAAGTCGAAGTACAACCCAAGTCCCTGTCATGATACAATAGAACCCAAGCTACTTTCACAATCCAGAAAACAACCCAAGATTTTACTGTGGTTTAACATGCTTTATATTTTAAAATCCAAAATCATTTAAATTCACAAAAAACTCCCTGTGGCTAAGTTCCCACGAATTTCCAACACTGTCTACAGAATCTTGATCAAATCAAAGACTTTTTCCCATTCTGAGGGAGAGGGTCTAATTGGTCACTTAGAAACCCAAGGCTCGAGAGAACAGGACACATGAAGAGGATTCCTGATGATGTCTAGACTAGGACAATAGATCAGAAGCGTACTACAGCAGGTACTGCTGTGGGGAAAGGCAAATGGGGAAACAAATGTAGAATTGATGAGGGGTTGGGAGGCCCAGTAGATATTACCTGCACTTTTATCCCCTCCAGACCCTCCAAACTCAAGTGTCCACACCTGTTCATCCCGTGGTTGGGCTGCAGCTCAGTCAGGGTTTACTCGGCTTTGTGCCCTTGTGTGGAGTTCAAAACCTGAGGATGAAGCTTGGGCCAGCCCCAGATGTTCCCACATTGGTGGTGGTGAGATGGAAGCAGTTATCTTTGAGATCATCTTCCCTTAGGTGTTTGCAACCAAGTCTTCCCTCTGGAGAGTGGAGTGGGAAGCTGGAGGGGGAGCTGGTGCTGGTGCTGCCCTTAACCCTCTTGCTCACTCTTGGCTGGCTACCTGTGGAACATGGAATGGTCAAAGGGAGGAGGGGTTTCTCAGAACTATTCCTATTTCAGGCCATCTTCTGCATTGCTCAGGAAGAACATCAAGGAGTTTTTCATCAAGTTGAAGCCCTGGTCAGAGAGGAGGGCTCCAAATCTTTTCTGCAAGTTCTCATAGAGATAGTCTGTAAAGCTCATTTTCATCATTGCTGGGAGGTCATTGGGACCAGGCCAATTCATTTCTGTTGGAGTTTCCAGGTCCTCACAAACTTTGTTGGTCTGGTCACTTTCCAATTTCCCTGGAAACAGGGGGTTCCTAAGCTAACAGCTCTGCAAATATATGGTCCACTAACTGCATGTCTGTGGCAGTGGAATATTCCTCAGCTGCTAGGAACAGCTCTGGGGCCTGCTACCCCAAGGTCAGCACCAGCAGCATGTAAGCTTTTAAAGGGGAGCTATATTCTCTGGCCAACCCCAGATCACCAACATTGACAATGCCCCCTGAGGAGCAGGTAGGACATCTCTTCAGGTCCTGGTGAAGAATCTAGTTGTCAGGAAGATGCTTCACCCTCCACAGAAGCTGGATCATCAGTGTCTTCACTTCCCCTGGCAGGAAGGGCTGCTTCATTGTCTCCATGAGGCTGCTGAGGTCATCTCCACATAATTAATTCATCATGATGGAGATCTTGGCCATGTTGCTGCCCAACAGGATCTCCCACACAGTGACAGTGTTTGGGTGCTCAGCTTTCAGGATGGCATTGACTTCCCAGAGGGAGATAATCAGGAAGGCTTCTGTCTCCTTTGTCATCTTCAACCATTTCAGACACACAGTTTCATCAGGCTTTATGTCCTTTGGTTTGCATAGCACAGTGTATGTGCCTTCTTCATTCCTGTTCAGATTCTGGGATTCTCCCACTCTCTGGCAACCTTGGAGGGCAGGCAGCTCTTTGGGGAGTTCCTGCTTCAGCTCAGTGGGAGATGGGGCTGGAGACTTGGGATGTGCCCTCCTTCCACCATGGTGTTGGGTTACAGTGTCCCCTCTCCCACTTCTCTCTCAAGCCTTGACTCTGTAACAAGTGAGATATGGTTTCCACTCTCTTGTTCTACCTCTTCACTCATTTCTTCAGCAGAGGGATTGGATCCTTCCTCAGAATGACTGCCTGCATGCTCCTCCTCTCCTTCCTCCTCTGAGCTAGGTCCAGACTCTGCTGGTGAGGACTCAGCTGAGCTGGTCTTCCCCTGGCTTTTGCTGATGTCCTGTAAGTCAGAAAGGGGACCTCTCTCTTCCAGTTTCTCCTCTTTGGTTCCCTGCCATGCCCTTGCTCAAGCCCTGGCTGCTGCCATTAGGGGCTTGAATGTCTGTGTCTTCATTGTACTTTGTCTCCATAATATTTTCATACTTTTCTGTCATGAGCAGAAACTTCTGGCCTTTAGCTCTCTGTGCCTCTTCTCAGAGTCTGTCATTCCTTCTGTTGCTCTCTCCTCTTTCCTTCTCATTCTCTCTTTAGCTCCAGCTCTTCAAGATGATCCTTCCTCCTCCTGGAATGTTCTCAAGCCATGTCCCTCCTTTTCTGCCTTTCCCCTTCCCACCAAGCTTTATCCTGCTCCTCCCAAAGCCTTTTCCACAGCTCATGTCCTCACCCTTCTTTCACCCTGCCATGCTTCATTGTGCCAAATGACTGTGCTAAATGCCCACCTTTCTCTTTTCTTTTCTAATCAATCTTGTGATAATTTTTTTCTGTTATGAGGCATTTGCTGGTAAGGTCTGTGACCATCAGGTCAAGGAGGCACTTTTTTTTTACCTCTATCTTCCATAGAATCTTCCCTCCTAGAAGATGAATTCTGGATTGTTATCTCCATGGGCTGACCTCTCTGTTTCCCCTTTTCAAAGAAATCCCACTTGGAATCCTCATCAGAATTTTTAACATGTTTTACCTCTGACTTTCAATTCACACACACACACACACACACACACACACACACACACACACACACACACACACACACACTCTGCACCTACCACCCCCAACACTACAGTTCCTGCCCACCAAGACACTGGGGAAAAGCAGCTTTGAGTGCAGGAGAGGTGTGCATTTCCCATTTGGCATGAGCTGGTGACATCATATTTGAGCTTTGCTTTTAAGTTTTTATAAACTTTGTCTCATATGAAGTTTTGAACATTAAAGTTATTCATTTTTAATAAATATTATAGTATATCACATCTGGGGTGTTTTCTTTCTACCTGTTTTTCTACCTTTTCTACCTGTTTCTACATGTTTTCCCTAAATTCTACATTTTGGGAGAGGATTTTAGGGCTTGAACGTCTAAGTTCTAAGGTTTCTGCTCATCTTCTCTTGTAGTCAGAGCAGGTAGGACAGAGAGCTGAACTCAGGTTGTGTGGGTGTGCTATATTTCCTCCCTAGGGCTCAGAAGAACTTCAGAAGTCAGATTCAGCTTTCCAAAGGAACAATTTTAAATTTGTATCTACTATTTCTTTACAAGAAGCTTAGATCTGTCCCTTTGAAACTTCCACCCATTGCCCCTTTTTAGGCCCAAGATGAAAAAATTTAATATTTTTTTGTACTGGCAATCTTTTGGGAAAGCGCCATCTCTCTGAGGCAAAAAGTGGTCTCAGAAGAATGATTAAGGCAGTGCAAAATGCTGGAACTGGAGTCAGGAAGACCCGAGTTCAGATGCAGCCTCAGACTCCTAGCAGCAGTGTAGCCACAAAGCCTCTGCCTGTTCCAATTTCCTTCTACTTCATTGGAAATAACGATAGCATTTCCCAGGATCATGGTAAGGATAAAATGAGAATGTAAAGTAGTCTTGTAATTGCTAGCTGGTACTGTTGTTCATGTGCAATTTAATAAACATTTATTAAGTTCCAGGCAGTAAATTAAGTACTAGGGATAAAAATATGAGAAACAAGGAAGACAGTCCCTGACCTCAAGAATGATACATTCTAATAAGAAAAGATGACAGGAAGAGGAGCTAAAAAGTGTGAAAGGAAGATTGAGAAGAAATGTGCTACTTAATCAGTGGCATGGCTGTGAAGCCTGAGAGCCAGGAGTCCTTATTCCAAGGCGGGGTGGGGTGGGGGGGGGTGGGATGAAATAAAATAATGAATAGGAGAAAGTTCTATTAAGAAAAAAATATTAGGCACAAAATTTCACACTTGGCTCTGACAGCCAGGCCACTGTTTTTTGGAAAAAGAACTGATGTGTTTGTGGGGATTCCAACAGGAAACACAAACACTAGATCTCCCACCTGCCTCTCCTCTGACAACAGACCTCTTCTGGCAGTAACCCAGGCCATTAAAGCCCCTGGGGGCATGCTGTCCTAATCTTACCACTGCCCACTTATAGTATACAGGTGCCCTCCATTCTGACCCCCAACTCCTGGGCCAGATCTTCCTGCCTTCTGATCTGGTTCCCAACCTCCCTGTCATACCTCTTCCTACCCTTGTCCCTTGTGAGTCTGGTTTCTGTGACCTCCCAGGATACAACACCCCCTCCTGCCACAAGGCAGAGACTTAAAGGAGGAACTTGAACAGTGCAATCACCTGCCGCCCTCAGCAGACCTCTCCATCTTCTGTTATGCCTCCTATACTTCTCAGTGAGTCACATATGGCCAGCCCTTTTACTCTCCTCGTCCCATTCATACCGAAGCCCTGGCTACCAATGAACAAACCCCACTCCCCAACCCTGGTTGTCCTCTCTCTTATTCCATTCCACTTCAGCTCTCCCACACAAGGTTCCACTCCAGACCTGCCTGTCTCTTTCACCATGCCTTCTAGAACTCCTGCTCCATAATGAACATATTTCTCTGCATCTTAAATTTCTTCTTTTTTTCTCCTTCCATTTTTTTCTGATACTCACTGTGACATGGACTTCTCCTGAAGATATTGCTTCCCTAGGTACTCTTTCTAATACTGCATCTGTTTGTTTGTTTGTTTTTTTTATCCCCCTACTCTCCTATGAGTGGTGGAGGTCAGTGGCGGGGACGGGGGGAGTCCAGAATACTCCTTGTTCACCATTGTCAAATCTAGACTCTGCTTTTACTTCTTCTGGGACATGCTATGCAAATTTTCAGCAAGTCAGCCTCCTGGTGGTCATTATCTACAGACCCCCAGGACTTTTTCCCTCCTTCTACAATGAGTTCAGTGACTGGCTCAGTCTTTCCATCCTAATTCCTTTATACTAGGGGACTTTTAAATAGATACCCATGTTCCCTTGAATATCCTAACTTTCTAAACCCTCAATCTATTTGATTCCCATCATCATTCTCTCCCACTCCTTTTTATCTACACATGCAGATGAGTCTACTCTTATTCTTGTCAGCACTCACAAATATTGTACTTTCATGTTCATAAATTATAACTTTTATTTGTCTTAATCAATAAACATTTATTAAGTGCCTGATATGTTCCAGGCACTGTGATAAGTGTTAGAGATTGCAAAAGAGGCAAAAGAAATTTTCTGCCCTCAAGAGTTCGCAATATGATGGGAGAGACAACTAACAAACAAATATATGCAAATAAGCTATATAAAGCATAAATAGGAAATAATTGAGAGTTGAGATACTAGAATTCAGAATTGGGAAAGGCTTCCTGGAGAAGATGGAATTTTAGTTGGAACTTAGAGAGAGCCAGGGAAGTCAGGAGGTACAGATGAGGAGGGAGAACATTCTAGTCGTGGTGGAAAGCCAGAGAAAATGTCCAGAACTGAGAAATGGAGTTTCTTATTGGTGCAACGTCAAGGAGGCCAGTGTCACTAGATTGGAGAGTACATTGTGAGGATTATATTGTATAAACTGTTCTTCTGTTCAACCCTAAAATTTTTCATTTTACATATATCTCAGAAAAATATTTTGAATTCATTTCTCAATGTTTGAAATGGAAAAAAAATTCAACAGTAGTTTAAAATGCTGTGAACTGAAGTTGAAATCCTACAGAAATCACATGTTCTTGTTATACAGTTAATTTTCTAAATCGAACAGCTCTGTGCAGAAGGCTTAATGTATACAGTTTGAACTTCCACCAAAATTTATAAGTACCTTTGAGCTACAGAGGATAGTAGACACTGGGAATGATAGAAAATAGAAGTGCAACAAAGTCCTTGACCTCAGAGAGCTAAGAATATCCTTTGAATAGATGCAAAGCGAAGTGAGCAGAACAAGAAGAACAATTTATACACTAACCACAATATTGTAAAGATAATGAACTTTGGAAGATTTAAGAACTCTCACCAACACAATGGTCAACCAAAACTTCAAAGGACTCATAATGAAGCTTGCCATTCATTTTCAGATAAAGACTAGAAGTGCACAGTGAAGCTTTCTTCCTTCACTTTCTTCCTTTCCTCTTTCCTTCCTTCCTTCCTTGAGATGAATAATGCAGGAAATTATTTTTGCATAAATATAAATATTTGCAACAGGTTTAAGTTCCCCCCTGCTCCTTTCAGTGAATGGGGGAGAGAATTCAGAATTGAAAGAAAATGAAATTGAAATTTTAAAATAACAACAATAAAAAGTTGATAAGTCCCTAAGAGAGGTGCCATACAGGTTTTAATCTAGGGAGTTAGGAAATAACACTGGCATCTTCTTTCTTTCAGTCCTGCCCCCAACACTTAATGGAAGAACACCTTTGGTTCTTTTTTTTTTTTGGAGGGGCAAATGGGGTTAAGTGACTTGCCCAAGGTCACACAGCTAGTAAGTATCTGAGGTCAGATTTGAACTCAGGTCCTCCTGACTCCAAGGCCGGTGCTCTATTCACTATGCCACCTAGCTGCCCCTGAAAACCTTTAGTTCTTAACTGAAAGTCAACACAAGTACGAAAGGAGTTTATCAATTTGTCATTTTATTCATAAGTTCTTTCACAATCAATTGCCAGCTAGAAAATTCATAGATATTTGCCTATAATTGCTCTAGAGAACAGTTCCTTCATCAGTTGCCATTTGAAAAATTAAATTAAATTAAATTTGCCTCCTATAAATACAGTTGGAAAATGCAAGATTTACTAAAGAGAGGAGCTTTCCTTGGGTTGGAGTGACTGGTTAGTTCACAGGACACTTGGCTACCCTCTCAGATCCTAGATTTTTTTGTCACCCAGTCACCTCCACAGAATAAGCTAGGTAAGAGAAACTTGAGCTTCTTTCATAAATGAACACCTTGTTTCATCTACTTTTTCCTTTCTTATCTCTCCCAATTCAGAAACCCTCTTCAAATGTTTGAACTTACTTGCAATTTTTTTGTATATCCTGAATGATGATGCTTGCTCTCCCTCAGAAACTATACTTCTCCTGGACAGCAGTTTCCTGCTGATATTTAAAAAGAAGATAAGTTCCGACCAGTTTTGTTCCATTCTCCTCCTCCCCCTAGCCATCATCTTATTCCCTAACCTGTCCTAGGTCTTTCTGGTACAACATAGATATTGGTACCAATGTCTTGATTTCTGCCTGAATGAGAATTTCTATTTTTTTGTAAATGATTCAGACAAAAATTAATTGCTCCCTAACTTGCTTTAAATTAACCTGGGAACAGGTGCTTTATTCATTTATTTATTTTAAAAAATATTCCCCAATTACATGTAAAATTTTTTAATATTCAACTTTAAAACTTTGAGTTCCAAATTCTCTCCCTTCTTCCCTCACTGAGAAAGCAAGCAGTTTGAAATAGGTCCTGTAGTGAAAGAAAACACAGACAAAAAGAACCTCAAGAAAAATAAAGTGGAAAAAAGTATGCATCAAGCTGTGTTCAGACACTATCAGATCTTTCTCTGGGCATGCATATTCATCACCTTCAAAGTTAAATCATTCACAGCTGATCATCTTACAATAAGGCAGTTACTTTGTACATTTCACTTTGCATCAGCTCATGCAAGTCTTTCCAGGTTTTTCTGAGAAAATCTTCCTCATCATTTCTTACAGTATAATAGTATTCCATCATAGTCACATACCACGACTTGTTCAGCCATTCCCTAATTGATGAGCATCCTCTTAATTTCTAATTCTTTGCCCCCAGAAATGAACAGCTGTAAAAATTTTTGTACATACAGGTCTTTTCCGTTTTTAAAAAATCTCTTTTGGGGTACAGACCTAGTAGTGGTAGTATTAAGTCAAAGGGTACGCAAGGTTTTATAGCCCTTTGAGCATAGTTACAAATTGTTCTACAGAATAGTTGAATCATTTCACAACTCTACCAAGAGTGCATTAATGTCTCATTTTTCCCACATCCCCCCAACATTTGTCATTTATCATTTTTGTCCTATCAACCAATCTTAGCTCTTTTAATTATCTTGAAGATATGATGTCAAAAAGTTTTTTGTAGCAACTAGTAAAATCATTGGAATACGCTAATCTTAAAAATTAATTTATAGCAAACAGCAAAGTCGGGAATCCCTTTAGCAGGAATGCTTTCCAAAGAGAGCATTTTGTTTCCTTCTAGGAGCTGGGTCCCAGATCAGGGGCTACAGTCTTTGTCACTACTGTATGATAGTGTATTCATTCAAGTACTTGGGTGGTTTAAGGCTCACATGCTTAATTTATTTCTATCATCATAACCACCACCTATGGATGGTACTTAAAGACAAAGTGAATTTTCTTCTTGTTGCTTATGCTTCAGTTTGACTTCTCTGAGCAATGCTGAATCTTTTCAACAAACATTAGGCACCTACTATATGTAAGTCCCTGGGAAGAGAGTGATCGATAAAACAAACCTGATGTTTGGTAGCCTGCACAGGAAAGGAGGAAAGACATAGACAATTCCATCAGATAGAAGCTTGGAGAGGAAAAGTGCAAAGGAGAGAGTCAAAGCAAAATAGTATGACAAGCTTGAGGTGTAAATACCTTGACTCAGAAAAAATAAGTAAGTCTCCCTTTGGAGAAGGGAAGAGATATCAATAGAGTGGGGGAAGTGGAGAATCTATTCCAGGACTGGAGATAATGAACAAGGCATAGAGACAGGGCAAGGTAAGATATATTAGCCAGGATGCAGAATACTCCCCAAAAGAGGACAAAATTAGATTGTGAAGGAATGTGAGGAGACAGATTGTGGAAGGCCTTGAGTGACAGGATCATAAATTGGCCCCCAAAGCAAGTAAAAGAGGAAGCCTCTTGTGGTTTCTGAGTGGAAGAATGGCATGATCAGAGCAATGCAATGGATATATAACTTGGGCAGTGGTTTGAAGAAAGGATGGGAGGACAGAGACAGACTGGCAGTGGGATGGCCATTGAGGCAGCATTACTGTTGTCTTTAGGACAGAGGTCTCCAATGTGGTCTGAATCAGACTGAAATGCGATGAAGTCAATGTGTGTCACCCATTCCAGGGATCCTTATGTATGGCTTAATGCCCAATTTCAGTTTGAGCTCTAGAAGAGAAGAGAAATGGGGGAGTGTTGCTGAAGTAGAGAATAGGCAATGGTTAAGAGACTCCATACAGGTAGTCCAATCAGTTACTGAGAGAGGATAAGCTAAGCTAATTTGGCAACATGAACCTGGTTGACCGGTAGTGGTATCGCCACTAACAAACAGAAATAAACAAGTTAAAGGGTGGGTGAGGGGCGGGTATGAATATGAGCACCATTTTTGCCATGTCCCAGATGAGGTAAGACACAGGAGTAGAGACACTGGAATGGGAATGATCCTAGGAAAGGGGTACAAGAATAATGGAACTTCAGAGATGGAAAGTGTCCTGAGGGTCACCTAGTCCAACCCATGCACAAAAGGAATTGGCACTTTAACTTTCCCTCCCACAAGTAGTCATCAAGTCTTTGCTTAAAGACCTGTAGTACAGGCTGGCAGAGAGATGGAGCAGGAATCTACTGCCTCCCCAGGCAGCCTGGTCTTCTGGTCAACTCTAAAAAAGTATCCTGCATAGAAGGACATACTGATGCTTTGGGAATGGATAAAAACATAGAAAAAGCATGGATAAAAGGAAAACATAACTCTCCTTGTCTATGGCAATCACTTTATATTTGTCAGAAACCTACAAATAATGTTAGAGGACATATAATACAGGTATAGTCAGTTGGTGTGAAAGAAAGACTCTAACTGGTCTTTATAAAACAAAGCCCTTAAAGACCAAAGAAGTCCAGTAGTCTATGAAAACCCTAAATACAATAGTTGGCACACATATTGCAGTTGAAATTTTGCAAGGCACTTTATACATTATCTCATGTACTTAGAGGTAAGTAGATGGCACAGTAGAGTGGTACAGACTGAGTCAGGAAGACTCATCTTTCTGAGTTCAAATCCAGCCTCATACACTGCCTAGCTGTGTTACCCTAGGCAAGTCATTTAACCTTTTTTTGCCTCAGTTTCATCATATGCAAAATTATGTGGAGAAGAAAATAGCAAACTACTTCAGTAATTGTGCCAAGAAACCTCCATATGGGATCACAAAGGGTCAAACATGACTGAAAAATGACTCGACAATAGGGATGGCTAGGTGGCATAGTAAATAAAGCACCAGTCCTAGAGTCAGGAGGACCTGAGTTCAAATCTGTGCTCATACACTTAACACAAAACTAGCCATGTGACCTTGGGCAAGTCACTTAACCCCAGTTGCCCTACCTTCCCCCCTCCAAAAAGCAAAAAATAAAAAAAAATCACTCAACTATCACAGGAGGTAGGTGATATTATCATGCCCACTTTATAAATGAAGAAACTGAGGCAGGCAGAGGGTAAGTGAGGGGCCTAAGGCCATATTTGAACCTCTTGTGATTCCAGGACCAGGACTCTTTGTACTGAGCCACCTAGTGCCCAAAGAATCAAGTCTGATATAATGTTCTCTTTTACAGTTTTACTTTATACTGGGAGGTGAGATGCTCTGGGTTGAAGTACTAGAGAATGGGAATGTGTCAAACTAAAATAAAAAAATTCTCAAAAGGTTTAGAAATTTCTAAAAAAGATAGAATGCTAGTGCCTTTCTTACTTCTTTGTTGTGTCTGTCTTATGGAAGATTAGAAGAGGAAGGAGCTACATTAGAATGTTAGAAGGAACTAGAGCATTCCTTAGAACTGTTGGTTATGGCTTTGATCCAGTAATATTAGTACTAGGTCTATATCCCAAAGAGATCATTAAAAAGGGTAAAGGATCTACATATACAAAAAATATTTATAATGGCTCTTTGTGGTGACAAAGAATTGGAAATTGAGGGAATGCCCATCAATTGGGGATTGGCTGAGCAAGTTGTGGTGTATGAATGTAATAGAATACTATTTTGCTATAAGAAATAATGAGAGGAAGACTTCAAAAAAACTTGGAAAGACTTATATGAATTTGTACATAACATGATGTTATGTGAAGTAAGCGGAACCATGAGAACATTGTATGCAATAACAGCAATATTGTATGATGATCAACTATGATAGACTTAGCTCTTCATAGCAATATAACAATCCAAAACAATTCCAAAAGACTCAAGATGGAAAATGCTATCCACATCCAGAGAAAGAACTATAGAGTCTGAATGAAGATCAAAGCATACTATGTTCACATTTTTTGTTTTTGTTTTTGTCTTTCATGGTTTCCCCCTTTTGTTCTGATTCTTCCTTCATGACATGACTAATGTGAAAATATGGCTAATATGACTGCAAATATATTACCTATATCAGATTGATTGACTTCTTTGGGAGGAGTGAAGGGAGGTAGGGAGGCAGAAAATTCTCGAACTCAAAATCTTGTAGAAAATGAATATTGAAATCCATCTTCACATGTAACTGAAAAATTAAAATACTATTTACTACCCCCCACCAAAAAAGATCTGTTGGTTACAGAAAGTACAGCTGGTTTTGAGTAACTACCAAGTTTCTGTTCTGTGTTTTTTCTCCCCCCAATTCTCACCCCACTGCTTCTCAAATCCACAAGGCTAGAAACTTGGTTCCAGGACTATCAAACACTAACCTTGGAGTCTGTTAGAATTCTGGGATTCAAAGTATCTTTTGCTGCTGACTCTAGGGACACACTTCTAATAGGTCTTTAGGACAGATTAGCATGTGAACAATTTTAGGTTGGAGAACAGACTGCTTCATCTTGACTAAGGGAAACCATCTGATCACCTGTGCTGCAACCAAGGTGTCTTTGATATCAACTCCCCAACCTTGATTTTGTGTTCAGAAGTTTAAAGTCCTGACTTCAAGAAAATTTCAAGTTATATAAGGCAGTGGAAAATCTAAAGCTTCCTCCCTTCTTAGTAACCAAGAATGGTTTTTGTATGTTCATTTTTGTACTTCTGTGATAAGCTGAAGCCAGCTCTGTCCCAGGTGAATAAAAAGCCAACTTCAGTGTAATAAAAGCAATCTTTTTTTCTTCAGCAGTGCTCAGAGGGAGAAGTATTTGGATTTCTTCCTGCCTAGCCTGCCTCCACCTCCTAATTAATTTCCTAGATACTATTTTTGTTTTTTCAGTTTTTCTACCAGTTCTATCTTTAATTTGTTACTAGTCTTCATTCTGTCTGCCTCAACTAATTTACTATGCCTTCCTTTAAGTGCATTTCCCTCATGATTAGAGATTTTCAAACTTAGGAATTCTTTGGGTGTGGGGAGTTTTAGCTATGGTCCTGGAATAGCATCACCACTGATTTTAGCAGAAGCTGAGCCTATGGGGACCATCAACTGGGAAGAGAGTACAGATTTCCATGCTCCTCCCACCTTTTTATGATGTTTGGCTATCTAATTCCCAAGATGTTAAATAGTTAAGCTGACTTCTAATAAACTTCAGAAATTTGGTGTAATAGAAGAAACTATTAACTGTGTGTGGGGTACAGAGACCCTAACCCAAATAAATTGATCACTCGGAGACCTCTCAATGTGAAGGTAGAAAGAAGTGGGCAGTCCAGTCACTGGCACAGTGCCCAGAGAGAGGAGGCCAAGCTACAGAAGCTAAAGCTGGGTTAAATAAGCAAGGGTTACTCGCCCCTCCCAAACATTAACCTAATTATTACTAATGAGGCTCTAATTCTGTTAGATAATATACATAATACATGGGGTCCACTACTCAAGCACAGTAACAACCTCAGAATACTGAACCCCCTTCAGTCCAACCTAAATGTGTCCTTCTTTGAGCCTCAGTGTCCCAAGGCCGCTTCTGCTTTCTTATTGGTCAAATCTACCTGCTGCTGCCAGCTCCTTTTATCTACATTATTTCATTTTAGTATTATCCAGGAGTTCTCTAGGAACTGGAAATTCACACTTCCTCCCAAGGCTACTGCCTCAACTCTTCCCAAGGCTACTGTCTGGTACTTTTTATCAATAGCCGTGTTTCAGCAATTCTTGCAGTTCTATAGAAACTTAACCCTTTGCTACCTCTTAACTACCATTCCTTCCCCCAAACTAAAAACATCTCTAATTCGGTCTCAATAGTTAATCCAATCAATTCTATTAATATTCAATAGCTCTTACATTACCTTGAAATACACCATGACTTACACATATATATGGGGAAACAATAATGGACTTAGTTACAAAATACAAGGAAGTAAGAATGTATATATGATATTCAGAATGGGGAACTTCATTGCAAATCATCCCACACAACTGGTTATACATTATCCACAAATTTATTTGTATATCATATATACTATCTTGGCCCAAAAGCCAAGAAATGACATTTATTGATCATTTGAAATCCCTAGACATAAAACATAGATGGGATTGGTGAGGATGTGTTAACATGTAAAACAAATCAACCATGCAAAGTGATCAGTTTTGGAGGTGAGATTTTAAGCCCCTTGAGAGAATTAGAAAGAGCAATTAAATCAGTCAAGAAGGGACCCTCACTTGAAATACAGCCTCGCTCCTGAGGAGACTAACTGGACTGGATCTTTTAAGTGTCGTTCTGGGAATGTAGTCAATCGTTTCTTTGTCCAACGATGTTGCTTTCCTTCTCCCTCAGCCAGAGAGGGTCATATTTAAAAAGTAGACCAGGCATTAAAATAGACTGAACACCTAATCTGTGGTTACATTTTATAATTACATTAAGATAGGAAGATCAAACCCTCCCTCTCTTCTGACTATATAAGTATATACTAATTAAATTGCCACCATGTTTATAAAATTCCTGAACTTTCTGAGAAGGATTTTATTGTGAATAGTTACAAGAATAATTAGTTAATAAAAAGGTACAGTGGGAAAGTAAGTTAGTGAAATAGCTATTCATCAAGGTGCAACTTCCTGCCTATTCTTACTGCCAACTTTCCCATATAAACTCTGGAAACAATGTCTCAGTGCCATAGTTCAGAAAAATCCCAGATGGGATGTAACAGTCTAACTACATTCATATTGGATGATAGTGAAATCAAATATGTTTCAGTAAAAAACATAATGATTACCAATTTTAGGAAAATTCTCCTCTAGTCTTAAGCAAAAAAAGTCACGATTTCTTGAACTTTCTTCCCCCAGGCATAAAATTCATTCTCTCCTTAGGAAGACAAGGTCCAAAGGAAGATAATGGAAATCAGTGATGCTCCACTGGTCACTTCTCAACAGAGATTATAAGAAGAAATTTTCTGAACCATATATAAAAAGTCCCTCTTCATTATATTTATTGGAGGAAACATATTTTTAATTGGATTCCTTATTTCAGTATTTGTGGCCACTGATTATATTTCTATTGAGTTGGCATTGGGGTCACCTTGTATTTGCATTGGCCTCTCTTCTATAACTGTTGGAAATATACTGATGATTCTCATAGAGGAAAGGAAGTCATTGAAACATGTAAGAGATGCTGGGCAAAATGTAACCCAAGATACTATCATGTTGCGGAATAGAGCTCGAACCTCTATTAGTAATCTCTACCAGGAGCCCAAACCTCTACCAACCTCTACCAGGAGCACAAACCTATACCAAGAACCTCTACCAGTCTCTACCAGAAGCCCCAACCTTTACCAGGAATCCCAACCTCTACTAGGAGCCTCTAGCAGCGGCTGGATCCTCTACCAAGAACCTGAACCTCTACCAGCCTCTGCCAAAACTGCAAACCTTTACCAGGAGCCCCAACCTCTACCAGGAGCCTCTACAAGGACCCAGAACCTCTACCAGGGGACTGAACCTCTGTGAGGAAACTTTCCCAGGAGCTGGAACCTCTACCAGGAACCTGAAACTATAGCAGAACCTCTACCAGGAATACAACCCCAAATCCTAAAATATGTATAACAGACCCCAAGCTACTTTCACAATCCAGAATACAAACCAAGATTCTCTTGTGGTTTAAACTTCTTTATATTTTAAAATTCATAATCATCCAATATATAAAAACCTCACTGTGGCTAAGTTCCCAGGAATCTCCAACACTGTCTACAGAATCTTGATCAAATCAAAGACTTTTTCCCATTCTGAGGGAGAGGGTCTAATTGGTCACTTAGAAACCCAAGGCTCGAGAGAACAGGAGACATGAAGAGGATTCCTGATGATGTCTAGACTGGGACAATAGGTCAGAAGCGTACTACAGCAGGTACTGCTGTGGGGAAAGAGAAATGGGGAAACAAATGTAGAATTGATGAGGGGTTGGGAGGCCCAGTAGATATTACCTGCACTTTTATCCCCTCCAGACCCTCCAAACTCAAGTGTCCACACCTGTTCATCCCGTGGTTGGGCTGCAGCTCAGTCAGGGTTTACTCGGCTTTGTGCCCTTGTGTGGAGTTCAAAACCTGAGGATGAAGCTTGGGCCAGCCCCAGATGTTCCCACATTGGTGGTGGTGAGATGGAAGCAGTTATCTTTGAGATCATCTTCCCTTAGGTGTTTGCAACCAAGTCTTCCCTCTGGAGAGTGGAGTGGGAGGTTGGAGGGGGAGCTGGTGCTGGTGCTGCCCTTAACCCTCTTGCTCACTCTTGGCTGGCTACCTGTGGAACATGGAATGGTCAAAGGGAGGAGGGGTTTCTCAGAACTATTCCTATTTCAGGCCATCTTCTGCATTGCTCAGGAAGAACATCAAGGAGTTTTTCATCAAGTTGAAGCCCTGGTCAGAGAGGAGGGCTCCAAATCTTTTCTGCAAGTTCTCATAGAGATAGTCTGTAAAGCTCATTTTCATCATTGCTGGGAGGTCATTGGGACCAGGCCAATTCATTTCTGTTGGAGTTTCCAGGTCCTCACAAACTTTGTTGGTCTGGTCACTTTCCAATTTCCCTGGAAACAGGGGGTTCCTAAGCTAACAGCTCTGCAAATATATGGTCCACTAACTGCATGTCTGTGGCAGTGGAATATTCCTCAGCTGCTAGGAACAGCTCTGGGGCCTGCTACCCCAAGGTCAGCACCAGCAGCATGTAAGCTTTTAAAGGGGAGCTATATTCTCTGGCCAACCCCAGATCACCAACATTGACAATGCCCCCTGAGGAGCAGGTAGGACATCTCTTCAGGTCCTGGTGAAGAATCTAGTTGTCAGGAAGATGCTTCACCCTCCACAGAAGCTGGATCATCAGTGTCTTCACTTCCCCTGGCAGGAAGGGCTGCTTCATTGTCTCCATGAGGCTGCTGAGGTCATCTCCACATAATTAATTCATCATGATGGAGATCTTGGCCATGTTGCTGCCCAACAGGATCTCCCACACAGTGACAGTGTTTGGGTGCTCAGCTTTCAGGATGGCATTGACTTCCCAGAGGGAGATAATCAGGAAGGCTTCTGTCTCCTTTGTCATCTTCAACCATTTCAGACACACAGTTTCATCAGGCTTTATGTCCTTTGGTTTGCATAGCACAGTGTATGTGCCTTCTTCATTCCTGTTCAGATTCTGGGATTCTCCCACTCTCTGGCAACCTTGGAGGGCAGGCAGCTCTTTGGGGAGTTCCTGCTTCAGCTCAATGGGAGATGGGGCTAGAGACTTGGGATGTGCCCTCCTTCCACCATGGTGTTGGGTTACAGTGTCCCCTCTCCCACTTCTCTCTCAAGCCTTGACTCTGTAACAAGTGAGATATGGTTTCCACTCTCTTGTTCTACCTCTTCACTCATTTCTTCAGCAGAGGGATTGGATCCTTCCTCAGAATGACTGCCTGCATGCTCCTCCTCTCCTTCCTCCTCTGAGCTAGGTCCAGACTCTGCTGGTGAGGACTCAGTTGAGCTGGTCTTCCCCTGGCTCTTACTGATGTCCTGTGAGTCAGAAAGGGGACCCCTCTCTTCCAGTTTCTCCTCTTTGGTTCCCTGCCATGCCCTTGCTCAAGCCCTGGCTGCTGCCATAAGGGGCTTGAATGTCTGTGTCTTCATTGTACTTTGTCTCCATAATATTTTCATACTTTTCTGTCATGAGCAGAAACTTCTGGCCCTTAGGTCTCTGTGCCTCTTCTCAGAGTCTGTCATTTCTTCTGTTGCTCTCTCCTCTTTCCTTCTCATTCTCTCTTTAGCTCCAGCTCTTCAAGATGATCCTTCCTCCTCCTGGAATGTTCTCAAGCCATATCCCTCCTTTTCTGCCTTTCCCCTTCCCACCAAGTTTTATCCTGCTCCTCCCATTTCCACAGCTCATGTCCTCACCCTTCTTTCACCCTGCCATGCTTCATTGTGCCAAATGACTGTGCTAAATGCCCACCTTTCTCTTTTCTTTTCTAATCAATCTTGTGATAATTTTTTTCTGTTATGAGGCATTTGCTGGTAAGGTCTGTGACCATCAGGTCAAGGAGGCACTTTTTTTTTACCTCTATCTTCCATAGAATCTTCCCTCCTAGAAGATGAATTCTGGATTGTTATCTCCATGGGCTGACCTCTCTGTTTCCCCTTTTCAAAGAAATCCCACTTGGAATCCTCATCAGAATTTTTAACATGTTTTACCTCTGACTTTCAATTCACACACACACACACACACACACACACACACACACACACACACACACACACACACACACTCTGCACCTACCACCCCCAACACTACAGTTCCTGCCCACCAAGACACTGGGGAAAAGCAGCTTTGAGTGCAGGAGAGGTGTGCATTTCCCATTTGGCATGAGCTGGTGATGTCATATTTGAGCTTTGCTTTTAAGTTTTTATAAATTTTCTCTCATATGAAGTTTTGAACATTAAAGTTATTCATTTTTAATAAATATCATAGCATATCACATCTGAGGTGTTTTCCTTCTACCTATATGTGATTTCCCTCAATTCTACATTTTGGGGAAGGATTTTAGGGCTTGAATGTCTAAGTTCTAAGGTTTCTGCTCATTTTTTCTTGTAGTCAGAGCAGATAGGACAGAGAGCTGAACTCAGGTTGTGTGGGTGTGCTATTTCCTCCCTAGGGCTCAGAAGAACTTCAGAAGTCAGATTCAGCTTCCCAAAGGAACAGTTTTAAATTGTTATCTAAGATTTCTCAACAAGAAGCTTAGATCTATCCCTCTGAAACTTCCACCCATTACTCCTCTTTGTGCTTTCTAGGACCAAATGGAACAAATCTCCCTCTTTTTTGTACTGGCAATCTTTTGGGAAAGCGCCATCTCTCTGAGACAAAAAGTGATCTCAGAAAAATAAGGCAACCTGTTGACCCAGTGGAAAATGCTGGGCCTGGTGTCTGGAAGACCTGAGTTCAGATGCAGCCTCAGACTCCTAGCACCTGTTGGGCCACAAAGCTTCTGCCTGTTTCAGTTTCTTTGTACTTCATTGGAAATAACAATAGCACTTCCCAGAACTGTGGTGAGAATAAAATTAGAATGTAAAGTGGTCTTGTAATTGCTAGCTGGTACTGTTGTTCATATGCAATTTAATAAATATTTAAGTGCCAGGCATTAAACTAAGTACTAGGGATAAAAATATAAGCAACAAGGAAGCCAGGAAGTTAGGAAAGACAACTATAATAGTTTTGTTTAGTACCTCCTTTCAGTCCAGCCCTCCTTTCAGTCCATCCCTCAGCATTTAAAGGAAGAACTACTTTAGTTCTTAACTGAAAGCCAATTTGTCATTTTATGCATTCTTTCACAATCAGATACCAGCTAGAAAGTTGAGAGGTATTTGCTTATAAATGCTCTTGAGAAGAGTTCTTTCAGTGTTTGAAAGGTGAAGAATTAAATCATTGGCTTAACTCAGTGAAAGGTGAAGAATTAAATCATTGGCTTAACTCAGGAAGATATTCCCTTGATCTTTCCAGTCACCTGAGGATCCAGGTCATTCTAATTACCTAATCAGGACTCTGCCTCCTATAAATGGAGATGGAAAATGCAAGCTCTCCTAAAGAAAGTAGCCTTCCTTGGGTTGGAATGGTTGATTGTTTCACAAGACGCCTGGCTGCTCTCTCAGACCCCTGACATTTTGTCACCCAGTCACCTTCAGAAAATAATCCAGTAAGTGAAACCTGAAATTCTTTCAGGAAGGAACACCTTGTGTCTTCTACTTTTCTCTGCAACCACCCCACCTTGCTCCCCTCCCCGGTCCAGACGCACTCATAAAATGTGGGTTTTGATTAAAAAATAATTGCAAATTTCTTCGCATATCCTGAATGATGATGCTTGCTGTTCCTCAGGAACTATACTTCTACTGGTCAGCAGTTTCCTGTTGATATTTAAAAAGAACACAAGTTCCAACCTGTTTTGTCCTTTTCACCTATTTTTATAAATGATTCAGGCGAAAATGAATATTTCCTTAATTCACTTTATGTTAATGGTGAATAGCTGCTTTAGTAATCTTCAAGATACTATGATGCCAAAAACCTCTTGTAGCAAGTAGCAAAATCGGAGTCCCACGAACATGAATGCTTTCCTATGGGAGCATTCTGTTTCCTTCTAGGAGCTCGCCTCCAGATAAGGGGCCACAGCTTTTTTCAATAATGTATACAGGGTATTCATTGGGTGGTTTAACATTTAGGTATTTGGGAGATTTGAGACTTATTTTAATCACCATAACCACAACCTATAAATGACATTGAAGGATAAAGGACATTTTCTTCTTGTAGCTGACTTGGGCTTCAGTTTGGCTTCTCTTCCCTTGTCTTTGGTGGCTTGCACTGTAATGTAGGAAAGACATAGACACAACTTCCTCAGACAGAAGGGTGGAGAGGAAAATTGCAAAGGAAAGGGTCAGGCACTCGAGTTGTAGGTACTTTGAGTCAGGGAAAGCTTCTTCAAGAAAAAAATAAGTTCCCCTTGGAATAAGGGAAGAGACTTCAACAGAGTGGGGAAAATAAGAGAATCCATCCCAGTTCTGGGGACAAAGAGCCAAAGCATAGAGAGAGGTAAAGGTAAGATACCTTAGCTAAGGAGCAGCTAGGTGGCACAGTGAATAGAGCACCACCCCTGCAGTCAGAAGGACCTGAGTTCAAATCTGACCTCAGACAATTACTAGCCATATAACCTTGGGTAAGTCACTTAACCCCAACTGTCCTGCCTTTCCCCCTCCAAAAAGCAAAAAGTAAAAACAAAACAAAACAAAAACAAAAAACAAAACCACACAACAAACCCCTGCACCCCACAAAAAACAAAAAAACATTAGCTAAAATGTAGAATACTCAAAAAAGGATGAGAAAAATGGAGTGTGGAGGAATAGGAAGAGGCAGATGTGGAAGGCCTTGACTGACAGGATCACAGATTAGCCAGTAAAAGAAAGTAGAAGGAAGCCTCTTGTGGTTTCTGGGAGGAGGAATGACATGATTAGAGCAGTGCAATGGGCATACAACTTGGGCAGTAGTTTGAAGAAAGGATGGGAGGACAGAGACAGACTGGCAGTGGGATGGCCATTGAGGCAGCATTACTGTTGTCTTTAGGACAGAGGTTTCCAATGTGGTCTGAATCAGACTGAAATGCGATGAGGTCAATGTGTGCCCCTCATCCCAGGGATCTTTACATGTGGTTTAATGCCCGATTTCAGTTTGAATTCAACACTACTGGTCTAGAAGAGAAGAGAAATGGGGTTGGGGTATTGTAGAAGCTGAGAAAAAGCAATGGCTAAAGACATAGAGGTAGTTCAATCAGCTACTGAGAGAGGAAGGGATAAGAAAATTTGGGCCTCGTGAGCCTGGTTGACTGGTTGTGGTAGACACTAACAGAAATAATCAAGTTAAAGGGTGAGTGAGGAGTGGGTGTAAATATGAGCACCATTCTTGTCATTTCTTATATGAGGTGGGACACTGGGGCAGAGACACTGGAAATAGGACTGATCATAGGAAGAAGGTGAAGTAATAACAGAACTCCAGAGATGGAAAGTATCCTGAGGGCCTTCTAGTCCAGCCCATGCACAAAAAGAATCTGCACTTTCACTCTCCCTCCCACAAGCAGTCATCAAGCCTCTGCTTGAGGATCTACAGTGTAGGCTGGCAGAGAGATGGGGCAGGAGCCCACTGCCCCCCAAGGCAGCCCAGGTTTCTATACAACTCTGAAAAGTGTCCTGCATAGAAGGAAACACTGATGCTATGGGAATGGATAAAAGTGTTATGGAAACATGACTCTCCTTGTCTATGGCAGTCATTTTTTACTTGTCATGATATCTGGAAATTAGAGGCCATTTATAATAATATAGATGGAGTCAGTGGTTGGTGTGAAGGAAGCACTCTAACTGGTCTTTAAAAAGTAAAGTCCTTAAAGATCAAACAAGTCCAGTAGTCTATGAAAACCCCAAACTGAAATTTTGCAAGGCACTTTACACTTTCTCATGTATATATAGGCAGCTAGGTGGCATAATGGAGAGAGTAATCAGACGAGTCATGAAGACTCATGTTCCATAGTTCAAATTTAGCCTCAGACACTTCCTATCTGTGTGGCCATGGGCAAGTCACTTAGTCCTGATTATCTCCTTTTCTTCATCTCTCAAAAGTGCTGAAGAAAATGGCCAACTACTCTAGTAACTTTACCCCCCAAAACCCCCATATTGATTCACAAAGAGTCAGACATGACTGAAAAATGACTCAAAACCTTGTACGTTCAGAAAAGTAGCAGTAGGTAAATGCCATTATTATCCCCATTTTAAAATGGAAGGATTTGAGACAGAGGTTAAGTGACAGGCCTAAGGCCACATCTAAACTTGGGTCTTATGATTCCAGGATCAGGGTTCTATGAACTGAGCCCCATAGGGGGCTAATTAAATTCATCCTGGATGATAGATTTCACTATCATGTGTTCTAGTTGAAAGTAGAATGATTTCCAATTACAGGAAAAGTCTCCCCTAGTCCTAGAGAAAAAAGTAATGACTTCTCCAACTTTCTTTCCCCAGGCATAAAGTCCGTTCTGTTCTTAGGAAGGCAAGGTCCAAAGGAAGATATGGAAATCAGTGATGCTCCAGTGGCCCCTTTTCAACAGAGATCACAAGAAAACACTTTCTGGACCAAATACAAAACCTCCCATGGCATGATCTCAGCAGGAGGAGTGCTGTCTTTTATTGGATTCATTTTATCAGCAGTTTCTTCCTCTGGCTACATTCCTCGGTACTTTGTCTTAGGAACAACTTGCCTTTCCATTGGCCTGTCCGCTTTATCTATTGGAATTATGCTGATGACTGTCACAGATGAAATGGAGTTGTTGAGGTCTTTAAGAGTTGTAGATCTAAATACAACCCACTCCCCTATCATGCTTCGAAGAAGACGCCAAACCTCTACCAGAAGGCAGAATACAACCTCAGCCCCTACCATGATGTCCAGTACAGCCCAAGCTACTGCCACAATCCAGGAGACAACTGAAGCCACTACTGAGTTTTAAACGTCTTTATATTTTAAAATTCATGACAGTCTCAATCTACAAAAGCTTCACTGTGGCTAAGTTTGCAGAAAAGTTCAAATTTGTACAATTTTTGCCCTGCTCCCAGGAAGTGGGTCTAGCTGTTCATTTAGAAAACAAAGGCTTCAGAGAACATAAAACATGAAGAGGATTCCTGAGGATGTCTAGGTAACAGATGGGGAGAACACCATAGAAGGTGCTGCCCTGAGGGGTGGGGGAACAGAGTTGAAGAGAGATTGGAAGCACCAATAGATATTATATAGTTTTATGCCCTCCAGCCCCTCCAAACGCAAGTGTCCACACATGTTCACAGTCATGGCTGGATTGCAGCTCAGTTTGGTGTGTCCTGGTGATGTCACATTTAAGCTTTTCATACAAGTTTTTAATAACTTTCTCTCATATGAAATTTTGAACATTAAATTTATCCATTTTAATAAATATTATAGTATTTAGCATCTGTAGTGTTTTCCTTTGACCTAAAAATGATTTCCCTAAAGTCTACATTTTTGGGGGGTGAGGGAGAATGTTTAGGGCTTGAATTTCTATCAAAGCTCTAAGATAGCTGCTTGTGTTCTATTGTAGTCAGATTCCAGAGCATTTGTGCAAGTGCTTGTTACACATGGCAGAATAGAGGTGAACTCAAGTTGTGTGGGTGGGATATTTTTACCTACTACTGGGAAGAACTTCTGGTTAGATACTTATTCAGCCTCCCAAAGGAAGAGTTTAAATCATTATTTAACCTTTCCTTACAAGAAGCTTAGATCTTTCCCTTTGAAACTTCCAGACATCGTTCCTCTTTATACTTTGTTCTGTTAAAATGAAAACCCCTGTGAATCAAGTTGGAAGAAAAGTCCAAAAGGGGGACCTGGGAGGAACCAGAGTTTGATCACACTTTACAAAGATTATAGTTGCATTTTTTGCCTGAGAAAGAGCTTGCAAGCTGGAGCAGTGAGACAAGGTTCACACCTGCTAAGGAGTTATAAAGGGTGAGGTATTTATGCATATTTAAGGTATTTAGGTTATATGACCAAGTCAGGACTAACTGAGAAAAAAACAATAAAATGAGAAGCGGGGGCCTAGGGAAAAGATATGTGTGAATAAAATAAATCAGAAAGCAGAACATTTGCTGCTCTTTAGGTAAGTCAGGAACCAGGATTTTTGCTTTTCTCTCTGAGCTGCTCTAGACTGGCTTCAGCAGTTGGAGGCATCTCTGAGTTCAGCTGAAGCTTGCTCCCCAAAGCATCACTGGTATGTCATTTAGCCCTGGGCATCAGACATCCTCCTGATTGGCTAATTCTTGTGTTACTCCATTTTCTGGTTATCCTAGGAAAAAAGTGATTGGCTAGTACAAGAATTATGACCACACTAGGCACAAGTTGAACAAATCTGATCCTTTTGAGGGAAAGTGTCATCTCCCTGAAGCAAAAGGAGTAAAGTAACTGAGTAAAATAACTGAACCAACTGGTTGGTGCAGTGGATAATGCAGGGCCTGGAGTCAGGAAGGACCTGAGTTCAAATGCAGCCTCAGACTCTTAGCACCTGTGTGGTGTCAGGCATTATGTGTCAGTTCTAAGAGACAAACAAAATTTGGCTGCATGTGCAGGTTTATTTCTCTCAAAGCTGGCGGATCATACCTACAGAAATATGCAGGGGAGTTCATTGTGACAATGAGCTCAAGGAAGGAAAGAAAAAGGGGACCTTATTTTTTCAGAGGAATTCCCCTTCCTTCCCAACTCAGGATGCCTGTCAGTCAAAATTATAGTCTCTCTATGTGTCAACCATCACACGAGATAGGAATTTTCTTAATAAGATATATTATAAATGCAATAAGATAAGTGTCAATAGAGATTATAGTTCTAAGATATCTGTGTTTCTCCTATCATTAACATGACATAATATAACACAATATGTCCATAAAATACTAAGAAAAGAAAAGATACTTTGCTCTTGGCAGTCATAAACAGAAGGCTCCTGGTTGGCTTCATCTGGCCTTGTAGTTGCTGACACAGGAAGGGATGTTTTGGGTTCATTAAGACAGCAAAGCAAAGAGTGTCTGTTATGCCAGAGATTACAAAGTAGGTTAAGCACAGAGTGGGTCAAAATGTCTTTCTCCTGAGTGGCCAGTGCAGGTTTTCAGCCTTTCTCAGGTCTTGGAGGACTCATAATGATATCAAAGGATCCTCAGTAACCACAGAACCTTACCCTGTATCAGTTTCTTAGTACTTTAATGGAAATAACAATCCCAGAATTAAGGTGAGTATAAAGTGAGAATGTAAGGTGATCTTATAATTCCTAGATGATGCCTATTTTCATTTTCAATTTAATAAACATTTATTTATTTGTTTGTTTTAAACATTTATTTATTAAGTGCCTACTATGTGCCAGGCATTGAACTAAGTAAGTAATGGGGATAAAAATATAAGCAACAAGAAAGTCCCAAAGACAGTCCCTGACCTCAAGAAGGTTACATCCTAATAGGGAAAGACAACACAAAGAGGAGCTATAAAGTGTGAAAGGGAGCTTGGGAAGACCTTAACTGAAGGCAAGTTGTGAAGTCAGACAGCCAGGAGTCCTTATGCCAGGATGAATGAAATAAAATAATTAAAAAAGTAACTTTCATTAAAAAAAAGAATTAGAGTCGAAATTTGAGGATTGGTCCCAACAGCCAGGCCACTGTTTTCTAGAGGAAGAACTCTAATATGTTTGTGGTGATTCCAGCAAGAAGCACAGACACTACTACCATGTCCCACCTGCCCCCCCCCCCCCAAAGATCTCTTCTGGCCATTCAAGCACCTGGTGGCATGTCATAATCTCACCACTGCCCACCTATAGTATACAGTTTCTAGGTGCCCTCCATTCTGAATCACCCCTATCTCTGGTGACAGATCCTCCTGCTTCTTGATCTGGTTCTATGTCATACCTCTCCCCGCCCTTGTCCCTTGTGAGTCTGGTTTCTGTGAGCTCCCAGGATACACCACCCCCTCCTGCCACAAGGCTGAGACTTAAAGGAGGAACTTGAGTGCAATCACCTGCCTCCCTTAAAAGACTTTTCTCCATCTTCTGTTATGCCTCCTATACTCCCTTCTCAAAGAGTCACATATGGCCAGCCCTTTTACTCTCCTCATCCCCTTGATACTGAATCCCTGGCTACCAATGAACAAGCCTTCCTCTCCAACCCTGGTTGTCCTCTCTTCTTCCTATTCACATCAGCTAGCTCTACCACACAAGGTTCCACTCCAGACCTGCCGCTTTCAGTGTATGCTCTGGAATATCTGCTCCATAATGAGCACATTTCCTTACATCTTGAACTTTTATTTTTTGCTCCTTCCATTTTTTTTCTGATACTCACTGTGACAAGGATTCCTCCTGAAGGCATTGCTTCCCTAGCTACCCTTTCCAGTACTGTATCCAATTTGTCTGTACCTCCCACTCCTCTATCAGTGGTGGAGGTGGGGAAGTCAGAATACTCCCTGTTCCCCATTGCCAAATAAAGACTCTGCCTTTACTTCTTCTTTAGGGTCATAATATCCAAATTTATCAAGAAGTCAAACTCCTAGTTGGTACTAGAATTAAGAAATGTTGGGAAAGGCTTCCCTTAGAAGGTGGGATTTTAGTTAGAACTTAAAGAAAGCCAGGGAAGCCAGGAGGTGCTGATGAGGAGGGAGAGCCATCCAGACGTGGTAGACAGAGAAAATGTCCAGACCTGAGAAATGCAGCGGCTTGTACAAAAGAGGCCAGAACCAGTAGATCAAATAATACATAGTAAGGACTATCATTGTATAAACTGTTCTCCAAATTCTTCCCTAAAATTTACCACTTTACAAGTCTATTAGAAAAGTCTATGAATTACTTCCTCAAGGTCGGAAATAGAAAAAAAATTTAACAAATAGTTTAAAATTCTGTGAACTGAGATTGAAGATTTAACAGAAACCATGCAATCTTACTTAAATACTTGAGTTTCCAAACATACATACACACCCAAGTTTCTCAAGCAAAAAGCTCTATGAAGAAGGCTTAATGTACACAGCTTCATCTTATACCATACTTCATAAACCCCTTTCAGCTGCAGAGCATTGGGGGAAAGATAGAAAATGGAAATAAAACAAAGTCCTTTGTCTCAGAGAGCTGAGAATATTAAAGGAATAGGACAAACACATAATTAAGCATAATATTGATGTTGCAAAGGATCATGACTAAACAAGAGATAGAGGTTCACAGGAGATAAAATGTACAACTTTGATAATACCCCCCTCCAAAAACAGAAAGATTTTTGCACAAGCAAAAGCAATGAAGCTAAATTTAAAAGAGAAGGAGGAAATTAAAAGAGAAGGGGGAAATCTTTGCAAAAATTTATTTGCTAAATGTCTCATTTCTATAATGTACAGAGAACAGAGTCAAATTTAAAAGAGTGAGAGCCATTTCTCAGTTGATAAGTGGTCAAAGGGTAAGAATAGATAGTTTTCAGAGGAAGAAATCTAAGCTTTCAATAACTATGTGAAAAAATGGTCAAATCTCATCATCACAATAATTTAAATTAAAACAAATTTGAGCTAGCTCCTCAAACCCTTCAGATTGTCTAAGTAGGAAGAAAAAAGGGAAAATGACATACTGGAGGGACTGTGAGAAAGCAGGGACATTAGTGCATTGTTGGCAGAGTTATGAGTTCTGAAAATCAACTTGGAAGTTTGCCCAAAAAGCATTTAAACTGTGGATATCCTTCCTTTGACCCAGTGATATTGTTACTAGATTTGTATCCCAAAGAGATCAAGGTAAGAAGGAAAGGACCCAAATGTACAAAAATACAGCAGTTCTTTTTTGAGGTGGCAAAGAATTGGAAATGGATCGGCTATCTATCCAACCAAGGGAGTGACTAAACAAGTTAAGGAATATAAATGTACTGAAACAGCATTGTGCTTTAAGAAAGGATGAAAGGGCGGTGGCTAGGTGGCACAGTCAATAGAGCACCAGCCCTGGAGTCAGGAGGACCTGAGTTCAAATGCAGCCTCAGACACTTAATCTTATTAACCTTGTGACCTTGGGCAAGTCACTTAACCCCAATTGCTCTGCTTTCCCCCCTCCAAAAAGGAAAAAAAAAGAAAGAATAAAAGGAATGGTGTCAGAATACCTGGAGAAGACTTCTACGAATTGATCCAAAGTGAATTGAGCAGAACCAGAACAATTCATACAGTAAACACAATATTGTAAACATAATGAACTTTGGAAGACTTAAGAACTCTGACCAACATAATGACCAACCAAAACTCCGAAAGACTCATGATGAAGCATACTATCCACCCGTGAACTCAAAGTACACACTGAAGCTTTCTTTTTTCCCTTTTTTGTTTCCTCCTTCCTTCCATGCTTCCAACCACCCTTCCACCCTTCCATCCTTCTTTCCTTCAATGCTTTTATACTTCCTCCCTGTAATACTTTTATCCTTCCTTCCTTTCTCCCTCCCTCCCTCCTTTCCTTCCTTCCAATTCTCTTTCATTCCTTACCTCTTTTATTTCTTTCTTTCCTTCTTTTTTTTAAGATATCATGAACATTCTGCATCTTTATTAGCACCAGAATAATTTTAAAATTAAGATCAAAATACATCTGAAAACAAATACCTTGACTAGACACCATTTGCAGAAGAGGACTAAACACAAATACTTAAATTCTACCAGTTTTCTAAGCACAAAACTTTTTTTTTTTTACAACAAATTTGTGATAAATAGTCTTTGAAAAAGCAAAGATAAAAGCAAGAACTACTTTTATCTTTGGTTATTATCAAGCTAGTTATTTCAAACTCACAGCTTACTCTTCAGAGGTAAAATAACTTGGTGGGGGAGGGATGGTGGGAATCAACTTTTCTTCTAATAGTTTTAGTCAAACATGCCATGCTTTTAAATCCTGACACTTTTCAGAACTTAGTTGAAGAAGTCTAAGAGTGAATTATCTCCATTTATTAACTACTCACTATTATAATCACATTACTTGCAAAAGACACTGACCAAAGTAACAATTTCAGGACTACAATGTATAGAAATTTAATCTGGGATCTATTTAAAATCCTAAAAGCAAGACAATAGCATCTGAAGGGGAAAAAGGAAGATGTTATAGGTATATGGATGATTACATAAAAGATACACTCAATTGCTACTTGAAATGATGAGCTAATTGTACACAATACAAATTTCAATTACTTCTGGATCTTGATCTCCTTTTAGGTGAATCTTGAAACACTTTATTTTTGGTCTCTCCAATATTCTTTAATGATGAACCTTGAGAGACAGAATTTTTTTGTTTTTTAAACTGATATCCAAATATTTGACGCTTATTCTTAAAATGTTGTCAGTTTGCTCACAAAATATTTTTGCACACACAAACGGTAAGAAATCCAATCATCTTTATACATTTAAAAACTCTGACAAGACACTCCCTCATTCTTGTCATTGCCCAAAGCAAAGTGTCATGGCAATTCTTCAAATGCTGAAAAAAAAATCTTTCTTAGAGTGCTATAAAGAATTAATGGGTAAAGATCATTTGATTTTAAAGATCAGGCCAGTTTAATATGGTATTTATAACTTTTTCCTCAAGTACCTTACTCAGAAGAGCAATAAAATTTCATTAAATAATGAATCAAAACCAAATGTCAATTAATAAAACTCCCAGGAATTGTATCTTATAATTGCTAATATTGTTATATATAAAGCATCAGTAAAAAAAAAAAGGGTTTTTTTGGAATATGTTCCTTGGGATTACTGCTCTAGTTACTTGCAAAAGAAGGGTACTGTTTCTTAGAGCAAACTATCCATGACTTTGTACTCACAGAAAACATCTTAATTGTCTCAACTCTTCCCTCTCCAAATCTTTCTCACGCATCCCTATATATAGAAAAGTCTATATATAAGCAGCTGCTTATAGGCAAAAGAAGAATGAGAAATTTGTAATTTCAAAACATCAGAGGGTATATGTACACATAACAGCTCTTCATAACAATAAACAAGAAATATAGACTTCAGAGAGTGCTTTTTTATTGTAAGCATTTGTAATTTTTTGCTACTGGCACAAATAGCAAATATTAAAATTTGAAGACAGAGAATCACTGCTTTCCCCACAGATCTCAAATATATGTGCTTAATCTGACACATCACTATGCATATCAGTTTTAGAGTACACTAGCACAGTTTTACGTTTACCAGTCTTCTTCAGATTTGGGAGAGGTCACTATGGCGAATTTTGTGTTAAGCTTTCTGTTTTTCATTAAGCATATTCCACTGTGATTCAAGCAATTCTTCAATTTCTTCAGATGAAGCATCTGGATGTTCAACAACTACCTCATCTCTGTGCTTCTGACAGAAGACCAAAAACTGAAACTCTGAATCTCCCTTTCTGCTTTGTGGAGTAGATGCTGCAGTCTTCTTTCTACCAACAGAAGAGCCCAATCCTCTTTTTGAATCTGCTTGTTCAGCTGCCCTTTGAGGAGTAATGTTTTTAGTTCCTGAATCGCTTTCCTGGTTATCTGTACACATAGGTAATTTTGATCTCCTCCTCCTCTTGATGGGGATGCCTAATTCTTTATGCTTTGTATTTTGAGTGGTTTCTTCACTTACATCTGAAGATTCATCCACTTCCTCTAATGGGTCCACAGCAATACCAGTTTCCTTAGCTATTTGAGGTTTAAGGTGAAGTTGGTCCCTAACATAGACGAAGGTAAACTTGGCTTTCCGTTCTTCTACTGTCATACTCACTGCTTCCTTTGCTTGAATAATACCCATTTCCCATTGGGCCCTCAATTTCCCTGAAATAGGTTTCAATAGCTTGATTTTCTCAGCCTTTGTGGGTGCCTGTTTTGCACTTTCCTGGAATAATTTTTCTAATTGCTCTTCTCCTTCAAATGATACAAGGCTCTTCTCAAATATTCAAGCTCTTTCTGGAGCATCACCAAAAAACTGTACATGATATTGGCGAGCACTCTTTCTCTGTCCTTTCAGACAATAGCTGTGAAGGACAGGATCTGCTGAAACCATACATGGCCACCAAGGGTAACCTGAAACTTCTGATCCTACCAAACCTCCAACACTGTACTTCAACAGATGGTCTTTTTCTTTATTGGTGTTTGGATATGGCTCTCTCTTAGGTAGAACCTTTTTTTCTGAGGGACTTGAAGCCTTCGACACCAAAGCCTCTTCAACAAGGCCCTGTTCAAGTAAGGAATCAAACTTTATGCTCCTTTTTGTATTCCTTCTTGACTTGTTTTCTAGTTTTTGTTCATTTTCTTCTGATTGGGGCACATCTGGACCATTGTCTCTACAAGTAGAAGATTCAAAGAGAGGCTTTCCATTCATGTACGTTTTGGTGATTTTCAGTTTAATCTCAGGAGGGCCATTTTTTTTTAACAAATGCTTTATTAACTTCTGGTTTACATCATTCATTTCTGCCAGATTTTGAGTTACAATTTTTTCCCTACCCACCACCCCAGAATAGCAGTCCTACAAGATATCCCCTCATCCAATCTGCTCTCTCCCATATCTTCTCCCATCCCCCTTCAACTTTGCCATTAGGGCAAGGTGAATCTCTGCGCCCCAATGCCTGGACATCTTATCTCCTAATTACATGCAAAATAGTATTAATAATAGTATTTATATATATTTGAAACATTTAATTTAAAAACTTCGAATTTCAGATCCATTCCCTTCCTCCCTGGTCACCCATTCCCTCTGGGAAGATAAGCAATTACTGAATATGCTGTACATGTATAGCTATGAAAACATTACCATAGTAGATATATTGGACAAGGCTGCTTATAATTCCCTCCCACCCATCCCAATACAACTACAAAAGGGGTTTATCCATTTGTCATTTTATGCATAAGTTCTTTCAAAATGAGGGGCCAGCTAGAAAGTTGATAGGCATTTGCTTATAACTGCTCTTGAGAAGAGTTCCTTCATCAATTGAAAGTTGAAGAATTAAATCAGTGGCTTAATTCAGGAAAAAAAAATTCCCTTGACCTTTTAAGAGAGTCACCTGAAGATCCAGGCTATTCTAATTACCTAATCAGGATTCTGCCTCCTATAAATGAAGTTAGAAAATGCAAGCTCGGCTAAAGAGAGTTTTTCTTGGGTTGGAGTGACTGGTTGTTTCACAAGACTCCTGGCTGCGCTCTCAGATCCTAGACTTTTTGTCACCCCCAAACAACCAGAAAACAATCCAGTAAGTAAAACTTGAGATTCTTTCAGAAGTGAATGCATTTCTTCTTCTTTTTTCTCCCCTGACCCAGTAGTACTCTTGAGATGCTGCTGCTTTTAATTTGAACTTACTTGAAACTCTCTTTGCATATCTTGAATAATGATTCTTGCTGTTCCTCAGAAACAACACTTCTACTAGCCAACATTTTCCTGCTAATATGTAAAAAGAAGTGAAGTTCCAACCTGTTTTGTTTTCTTTCTCTTCCCTTAGCTCTCACCTTCCTTACCCTCCCCTAGGTCTATTTGGCACAAAATGGGTTATGATATCAATGTCCTACTTTCTGCCTGAAGGAGAATTTCTCTATTTTTGTGATTCAGACAAAAATGAATTGCTCCCTAATTCACTTAAAATTAACTGGAAATGGCTGCTTTAGTTATCTTCCAGATAGTATGATGTTAAAAATGTTTTCCAGCAAATAGCAAAATCGGGAATCCCTTGAACACAAAAGCTTTCCTAAGTGAGCATTTTGTTTCCTTCTAGGAGCTGGGCCCTGGATCTAGGGCCACAGCCTTTTCAGTAATGTATACAGGGTATTTGAATATTCAAGTACTTGTGTAGTTTAACATTGACCTATTTTAATCATAAGCACTACCTATAAATGATACTTAAATGCAAAGGGAATTTTCTTCTTGTAGCTGACTTGGGCTCCAGTTTGGCTTCTTTAAGCAGTGCAGAATCAATTCAACAAATATTAAGCACCTACTGTATGCAAGTCCCCGGGAAGAGAATAATAAATAACATAACTCTTGTCTTTGGTAGCTTGCACAGTAGGGAGTAAAGACAGACACAACTCCCTCAGACAGAAGGACGGAGAGGAAAAATGCAAAGGAAAGGGTCAGGCAAAATACTATGACAAATTTAAGGGATAAATACTTTGACTCAAGGAAAGCTTCTTCAAGGAAGAAATAATAACTAAGTTCCCACTGGAAGAAGGGAAGAGACTTCAATAGAGTGGGGAAAAGAGAATCCATTCTAGGCTTACGGACAATGAGCCAAGACATAGAGAGAGGTAAAGGTTAAGATACTTTGGTTAAAATATAGTATACTCCAAAAGGGATGAGAAAAATAGATTGTGGAGGAATAGGAAGAGGCAGATTGTGGGAGGCCTTGAGTGACAAGATCACAAAAGAACCAGCAAAAGAAAGTAGAAGAGGAAGCCTCTTGTGGCTTCTTAGTGGAGGAATGGCATGATTAGAGCAGTGCAAGGGGCATACAACTTGGACAGTAGTTTGAAGTAAAGATAGGAAGACATAGACTGGCAGTGGGATGGCCATTTAGGCAGCATTACAATTGTCTTTAGGATAGAGGTCTCCAATGTGATCTGAATCAGACTGAAATATAATGAAGTCAAAGTGTGTCTTCCATCCCAGGGATCTTTATATGTGGTTTAATGCCCTATTTCAGTTTGAATTCAACACCACTGGTCTAGAAGAGAAGAGAAATGGGGTGGGGTATTGCTGAAGTAGAGAACAGGCAATGGTTAAGAGACCCCATAGAGGTAGTTAAAGCAGTTACTGAGAGAGGAGATAAGATAATTTGGAGATCATGAGCCTGGTGGACTGGTGGTGGTAGTGCCACTAGCAGAGCCAATGATGTAGGACACCCAGGTGGATATTTGGGAATAGGATGGATCTCGGGAAGAAGCTGAAGAAATACTGCTTCTGAGGTGGATCGTATCCAGAGGGCCACTTAGTGCAGCCCATACACAAAAGGAGTCTGCACTTTAGTTTTCCCTCTCACAAACAGTCATTAAGTCTCTGCTTGATGATCTACAGTACAGGCTGGCAGAGAGATGGGGCAGGAGCTTATTGCTTCCCAAGGAAGTCCAGAATTATGGCCAACTCTGAAAAGTGTCCTGCATAGAAGGAAACACTGATGCTATGGGAATGGATAAAAGCATATAGAAACATGATTCTCCCTGCCTATGGCATTCATTTATCTGTCATGATATCTGGAAATAACGTTAGAGTCCATTTATGATAATACAAGTGTAGTTAGTGGTTGGTGAGAAGGAAAGACTTTTAACCGGTCTTTAAAAAATAAAGTCCTTTAAGACTTAGCAAATCTATGATTCTATGAAAACCTCGAATATTTGGTACATATATTGCAACTGAAATTTCGCAAGGCACTTTACACATTGTCTCACATATATGCAGACAATTAGGTGGCACAGAGGATAGAATACCCAGACTGGAGTCAGGAAGACATATGTTCTAAACTATCTCCCCCTCCCTCCCCAAGATATCATGTAATCTGATATGGGTTCTACACATACATTCCTATTAAACACATTTTAACATTAGTCATGTTGCATAGAAGAATTATAACAAATGGGAGAAGCAGTGAGAAAGAAAACAAAAAAGAAAGTAGTCTGCTTCACTTTGCATTCCAACTCTATAGTTCTTTCTCTGGATGTGGATGGTATTTTCCATCATGAGTCCTTTGGAATTGTCTTAGGTCCTTGCATTGCTGAGAAGGGTCAAATCTATCAAAATCAATAATTGTGTACTGTGGCTGTTACTGTGTACAATGTTCTCCCAGTTCTGCCCACTTCAATCAGCATCAATTCATATAAGTCTTTTTTTTTTTCTTCAAATGCTTTATTAACTTCTGGTTTATATCATTCATTTCTGCCAGATTTTGAGTTACAATTTTTTCCCCATTTTTCCCCTACTCACCATCCCACAGGATATCACCTCCTCCAGTCTGCTCTCTCCCATATCTTCTTCCATACCCCCTTCGACTTTTCCAGTAGGGCATGGTGAATCTCTATGCCCTAATGCCTATATATCTTATTTCCCAATTATATGTAAAATAGTATTAATAATAGTGTTTATATATTTTTAAACATTTTATTTTAAAACTTTGAATTCCAGATTCATTCCCTTCCTCCCTTGTCACCCACCCTTACTGGGAAGGTCACCCACCCTTACTGGGAAGATAAGTAATTCAGTGTAGGTTGTACATATGAAGCTCTTCAAAACATTACCATAGTAGATATATTGTGAAAGACTATATTTCCCTCCCTCATATACCACCTCTCACTTGTTCTATTCTCTATTTTTATCCTGTCCCTTTTCAAAAGTGGGTGCTTCCAACTTCCCTCCTCCCCAGCCTTCCTTCCCTTCCATCATCCCGCCCCTCAAACTCTTCCCCCTTACTCTCCTGTAGGGTGAGATATCCTATTTAGTATTTATGCCATTCTCTCCCTGAGCCAAATTCAATGAGAATAAGGTTTTGCCTTTTTGCCTTCCTGCTCTTCCCCTCCATTGTAATCATTTTCCCTTGCCTCTTCTATATGAGATAGTTTACCCCATTCTGTCTCTCCCCATCTCCTCTCATTATATTCCTCTCTCACCTCTTGATTTCACCTTTTGAATATCATCCCTTCTTATTAAATTTGACCTGTGCCCTCTATCTATGTATACCTGTAAATATATATACACACATTCACATATGTATTCATATGCCCATCAACCCTTCTTCAACTATTTTCATACTGAGAAAAGTTAAATCAGTTACAGTTATCATTTTTCCATGTAAGAATGTAAATAGTTCAACTTTGATAAGTTCCTTATGATTTCTTTTCCCTGTTTACCTTCTAAAGCATCTCTTGTTTCTTATGTCTGAATGTCAAATTTTTTATTTAACTCTGATTTTTTCCTCAAGAATGCTTGAAAGTCCTCTATTCCACTGAATGACCATATTTTCCCCTGAAACATGATACTCAGTTTTGCTGGGTAGGTGATTCTTGGTTTTAATCCCAGGTCCTTTGACCTGAGGAATATCATATTCCAAGCCCTTTGATCCCTCAGTGTAGAAGCTGCCAGATCCTGTGCTATCCTGATTGTGTTTCCACAATATTCAAATTGTTTCTTCCTGGCTGCTTGTAATATTCTCTCCTTGAGTTTTCTTTTTGGGATCTTTTTCAGGAGGTGATTGGTGGATTCTTTCAACCTCTATTTTGCCCTCTAGTTCTAAAACATCAGGGCAATTTTCCTTGAGAATTTCTTGAAGGATGATTTTTAGATTCTTTCCTGGATCATGGCTTTCAGGTAGTCCAATAATTTTTAAATTCTCTCTCCTGGATCTATTTTCCAGGTCAGTGGTTTTTCCCATGAGATATTTCACATTGCCTTCTATTCTTTCATTTGTTTGGATCTGCTTAACAGCATCTTGATTTCTCATAAAGTCACTAGCTTCCATTTGCTCCAGTCTATTTCTGAAGGAATGATTCTCCTCAGTGAGCTTTTGAAATTCCTTTTCCATCTGGCAAATTCGGCTTTTTAAGGCATTCTTCTCCTCATTGCTTTTTTCAGCCTCTTTTGCCATTTGAATTAGTCTATTTTTGTTTGTTGGTTTTTTGGTTTTTTTGGAGGGCAATTGGGGTTAAGTAACTGTCCCAAGGACACATGGCTAGGTTTTTATTTGTGTGTGTTAAGTGTCTGAGGCCGGATCTGAACTCAGATCCTTCTGACTCCAGGGCCGACACTCTACTCACTGTGCCACCTAGCTGCCCCAAGTTAGTCTATTTTTTAAGGTGTTATTTTCCTCAGTCAGGATGCTGAATCTCATTTCATACTTTTCTTGCATCTTTCTCATTTCTCTTCCCAATTTTTCCCTCACTTCTCTTATCTCCTTCTTAAGGTCCTCTATGGCCTGTAACCAGATTGTATTTTCATTTAGGGCTTTTGGTGCAGGAGTTCTGACCTCACAGTCCTCCTCCTGTTCCATGCTTAGATCCTCTTTGCTCCCTAAATAGGAGTCTAATATTGAATTTTTCTGTTTATTTTGTTTCCTTTGCCTAGGCATGTTGCCACTCAATTACTTGACTGTTGGGTTTGTTGCCACAGTAGGACTCTGCCACCAGCCAGGGGAGCTTCCATCCCAAATGCTGGTGTTTTCTCAGCTGCCAGAGATATTAGTTGGGTACCCTCTCTGAAGCCTCCACACACTCTGGCAAGCTGGTTACACACCCCAGGACCTCCACCCCACCCCACAATCCAGATCTAAGCAGATTAAAGCAAGAGTGGTTATCCCCCAGACTGATTGCCTGGTCCTCCCACAGTCTGCAGGCCAGGAGCTGAAGATGAAATGTGGTGCCGGCTGCGCTGAGGAGTCTCAGTGGCTTCTCACCCTGGGGTAAAAGCCACACACTCCCAAACTACTGGTCCCAAAGTCCATACTGCACTGACCTCTCACTTTGTCCTCGGCATCTATGTGTTGATAATTCTGGAAACGCCACAGCTGCTGGTGTTCTGGAGTCCCTCCAACCGGCTGCTGGTCGGGCCACCCTGGAGATAAAATCTCTGGCTCACTCAGGGCTGGGCTCAGCTCCCAGAGCGCTGTGCTGGCCGCTCCCTCCCAGGCTGATGGGCTGTCCTCAGTGGGAGGTCAGCTTCTCTATGTCATTTTGTGGGTTCTGTAGCTCCAAAGTTTGTTCAGAATCTCCTTTTATATAGATTGGAAGTAGTAGGAGCCAGAGCTGCACAGAAGTCCTGTTTCTACTCTGCCATCTTGACTCTCCCAGTTCATAAGTCTTTCCAAGATTTCCTGAAGTCTGCCTGCTCCTCATTGATTATAGCACAATAGTACTCCATTACATTCATGTGCCACAGCTTGTCCAGCCATTCCCCAATTGATGGGCATCCCCTCAACTTCCAATTCTTGGCCACCACAAAAAGAGCTGCTAGAAATATTTTTGAACATGTGGGTCTTTTTTACATTTTTATCATCTCCTTGGGATAGAGTCCTAGAAGTAACATGGTGGGTCAAAGGCTATGCACGTTTTCATAGCTTTTTGGGCAGAGTTCCAGATTGCTCTCCAGAGTGGTTGGATCAGCTCAAACCTCCAACTCTCTGACTTTTTCCAACACCTATTTTTCTGCTTTGTCATATTAGTCAACTTGATAGGTGTGATGTGGCACTTCAGAATTGTTTTGATTCGCCCCTCTCTAACCAGTACTAATTTAGAGCATTTTTCCTATGACTATAGATAGCTTTAATTTCTTCCCCTGAAAACTGCCTGCTCATATCCTTTGACCATTTATCAATTGGGGAATGACTTCATTCTTATAAATTTGACTCAGCTTTTTTAGAAGTAATGGCCTCAGACATTTTCTATCTGTGTAACCATAAACAATTCACTTAGCCCTGATTACCTCAGTTTCTTCATCTCTAAAAAATGAGCTGGAGAAGAAAAAGGCCAACCACTCTAGTGACTTTACTAAGAAACCCCCCTATGGATTCACGAAGAGTCTAACATGATGGAAAAATGACTCAAAAATATGTACATTCACAAAGGTTGTAGGAGGTAAGTATTATCCCCATTCTATATAGATGAAGGAATTGAGGCAGATAAAGGTTAAGGGACAGGCCTAAAACCACATCTAAATTTGGGTCTTGTGATTCCAGGACTAGGGCTTTATGAACTGAGCTCCCTAGGGGCCTAAATAGCAAGTCTGACATGAGGCTTTCTCTTACAAGACTACTTTGGATTAGGGGATACTCTGGGTTGAGGTACTAGGAAAAGCTAATGTGTCAAACTCAAATCAAAACATATTCGCAGAAGGCTTAGAAATTTCAAAAAAAAAAAAAAAAAGACAGAAAGCTAGTGCCTCTCCTACTTTACTGGGTCTGTCTTGTGGTAGATTAGAAGGAAGAAGAAACTAGGGTTGCTCTGGACTTTAGAACTGTTGGTTACAGAAAGCTGTACAGCTGTACAGCTGCTCTTGAATAACTCCCAAGGTTTTGTTCTGTGATTTTTATCTCCCTCACACCCACCCTCTCTTACCATTTTATCACCTCTTCTGGAACCAAGGTGTCTTTGATATCTACTCCCCAACTTTGGTTTTGTGTCAAGATTTTTTAAAATTATGACTTTAAGGGGATTTCAAGATATATATAGTCAGAGGAAAATCTAAAGCTTCCTTCCTCCTTAGTAGCCAAAACTGATTTTATATGTTCTTTTTTGTATTTCTAGGATAAGCTGAGGCCAGTTCTGTCCCACGTAAATAGAAAGCCAACTTTACGATATTAAAAGCAATCTTCACCCCTACCCCCTCCATAATGCTCAAACTGAGGGAGGATTGTTTAGATTTCTTTCCTACCTACCCTACCTTCACCTCCTAATTAATTTCCTAAATCCTATATTTGTTTTTAAGCTTTCCCACCAATTGTCCTATATTTATTTTGTTGTTAATCATCATTCTGTTCAACTAAAATAATTACTACACTTTCTTTTAAATGCATTTCCATCATTATTGGAGATCTATGAACTTTGTAATTCTTTGGGTGCAGGGAGCCTTAGCTTTGGTCCTGGAATAGGACCACCAGTATTAGCAGAACCTGACCCTGTGGATATAATCATTTGGGGAGATAGTATGAGATTTTCCCCTCTCCCCTTCCATCTCTTTTCTTTGTGCTATGTTGCCTAATTAACAAGATGTTAAATAGCTAAGCTGACTTTTGACAAACTTCAGAAATGATAGTATGTGTGTGTGTGTGTATGTGTGTGTGTGTGTATACATATACATACATATACATACATACATACATACACACACACACACTATCTTCGCCCAAAAGCCAAGAAGTGACATTTATTGATCATAAAGGTATTTGAAATCCCTGGATTTAAAACATAGATGGGATTGATAAGGATATGTTTAACTGTTAAAAAAAAAAACACAGCCGCAGCCATGCCATTTTAGGATATAAGACAGTCTTAGAAAGAATAGTTTAATCATTTAAGAATGGACCCTTACTTGAAGCATAACCCAGCTCCTGAGATTGACTGAATTGTGCCTGTTAAGGGTTATTCTAGGAGCATAGTCAATCATTTTTCTGTCCAATGATGTAGCTTTCCTTCTCTCTTTCTTTTTTTTTAAACAAATGCTTTATTAACTTCTGTTTTACATCATTCATTTCTGCCAGATTTTGAGTTACAATCATTTTCCCCCCATTATTCCCCTACTCAACCTCCCAGAATAGCAGTCCCACAAGATATTGCTTCCTCCAATCTGCTCTCTCCCATACCTTCTCCCATACCCCCATCGACTTTTCCATTAGAGGAAGGTGAATCTTTGTGTCCCAATGCCTGCACATCTTATCTCCCAATTACAAGCAAAGAGTATTAATAATAGTATTTATATATATTTGAAACATTTAATGTTAAGACCTCGAATTTCAGATCCATTTCCTTCCTCCCTTGTCACCCATTCCTTCTTGGAGATAAGTAATTCAGTATATGTTGTACATGTCTAGCTATGCAAAACATTATCATAGTAGATATATTGTACAAGGCTGCTTATAATTCCCTCCCACTCATCCCACCCCCCACCTGGTCCATTCCCTACATGATCCTGTCCCTCTTCTATAGTGGGTACTTCCAACCTCCCCTCACCCCAAGGATGCCTTCCCATACATCATCCCTCCTCTCATCCCCCTTCCCCCTATCCTGCTGCAGGTTGAGATATCCCATTTACTATGTATGTCATTTTCTCCCTGAACCACATTCAGTGTGAATGTGGTTTTGCCTTTTTAGCCTTCCTTATTCTCCCCCTCCTTTGCAACCACTTCCCCTTGCTTCTTCTACATGGGATAGTTTACCCTACCCTGTCTCTCCCCATCTCCTCTTGCCACTTTCCTCTCTCACCTCATAATTTCATCCCTTGAGTATTCTCCCTTCCCAACAAATTCAACCTATGCCCTCTATCCATATATAACTGTAACCATATACACACACATTCACATATGTATTCAGATGACCACACACCCTTCTTCCATTATTTTTATAGTGAGAAAGATATCATCAATCACAGTTATTGCTTTTCCATATAGGAATGTAAATAGTTCAACTTTGATAAGTTCCCCTTGATCTCTCTTCCCCGATTACCTTCTCAAGCATCTCTTCCTTCCTGTCTGGATGTCAAATTTTCTATTCAATTCTGGTTTTTTCCTCAAGAATGCTTGAAAGTCCTCTATTCCACTGAATGACCATATTTTCCCCTGAAACAAAATACTCAGTTTTGCTGGGTAGGTGACCCTTGGGTTCATTCCCAGTTCTTTTGCCCTCTGGAATATCATATTCCATGCCCTTTGATCCCTCAGTGTAGAAGCTGCCGGGTCCTGGGCTATTCTGATTGTGTTTCCACAATATTGAAATTGTTTCTTCCTGGCTGCTTGGAGTATTTTCTCCTTGATCTGGGGCTTCTGGAACCTGGCTATAATATTCCTGGGAGTTTTCTTTTTGGGATCTTTTTCAGGAGGTGATCTGTGGATTCTTTCAACCTCTATTTTGCCCTCTGGATCTAAAACATCAAGGGCAATTTTCCTTGAGAATTTCTTGAAGGGTGATTTCTAGGTTCTTTCTTTGATCATGGCTTTCAGGTAGTCCAATAATTTTTAAATTGTCTCTCCTGGATCTATTTTCCAGGTCAGTGGTTTTCCCATGAGATATTTCACATTGCCTTCTAATCTTTCATTTGTTTGGATCTGCTTAACAGCATCTTGATTTCTCATAAAGTCATTAGCTTCCATTTGCTCCAGTCTAACTCTGAAGGAATGAATCTCCTCAGTGAACTTCTGAGATTCTTCTTCCATCTGGCAAATTCAACTTTTTAAGGCATTCTTCTCCTCATTGCCCTTTTGGGCCTCCTTTGCCATTTGAGTTAGTCTATTTTTTAAGGTGTTGTTTTCCTCAGTCAGGCTGTTGACCCTCATTTCATACTTTTCCTGCATCCTTCTCATTTCTCTTTCCAATTTTTCTCCACTTCTCTTATTTGATTTTTAAAGTCCTTCTTAAGGTCCTCTATGGCCTGCAACCCGCTCATGTTTTCCCTGGGGCTTTTGGAGCAGGACTTCTGACCTCACAGTCCTTTTCCCACTCTATGCCCCCAAAATAGGAGTCTAGGGTTGCATTTTTCTGTTTCCTTTGCCTTGGCATGTTGCCACTTAATTGCTTGACTTTTTGGGCTTGTTGCCACACTATGGCTTTAAGGCCAGATAGAGGAATTTTCGTCCCGAACGTGTGGGGGGCAACTTCCGTTTCTGGCAAGCTATAAACCCACCCACAACTTCCACCCTAGATCACAATTCAGATCCAGGGAGGTTAAAGCAAGAGCGATTACCCCCCAAGACTGATCGCTGGATCTCCCCACGATTTGTAGGCTGGGAGCCGGAGTTGCCTCTGAAAACTACAAAATGGCGTGTCTCCTCAGAGGCTTCTAGCCCCCAGGGGAGGGAGCTGACGCATTCCCCAAATACTGGTCCCAAAGTCCATAGGACACTAACCTCTTACTTTGTCCTAGGCATGTCTATGTTGATAATTCTGGAGTCGCCACAGCTCCTGCTGTTCTGGGGTCCCTCCAGCTGGCTGCTGGCCCTGCCACCCTGGGGCTAAAACCTCGGCTCACGCGGACCTGGGCTCGGCTCGGCTCCTGCGCTCTGCACTCTGCCAGGTCCCAGACCGCTGCGCTGGTCCTTCCTATAGGGCTGTTGGGCTGTCCTCAGTGGGAGGTTAGCTTCTCCGTGTCGTTCTGTGGGTGCTGGGGCTCCAGAAGTTGTTCAGAGTCCCCTTTTACATAGTTTGGGGGGAATCTGGGGGGAGAGAGGCTTGGACGAGCTGTTTCTACTCCGCCATCTTTGGAAATATGATCTCCCTTCTCTCTTTCAGAAAAGGTCATATTTAAAAGGATGAATAGGTGTTAAAATCTACTTAGCATCTAATCTGTAGTTATATTTTATAACTACATTAATTAAGATAAAGGGATCAAGTCCTCCCATCTCTTACAACTGTATTAGTATAAAATAATTAAATGACACCATGTTTAATAAAGCACCCAAATTTGAGTGACTTTATTGAGAGTATTTTTAAAATATAGTTTTAAAAAGTACAGTAAAAAAAACAGAATGAGTGACGTAGGTATGCATTGGTGTGCAGCTTCCTGTCTATTTTTACTGCCATATTCACCATATAAACTTTGAAAACAATCTCTCAGTTCAGAAAAAAATCTCAGATGGGGTATAACAGTCTGACTAACTACATTCACTTTGGGTGATAGTGAAATCAAATATGTTCCAGCTAAAAGTAGAATGATTACCATTTACAGGGAAAGTCTCCTCTAGTTCTAGAGAAAAAAAGTCATGACTTCTGAACTTTCTTCCCCCAGGCATAAAGTTTCTCCTGTTCTTAGGAAGACAAAGTGCAAAGGAAGATATGGAAATTGGTGACTCTTCAATGATCCCTTCTCAACGGAGATCACTAGAAGAAACTCTCTGGTCCAAATACAAAACCCCCCTTGGCATAACCTTACTGGGAGAAATACTGTATTTAATTGGATCCCTTATTTTAGTAATTGCTTCTTCTGGCTACAATCCTCAATACTTTGTCTTGGGAACAACTTGCCTTTTCATTGGCCTGTCTGCTACAGCTGTTGGAATTATACTAACGGGTTCCATATATCTAAGGAGTTATTCAGACCTTTGAGCCTTCTGGAACTAAATACAACCCAAGTCCCAAGGGGAACACACATATTTACCACATCGGAGGATACAACTGAAGCCACTACTGAGATGTAGAAATGTTTTACCTTTTATAACTCATGACAGTCTCAATCAACAACAAAAATTCCACCACAACAGAAGATACAACTGAAGCCACTATTAACCTTTAAACTTAAAATATGCAAAAACTTCACTGTGGCTGAGTTTGCAGGAAGGTCCAACTTTGTAAAGGATCTGAATCAAACCATAGCTCTTTGCCCTGTTCCAGGAAGTGGGTCTAGTTGTTCACTTAGAAAACCAAGGCTTGAGAGAACATAAAACATGAAGAGGATTCCTGAGGATGTCTAGGTAACAGATGGAGACAATACTACAGAAAGTGCTACCCTGAGAAGGGAAAGGTGGGGAAACAAACACAGAGTTGATGAGAAATTGGGAGACACAACGGATATTACAGTTTTATGCCCTCCAGCCCCTCCAAACCCAAGTATCCACACATGTTCACAGTCATGGCAGGGCTGTAGCTCAGTTTGGTATGACCTGGTGATGTCATATTTGAGCATTTCCTACAAGTTTTTAATAACTTTCATACAATGTTTTAAACATTAAAATTCTTCATTTTTAATAAATATTGTAGTCTTTAGCATCTGGTGTTTTCCTGTGATATTTGGAGGGTGGGGGAGAAATTTTAGAGCTTGAATGTCTGTCTAAACTCTAAGTCTGCTTTTATTCCATTGTAGTCGGGCTCTCAGTCATTTGTGAAAGTGTTACACAAAGCAGAGTAGAAGTAAACTCAAATTGTGAGGGTGGAGTATTTTGTACCTAGGGCTGGGAAAAACTTGAGAAGTCAGATAGTTACTCAGTCTGCCAAAACAAGTCTTAAATTATCTAAACTTTGCTTACAAGAAGCTTAGACCTGTCCCTTTGAAACTTCCAGCCATTGTTCCTCTTAATATACTTTGTGTTAAAATGAAAAGCCCTGTGACCTGTTAAAATGGAAGAAAACCGAGGTCCAAAAGGGGGACCTGGGAGGAACCAGTCTGATCACAGTTTACAAAGATTATAGCTGCATTTTTGCCCAAGAAGGAGCTTTCAAGCTGGAGCAGTGAGACAAGGTTCACACCTGCTAAGAAGGGAGTTATAAAGGATGAGCCATTTATGCTTATTTGAGGTATTCAGGATATATGGCTAAGTCAGGATTTATAGAGAAATCCCTGGCTAGCCATGAACAAATCCCAATCCCCAACCCTACTTGTCCTCTCCCTTATTCCAGTCAACTTCAGCTCTCCCACACAAGGTACCACTCCAGACCTGCCTGCCCCTTTCACTGTGCCCTCTGGAATGCCTGCTCCATAAGGAACACATTTCCCTGCATCTTAAAACTTCTTATATTATTTTACACCTTCTATTTTTTTCTTATGCTCAGGGAGACAAGGATACTTCCTGAAGGTTTTTCAATACTGTATCGATTTTTCTCTATAACCCCACTTGCCAATCAGTGGCAGAGGTGGGAGAGTCAGAATACTCCTTGTTCCCCATTGCCAAATCCAGACTCTGACTTTACTTCTCCTTCAGGGTCATAATATCCAAATTTATCAAAAATCAAGCTCCTGGTGGTAATTATCTACCGACCCCCAGGGCTTTCTCCCTCCTTCTTCAATGAGTTCAATGTCTGGCTCACGGTCTTTCTTTTTTTTTCTTTTTTCTTTTTCCAGATGCTTTATTAACTTCTGGTTTACATCATTCATTTCTGCCAGATTTTGAGTTACAATTTTTCCCCTGTTTTTCCCCTACTCACCACCCCAAAATAGCAGTCCCACAGGATATCCCCTCCTCCAATCTGCTCTCTCCCATATCTTCTTCCATACCCCCTTCAACTTTTCCAGTAGGGCATGGTGGTTCTCTATGCCCCAGTGCCTGTATATCTTATTTCCCAATTATATGTAAAATAGTATTAATAATAGTGTTTATATATTTTTAAACATTTGATTGTCATCCACCCTTACTGGGAACATAAGCAATTCAATATAGGTTGTACATGTGAAGCTATGCAAAACATTACCATAGTAGATATAAAAGACTGTCTATATTTCCCTCCCTCCTATCCCACCTCCCACTTGTTCTATTTTCTACTTTGATCCTGTCCCTTTTCAAAAGTGGTTCTTCCAACTTCCCTCCCCCCCAGATTGCCCTCCCTTCCATTATCCCCCCTCTCATTCCCTTCCCCCCTACTCTCTGTAGGGTGAGATATCCTATTTAGTATGTATGTCATTCTCTCCCTGAGCCAAATTCAATGAGAGTAAGGTTTTGCCTTTTTACCTTCCTGTTCTTCCCCTCCCTTGTAAGCATTTTCCCTTGCTTCTTCTATATGAGACAGTTTACCCCATTCTGTCTCTCCCCATCTCCTCTCATTATATTCCTCTCTCACCTCTTGATTTCACTTTTGAGTATCATCCCTTCCTATTAAATTTGACCTGTGCCCTCTATGTATACCTGTAAACATATATACACACATTCACATATGTATTCATATGCCCATCTACCCTTTTTCAACTATTTTCATACTGAGAAAAGTTTCATCAGTTACATTATTTTTCCATGTAGGAATGTAAATGGCTCATGGTCTTTCAACCCTCCTTCCTTTATGCTAGAGGACTTCCACCCATGTTTCTTTGAATACCCTAACTTCCTAATTCCTCAATCTATTGGATTCCAATGATCACCTCTTCCACTTCTTTTTATCCTCACACAGAGATGAGCCTATATTTAATCTTGCCAGCACTCACAACTATTCCACTTTGACGTTAATGAATTCAAAAATTCATTTCTCTTAACCAGCCAGTAAGCACTTATTACACAACTGTTATCTTCCAGGCACTGTGATAAATGCTGTAGTTTCCAAAAGAGGTAAATGAATGTCCCTGACCTCAAGGAGTTGACAATATGATGGGGGAGACCACCATCAAATAAATACATATATACATATGTCTGTGTGTGTGTGTGTGTGTGTGTGTGTGTGTGTGTGTGTGTGTGTGTAAGTTATTTATGGGATATATAGGAAATAATTGATTGGCAAGTACTAGAATTAAGAAGGGTTGAGAAAGGCTTCTTGTAAAAGATGGGATTTTAGTTAGAACTTAGAGAAAGACAGGAAACCCTAGAAGTGAAGGGAAACATCCCAGGCATTGGGGACAGCCAGAGAAAATGCCCAGAGTTCAGGAATGGAGTGTCTTGTTAGTGGGAAAACATCAAAGAGTCACTGGATTGAAGAATATAGGGTAATGACTACCGTCATAGAAATTGTTCTCCCAGTTCTGCCCTAAAACTTATATTTTTTAAACGCTTTATTAACTTCTGCTTTACTTCATTCATTTCCACCAATTTTTGTGTTACAAATTTTCTCCCTGTTTTTCCCCTACCCACCTCCCCAAAATAGCAGTCCCCTAGGATATCCCCTCCTCTTATTTCCCAATTACATGTAAAATAGTATTAACAATAGTATATATATGTATGTATATTAAACATTTGGTATTAAAACTTTTAATTCCAAATTCATTCCCTTCCTCCCTTGTCACCCACCCTTACTGGGAAGATAAGCAATTCAATATAGGTTGTATATGTGTAGCTAATGCAAAACATTACCATAGTAGATATATTGTAGAAGACTGATTATATTTCCCTCCCTCCTATCCCACCTCTCCCTTATTTTATTCTCTATTTTGATCCTGTGCCTTTTCAAAAGTAGGTGCTTCCAACTTCCCTCCCCCTCAGCCTGCCCTCCCTTCCATCATACTCCCTTCCATCATCCTCCCTCTCATCCCCTTCCCCCCTACTCTCTTGTAGGGTGAGATACCCTAATTCCCTCCCTGAGCCAAATTCAATGATTATAAGTTTGACTCATTCCCTTATGCCTTCCTGTTCTTTCCTCCATTGTACCCATATTCCCTTGCCTCTTCTATATGAGATAGTTTGCCCCTTTCTGTTTCTCCCCATTTCCTCTCATTATATTCCTCTCTCACCTCTTAGTATCACCTTTTAAGTATCATCCCTTCCTATTAAATTGGTCCTGTGCCCTCTATCTACGTACACCTGCAAATATATATATATATATATATATATATATATATATATATATATATATATACACCCATTCACATATGTATTCTTACACCTATATACCCTCCGATAAAGACTATATATATGGAGTCAGGAGGACTGAGTTCAAATGCAGCCTCAGACACTTAACACAAAAACTAGCCATGTGATCTTGGGCAAGTCACTCACCCCCAATTGCCCTCCAAAAAGCAAAAAAAAAAAAAAAAAAAAGAATGTTGAATGGAATGGTTTCAGAAAAACCTGGGAACATTCCTGAGAACTGATGCAAAGTGAAGTGAGCAGAACCAGAGGAACAATTTACGTAGTAAACACAATATTTCAAAGATAATGAACTTTAGAAATCTTAAGAACTTTGACCAATACAATGATGAACCACAATTTCAAAAGACACGTGATGAAGCATGCTATCTATTTGCACATAGAGAAATAAGGGATTCAAAGTGCATTTTGAAGCCTTCTTCTAACTTCCTTACTTCCTCCTTCCTTTCTTTCTTCCTTCCTTCCTTCTTTCCTTCCCTCCTCTCTCTCTCTCTCTCTCTCTCTCTCTCTCTCTTTCTACTTTTATTCCTTCCTACATTTCTTTGTTCCTTCTTTTATTTATTTCTTCTTCCATTTTTTTTTTTTTTAAGCAATTGGGGTTAAGTAACTTGCTCAAGGTTACACGGCTAGTCATTATTTATGTGTGGGTGTTCATTTTCTGAGGCCGGATCTGATCTCAGGTCATCCCAACTCCGAGGCCGGCGCTCTTACTCACTGCACCACCTAGCCACACCTTTAGGGCAATTGGGGTTAAGTAACTTGCCCAAGGTCACACAGCTAGGTTTTTGTTTGTGTGGATTAAGTGTCTGAGGCCAGCTCTGAACTCAGGTCCTTCTGACTCCAGGGCCGGGGCTCTATTCACTGCACCACCCAGCCGCCCCTCTTCTTCCATTCTTGATAGGCTTAATGCAGGAATTTGATTTTGCAGAAATATATGACAGGCTTCACAAGAAGTTTATTTTCTCCCTCTCCACCCTCCCTACCCCAATGGGAGTGGGAGAGATTTCAGAATAAAAAATAAAATATAATTGAATGAAAAACATAACCACAGTAGAAAGTGATGCATGATAAGTGTCCAAGAGAGGTACCATACAGGTGGTAATCAAGGGAGTTAGGAGATCATCACAGTAATTTCCTTCGGAAGTTTCTTTCAGCCCTACCCCAAACATTTAATAGAAGACCTTTAGTTTTTAACTGAAAGCCAATGCAACTACAAAAGGGGTTTACCAGTCTATCATTTTATTCATGAATTTTTTCAAAATAAGTTGCCAGTTAGATAATTGACAAGTATTTGCTTATAACTGTGACAAGAGATCCTTCATCATTTACCAGTTGAAAAATTAAACCATTGGCTTAATTCAAGAAAATATTCCCTTGTTCTTTCCAGAGATACAAATACAACCTGAGAATCCATGATATTCTAATTATCTAATTAAAATTCTGCCTCCTGCAAATGGAGCTGGAAAATGCAAGACCTTCTTTAGGGAGTGGCTTCACACAACACCTAGGTGCTCTCTCAGATCCCTGACTTTTTGTCACCCTAACACCTCCAGAAAATAAGCAAGGTAAGTGAAAATTGAGATTCTTTAATAAATGAATACCTTATTTCGTCTATTTTTTTTATGCCCACTCTCCACTGCCCCAGTAGCATTCCTAAGATGTTGTTGCTTTTAATTCAAACTTATTTGCCACTTTCTTTGCATATCCTGAATAATGATTCTTGCTATTTCTCAGAAACCACACTTCTACTGGCCAGCAGTTTCTGACAGATATTTTTTAAAAAGTTCTCTTCTAGGTGGTGCAGTGAGTAGAGCGTCAGCCCTGGAGTCAGAAGGACCTGAGTTCGTATCCGACCTCAGACACTTAACACACACACAAACAAAAACCTAGCCATGTGACCTTGGGCAAGTTACTTAACCCCAATTGCCCTCCAAAAAGCAAAAATAAAATAAAATAAAAAATAAAAATGTAATTTAAAATAAAAAAAATAAAAATAAAAAGTTCTCTTCTCCTGAGATGAAGAAACTGAGGCAGACAGAGGTTAAGTGACAGGGTTTAGGCCACCTTTGAACTTCAGTCTGGTGATTCCAGGACCAGGGTTCTTGGTACTGAACCTCATAGGGGACCAAGTAGTAAGTCTGACATTAGACTTTCAGGTTACAAAAACTACTTTGGATTGGGGGCTACTCTTGGTTGAGGGACTAGAAAAAACTTATATGTCAAACTCAAATCTAAATAGATTCTGAGGTCTAAAATCTTCTCAGAAAAAAAAGGGAAAGAATGCTAATGCCTTTCCTACTTCTTTACTGTGTCTACCTCATGGAAGATGCTAGAGATTAGAAGGAGCTAGGGTTGCTCTATTACTTAGAATTGTTGTATACAGAAAGTACAGCTGCTTCTGCATAATTCTCAAGTTTTTGTTCTGTGACTTTTCTTACCCCAACCAATGGATAAGGCTGGAAACATGCCTCCAGGACTGTTAAATGTCGACCTTGGAGTCTTTTAGAAATCTGGAGTTCAAAGTATCCTTTGTTGTAGACTCCAAAGACACACTTCTAATAGGTCTTTAGGATAGATCTACTCCCCAGCCTTGGTTTTGAGTCAAGAAGTTTGAAGTCCTGAATATAAGTGGATTTCAAGATATCTAAAGGCAGAGGAAAATCTAAATCTTCCTCCCTTCTTAGTAGCCAGGAATATTTTTGTACTTCTGTGATAAGCTGAGGACACCTCTGTCCCAGGTGAATAGAAAGCAAACTTTAGGATAATAAAAGCAATCTTTTCCCCCAGCAAAGTTCAAACTGAGGGAGAAGTGTTTGGGTTTCTTTCCTGCCTAACATGCCCCCACCTCCTGATTAATTTTGTAGATCCTATCTTCCCCCCTCCACCCTGCACCTATTTTTTTATGGTTAGCTGTCTAATTCCCAAGATGAACTGACTTCTGACAATGTTCAAGAATGAGCTGTATTAGAAGAAACTATGGACTAGCTTATACATTGTCCACAAATTTACCTACATTCCATATATACCTTAGTGGCCCCAAAACCAAGAAATGACATTTATTGATCATAAAGGAATTTGAAATTGCTAGATTTAAAATGTAAAAGGGATTGATGAGGATATGTTAAAAATGTTTTAAAAAAATATGGCCATGTGTAGTGATCTTTTCAGAAGGGACCCTCACTTGAAGTAGAACCCAGTTCCTGAGGAGATAGACTGGGCAGTGTCTTTCACAAGGGTCATTCTGGGAATATGCTTAATCATTTTTCTATCCAATGATGTGGCTTTCCTTCTCCCCCAGCCAAAGAGGGTCATATTTAAAAGGACAACTAGGTGTTAAAATCTACTTAATACCGAAATCAGTAGTTATATTTTATAATTACATTAAGAGAGAGGGATCAAATCCTCTCCTCTCTTGCAATTTTATTAGTATACAATAATTGTTTACCTTGTTTGTAAGAGCCCCTACATTTCTGAGAATGACTTCACTGAGAGTATTTTTTAAAAAGTAGTTTAAAAAGTACAATGCAAAGCAAAATGAGTGGAGTAGGTGTTCATCAGTGTGCAGTTTCCTGTGTGTTCTTACTGCCAACTGTGGGGAGCCAAGGCCACCCAGGGACCCCTGCCCTTCTGTGGCAGAGTCTGAGATAGTGGTAGAGGAGCCCTGCTGGCCAGCAGCAGAGCTGAGAAGGAAAACTTAGGTGAAAAGATAGATAAAGAGATTACTTACCCAGAGGCTGACAATCATAAATGAGACAGGACTCGAGTATGGTGGAAAACAGAGTCAACTTTATTCAGCTAAGAGTCCAGTATATAGAGTGTAAAACTGCATAGTCATCATAAGCCACTGTCTTTGGGATTACACCATTGTCCTAGTTCCCATTCGCCTCATATGTGGTGGGCCATACACTCTATCCTTGTTATCAGGGTGTGAGTACCAGGCAGGATGTTCCAAACCTCCCTAAACCTCCCTAGAACAGGATGGAGTTGTCCCAAGGCTTCTAGTTAATACTACATTGCTACATTATGCTAGTTTTCCCTGAGAACACTGCGAGCGTCCTTGTTCCCAGGCTGGGAGCCCGTACCACACTTCTCATGGGGATGTGAAGCCCATGACTGTGAGCCTTCCTGGGGGATGGGGAACCAGTCCAAGCCTGTTTAGCAGGGTCTTATGCTGAGAAGGCTTATTCAGCCATCAGCGCCAGAGCCCTACTGCCTGTGGTCCTCAATATCTCCCCCTTTCTGTTGATGAAGGTGCAGGTAATGCAGGTCGGTGGCAACCTCACACAGAGTGCAACACCAGCAACATATGGGAACAATGCAAATCACAAGGAAACACAATATAACCAGGGGAAGAAGAGGTGAAAGCAATGCATATAGCCAATGCAAAGGACTTAACTCCTTAAACGAACCCCAAATTTGTCGTGCCAATTTGTCCACCTTAATTTTATTCAAGAAGGCCTCATTGATATGGTAAATCAATTTATTGAATTGTGCCAAATCCACTCCTATGGAGGTATTTCTAAAAATCCCTAACAAACGATTTTTAACTTTTTGCCAATCATAATCAAACCTATTATACTTCAGGGGAGTAACACAAATAGAATGAAATCTATAATCACACTTTAACAAAACTCAGTTTCTGCAAATTTGTCTTTCACAAATTCTACTGTTTCCTTTAAAGCATGTAATTTTTGCTGAAAGTCTCTACTTTAACTTATAACCTAAATATAGATACAGTGGTTGAAATTATCAATGATAGTAGACAAAATAATAGTACAAATCCCTACTAGCTATACATCAAGCAAGAGTACAATGAATGCAAACAATATTCCATACAGAGGAGTCATACATAGACAGGTGTATCCATAAGTACATGGGAGAAGGAGAATAGAAGACACAGTTGCAATTAGTCCCATGAGTAGAAGTCCAGAAATCGCTTTTGTGCAGGTTCCCCCAAAATCTGAAAACAAAAAACGGTGGTTCTACACACACTATAATGACATCATAACCACTAATATGTTGTTTGACAGTACAGTTAAAGCAGGGTATATTCCAATAAAATGTAGTATGGACTTATATCATCTATAAATGACTTACATTAGTAGAAGTAAGGAAGGCTTGAGGGGGTCAAATACATGGAGTTACAATTACAGTTATACATGAAACAAGTGACACAACAGGGGTAGGTGTCTCGAAACATAAATCAGGATGGAAGCAGTTCAGTTTGTATAGAAAGCAGAGTGATCACAGCAAGAAACAAATCCTGGGGTAACAGGTTTCAATGCTTTGGGTGGATATAAAAATATATAAAAGATGTTCCATCTGCCTCCATGGGGGTACAGCTCTTTTGTTTTGTGCAGTAGTTGCATTAGGAGACCTCTTCTTTATTCCCAAGTTCTGTTTCTGTGAGATCTGCTGCTACTGGAGCTTTTTCATCTTTCTGGGTGATTCAGAGTATATGCCCTGACATTTCTGTTCCGGCTCCCTCACTGGTCTTCCGCAGCTTCTGAAAAATATATAAGCACAGCTTTGCCCCCACAGTAACAAATCCCACATTACCTTCATTTTAGGGAGTATGCACTTTTCACATTGTTTTACTGCTGGTATATGATCATTTTTAGCAATGTTTTTATTTAGCTAATGTATTTTGGGCATATAAAGCAGTAGCTAATGTAGCTAATTGCTCCCCCCTTTTTTATTTTAGCAACTAGGTTGTAATATCTTTATTATAGGAGGTATGCCTGTAATTAATATTATTTTTAAAATGATCATAGAAAGATTGAAATAAATTGTTAGTGGCAGGACCATTATCAGCACTCAATCTGTCTTAGCTTGTTCCCTAGTAACATGGACTTGTTTACATAGAGTATATGCATTTTGATAAAAATAAGAGTAAGCTAATATAGATCTATGAATATTTGGGGGGAAAGTTGGAAAAACTTGAACTTTTGATTAATAGTCACGTTACTTAGATAAAGAGGCCTAGGAAGTGAAGAATGAATTGCAATATAGATAATGGCCTCTATCTTATAAGAGCTTGTAACTTCTGAAAAAGGTTAAAAAGATCTGTATTCGTGGGGCGGCTACGTGGCCCAGTGAGTAGAGCATCGGCCCTGGAGTCAGAAGGACCTGAGTTCGGATTCGGCCTCAGACAATTAACCCACACAAACAAAAACCTAGCCGTGTGACCTTGGGCAAGTTACTTAACCCCAATTGCCCTAAAGGGGCGGCTAGGTGGCACAGTGAGTAAGAGCGCCGGCCTCGGAGTTTGGATGACCCGAGATCAGATCCGACCTCAGAAAATGAGCACCCACGCATAAATAATGACTAGCCGTGTAACCTTGAGCAAGTTACTTAACCCCAATTGCTTTTAAAAAAAATTTTTTTTTCTTTCATCAAATCATGGCTCATAGCCAATTACAATTAAAAATTTTTTTATTCCCATGGAGCTATAATAAACAATAAAGATTTACTAGGTTTATCCTACATAAAGAATTTCATTTAACATTTTTCTTTCTCAAATTTCTTTTTAATATTTTGCAACTTTCTTAGCAAGTTACAATTAAAATAAGTTCCTTTCTCAGGCTGAATGACCTTGCCTAGTTGCCATGGGCTTTTGGCAGTTTTACAACATAAGAATGATAAGGATTCTAAGCAGGAGAGACTGGGGTGTTAATGCTTATTCCCTTGTGTTGCTAACTCTCACACATGGAGAAGGAATGTTCTGAATGGACAGAATTAATCCAAAATAAAGTTTTCACCCAGTCTCCTCCTTTCTACAAACATTAATCAGCAATATTGTTTTTAGCGTTAAAACAATAAAATAACTCAATTAACAATCTTACAAGTTCCAAATAACTGATAATCAAATTGTATTAGTTGAAACCTCTCTAACTTCAGGTAGATGTGTAAATACCTGATTTTCTATGTGGCATATATAAACATTATAAGACATGACATAACTATTTTTAAACAGGTTCTTTATCTTTTAGCTCCAATAAAATTCAGATTAAAAATTTGCTTACCTAACACTATTTCTGGTTTACAATGATCCCTGTATGACATTGTGATATCAATTTTATTTTCAAATCACAATTTGCAAAAATTAATGATGAAAATTGGGCTTGTTGAGTGCAGAAGTTTTTCTCCTCTCCTCACAGCTGTAGAGCCTGATTGTGGATGTAGGGGGTCTATCTGCTTGCTTAAAGATGTGGGCTTCAGGGTACTTCAGGGCTGTTGCTAGTGGGGTCCTTGATAACTTTAGTATGTTTCCTTCCTTTTACCAGATTGGGGAGGGTAATTTAAATTCCCTATTAATCTTCAGCGCTTTCTTTTAGCCCAATCTGGGATGAGAGGCTTTAATGAATTTTTTTTTTTTTGCATCTTTCCAAACCTTTTATTTTTTATAAACTTCTGTTTTACATCATTCATTTCTGCCAAATTTTGAGTTACAATCATTTCCCCCCCCTGTTTTCCCCCTACCCACCCTCCCAGAATAGCAGTCCCACAAGATATCGCTTCCTCCAATCTGCTCTCTCCCATATCATCTCCCATACCCCCTTCAACTTTTCCATTAGAGGAAGGTGACTCTTTGTGTCCCAATGCCTGCATATCTTATCTCTCAATTACAAGCAAAAGAGTATTAATAATTGTGTATATATATATATATATATATATATATATATATATGTATTTGAAACATTTAATCTTAAGACCTTGAATTTCAGATCCATTTCCTTCCTCCCTTGTTACCCATTCCCTCTGGGGAGGTAAGTAATTCAGTATATGTTGTACATGTCTAGCTATGTAAAACATTATCATAGTAGATATATTGTACAAGGCTGCTTATAATTCTCTCCCACTCATCCCACCCCCCACCTGGTCCTTTCCCTACTTGATCCTGTCCCTCTTCTACAGTGGGTACTTCCAACCTCCCCTCCCCCCAAGGATGCCCTCCCATCCATCATCCCTCCTCTCATCCCCCTTCCCCCTATTCTTCTGTAGGTTGAGATATCCCATTTAGTATGTATGTCATTCTCTCCCTGAACCAAATTCAATGAGAATGTGGTTCTGCCTTTTTGCCTTTCTATTCTTCCCCTCCCTTGCAACCACTTCCCCTTGCTTCTTCTACATGAGACAGTTTACCCTACCCTGTCTCTCCCCATCTCCTCTTGCCACTTCCCTCTCTCATCTCATAATTTCACCCCTTGAGTATCCTCCCTTCCCAACAAATTCAACCTATGCCCTCTATCCATATATAACTGTAACCATATACACACACATTCACATATGTATTCAGATGACCACACACCCTTCTTCCATTATTTTCATAGTGAGAAAGATTTCATCAGTCACAGTTATTGCTTTTCCATATAGGAATGTAAATAGTTCAACTTTGATAAGTTCCTTTTGATTTCTTTTCCCTGATTACCTTCTCAGACATCTCTTGCTTCTTGTGTCTGGATGTCAAATTTTCTATTCAATTCTGGTTTTTTCCTCAAGAATGCTTGAAAGTCCTCTATTCCACTGAATGACCATATTTTCCCCTGAAACAAAATACTCAGTTTTGCTGGGTAGGTGACCCTTGGGTTCATTCCCAGTTCTTTTGCCCTCTGGAATATCATATTCCATGCCCTTCGATCCCTCAGTGTAGAAGCTGCCAGGTCCTGGGCTATTCTGATTGTGTTTCCACAATATTGAAATTGTTTCTTCCTGGCTGCTTATAGTATTTTCTCCTTGATCTGGGGATTCTGGAACCTGGCTATAATATTCCTGGGAGTTTTCTTTTTGGGATCTTTTTCAGGAGGTGATCGGTGGATTCTTTCAACCTCTATTTCCCCCTCTGGATCTAAAACATCAGGGAAATTTTCCTTGAGAATTTCTTGAAGGGTGTTTTCTAGGTTCTTTCTTTGATCATGGCTTTCAGGTAGTCCAATAATTTTTAAATTGTCTCTCCTGGATCTATTTTCCAAGTCAGTGGTTTTTCCCATGAGATATTTCACATTACCTTCTACTCTTTCATTTGTTTGGATCTGCTTAACAGCATCTTGATTTCTCATAAAGTCATTAGCTTCCATTTGCTCCAGTCTAACTCTGAAGGAATGAATCTCCTCAGTGAACTTTTGAGATTCTTTTTCTATCTGGCAAATTTGGCTTTTTAAGGCATCTTCTCCTCATTGCCCTTTTGGGCCTCCTTTGACATTTGAGTTAGTCTAATTTTTAAGGTGCTGTTTTCCTCAGTCAGGCTGTTGACCCTCATTTCATACTTTTCCTGCATCCTTCTCATTTCTCTTTCCAATTTTTCCTCCACTTCTCTTATTTGATTTTTAAAGTCCTTCTTAAGGTCTTCTATGGCCTGCAACCCGCTCATGTTTTCCCCTGGGGCTTTGGGAGCAGGACTTCTGACCTCACAGTCCTCTTCCCCTATGCTTCAACCCTCTTTGCCCCCAAAGTAGGAGTCTAGGGTTGCATTTTTCTGTTTAATTTGTTTCATTTGTCTTGGCATGTTGCCACTTAATTATTTGACTTTTGGGCATGTTGCCACAGTATGGCTTTAAGGCCAAATAGAGGAATTTTCGTCCTGAACGTGTTGGGGGCAACTTCCGTTTCTGGCAAGCTGGAAACCCACCCACAACCTCCACCCCAGATCACAATCCAGATCCAGGGAGGTTAAAGCAAGAGCGATTACCCCCCAAGACTGATTGCTGGATCTCCCTACAGTTCGCAGGCCAGGAGCTGGAGCTGCCTCTGAAAACTACAAAATGGCATGTCTCCTCCGTGGATTCTAGCCCCCAGGGGAGGAAGCTGATGCATTCCCCAAATACTGGTCCCAAAGTCCATAGGGCACTAACCTCTCACTTTGTCCTAGGCATGTCTATGTTGAGAATTCTGGAATCACCATAGCTCCTGGTGTTCTGGGGTCCCTCCAGCCGGCTGCTGGCACTGCCGCCTGGGGCTAAAACCTCAACTCAGGCGCTCGATTGTGCTCGGCTCCCTGCGCTCTGCGTGCTGTGTTTCCAGCTCCCAGACCACTGCGCTGTTCCTTCCTGCAGGGCTGCTGGGCTGTCCTCAGCAGGAGGTTAGCTTCTCTGTGTCGTTCTGTGGGTGCTGGGGCTCCAGAAGTTTTCAGAGTCCCCTTTTACATAGTTTGGAGGTAATCTGGGGGCGGAGTGGCTTGGACTTGCTGTTTCTACTCTGCCATCTTGGCTCCACCCCATGAATTTTTTTTTAACAAATGTTTTATTAACTTCTGGTTTATATCATTCATTTCAGCTAGATTTTGAATTACATTTTTCCCCTACCCACCACCCCAGAATAGCAGTCCCACAAGATATCCCCTCATCCAATCTGCTCTCTCCCATATCTTCTCCCATATCCCCTTCATCTTTGCCATTAGGGCAAGGTGAATCTCTGTGCCCCAATGCCTGCACATCTTATCTCCCAATTATATGCAAAATAGTATTAATAACAGTATTTATATACATTTAAAACATTTAATTTTAAAACTTCGAATTTCAGATCCATTTCCTTCCTCCTTTGTCACCCACTCTTGCTGGGAAGATAAGCAATTCAGTATATGTTGTATATGTATAGCTATGCAAAACATTACCATAGTAGATATATTGTAAAACGCTGGCTATATTTCCCTCCCAGCTATCCCACCCCCCACTTGGTCCATTCCCTACTTTGATCCTGTCCCTTTTCAAAAGTGGGTGCTTCCAACCTCCCTTCCCCCCAGCATGCCCTCCTTTCCATCATCTCCCCTCTTATCCCCCTCCCCCCTACTCTGCTATATGGTGATATATCCCATTTAGTATGTATGTCATTCTCTCCCTGAGCCAAATTGAATGAGAATATGGTTTTGCCTTTTTGCCTTCTTGTTCTTCCGGAGTCCCTTGTGACCACTTCCCCTTGCCTCTTCTATATGAGATAGTTTACCCCTTTCTGTCTCTCCCCATCTCCTCTTGTTATATTCCTCTTTCACCTCTTAATTTTATCTTTTAAGTATCATCCCTTCCTATTAAATTCGACCTTTGCCCTCTATCTATGTATACCTGTAAACATATATACACACATTCACATATGTATTCATATGCCCATATACCCTTCTTCAATTATTTTCATAATGAGGAAGGTTTCATCAGACACAGTTATTGTTTTTCCATGTAGGAATGTAAATAATTCAACTTTGATAAGTTCCTTTTGATTTCTTTTCCCTGTTTACCTTTCTCAAGCATCTCTTGGTTCTTGTGGCTGAATGTCAAATTTTCTATTCAACTCTGGTTTTTTCCTTAAGAATGCTTGAAAGTGGGGGGCGGAGCCAAGATGGAGGAGTAGAAACAGCTCTTCCAAGCCACTCTGCCCCCAGATTCCCCCCAAACTATGTAAAAGGGGACTCTGAACAACTTCTGGAGCCCCAGCACCCACAGAATGACACAGAGAAGGTAACCTCCCACTGAGGACAGCCCAGCAGCCCTGCAGGAAGGACCAGCGCAGTGGTCTGGGAGCTGGCAGCTCGCAGCGCGCAGAGCGCGGGGAGCTGAGCTGAGCCCAGGTCCGCATGAGCTGAGGTTTTAGCCCCAGGGCGGCAGGGCCAGCAGCCAGCTGGAGGAACCCCAGAACACCAGCAGCTGTGGCGACTCCAGAATTATCAACATAGACATGCCTAGGACAAAGTAAGAGGTTAGTGTCCTATGGACTTTGGGACCAGTATTTGGGGAATGCGTGGGCTCCCTTCCCTGGGGGCTAGAATCCACGGAGGAGACACGCCATTTTGTAGTTTTTAGAGGCAGCTCCAGCTCCTGGCCTGCAAATTAATTGTAGGGAGATCCAGCGATCAGTCTTGGGGGGTAATCGCTCTTGCTTTAACCTCCCTGGATCTGGATTGTGATCTGGGGTGGAGGTTGTGGGTGGGTTTCCAGCTTGCCAGAAACGGAAGTTGCCCCCCACACGTTCGGGACGAAAATTCCTCTATCTGGCCTTAAAGCCATAGTGTGGCAACAAGCCCAAAAGTCAAGTAATTAAGTGGCAACATGCCAAGGCAAAGGAAACAGAAAAATGCAACCCTAGACTCCTATTTTGGGGCATAGAGCGGGAAAAGGACTGTGAGGTCAGAAGTCCTGCTCCAAAAGCCCCAGGGGAAAACATGAGCGGGTTGCAGGCCATAGAGGACCTTAAGAAGGACTTTAAAAATCAAATAAGAGAAGTGGAGGAAAAATTGGAAAGAGAAATGAGAAGGATGCAGGAAAAGTATGAAATGAGGGTCAACAGCCTGACTGAGGAAAACAACACCTTAAAAAATAGACTAACTCAAATGTCAAAGGAGGCCCAAAAGGGCAATGAGGAGAAGATGCCTTAAAAAGTCGAATTTGCCAGATGGAAAAAGAATCTCAAAAGTTCACTGAGGAGATTCATTTCTTCAGAGTTAGACTGGAGCAAATGGAAGCTAATGACTTTATGAGAAATCAAGATGCTGTTAAGCAGATCCAAACAAACGAAAGATTAGAAGGCAATGTGAAATATCTCATGGGAAAAACCACTGACCTGGAAAATAGATCCAGGAGAGACAATTTAAAAATTATTGGACTACCTGAAAGCCATGATCAAAGAAAGAACCTAGAAATCACCCTTCAAGAAATTCTCAAGGAAAATTGCCCTGATGTTTTAGATCCAGAGGGCAAAATAGAGGTTGAAAGAATCCACCGATCACCTCCTGGAAAAGATCCCAAAAAGAAAACTCCCAGGAATATTACAGCCAGGTTCCAGAATCCCCAGATCAAGGAGAAAATACTACAAGCAGGGGCGGCTAGGTGGCGCAGTGAATAGAGCGCCAGCCCTGGAGTCAGAAGGACCTGAGTTCGGAGCCGGCCTCCGACACTTAATCCACACAAACAAAAACCCAGCCGTGTAACCTTGGGCAAGTTACTTAACCCCAATTGCCCTAAAGGGGCGGCTAGGTGGCGCAGTGAGTAAGAGCGCTGGCCTCGGAGTTTGGATGACCCGAGATCAGATCCGGCCTCAGAAAATGAGCACCCACACATAAATAATAACTAGCCGTGTAACCTTGAGCAAGTTACTTAACCCCAATTGCTTAAAAAAAAAATACTACAAGCAGCCAGGAAGAAACAATTTCAATATTGTGGAAACACAATCAGAATAGCCCAGACCTGGCAGCTTCTACACTGAGGGATCGAAGGGCATGGAATATGATATTCCAGAGGGCAAAAGAACTGGAATGAACCCAAGGGTCACCTACCCAGCAAAACTGAGTATTTTGTTTCAGGGGAAAATATGGTCATTCAGTGGAATAGAGGACTTTCAAGCATTCTTGAGGAAAAAACCAGAATTGAATAGAAAATTTGACATCCAGACACAAGAAGCAAGAGATGCCTGAGAAGGTAATCAGGGAAAGGAAAACAAAAGGAACTTATCAAAGTTGAACTATTTACATTCCTATATGGAGAAACAATAACTGTGACTGAGGAAATCTTTCTCACTATGAAAATAATGGAAGAAGGGTGTATGGTCATGTGAATACATATGTGAATGTGAATGTGTGTGTATATGGTTACAGTTATATATGGATAGAGGGCATAGGTTGAATTTGTTGGGAAGGGAGAATACTCAAGGGATGAAATTATGAGGTGAGAGAGGAAAGTGGCAAGAGGAGATGGGGAGAGACAGGGTAGGTTAAACTATCCCACGTAGAAGAAGCAAGGGGAAGTGGTTGCAAGGGAGGGGGAGAATAGGAAGGCTAAAAAGGCAAAACCACATTCACATTGAATTTGGTTCAGGGAGAGAATAACATACATACTAAATGGGATATCTCAACCTGCAGCAGGATAGGGGGAAGGGGGATGAGAGGAGGGATGATGGATGGGAGGGCATCCTTGGGGGAGGGGAGGTTGGAAGTACCCACTATAGAAGAGGGACAGGATCATGTAGGGAATGGGACCAGGTGGGGGGTGGGATGAGTGGGAGGGAATTATAAGCAGCCTTGTACAATATATCTACTATGATAATGTTTTACATAGCTAGACATGTACAACATATACTGAATTACTTATCTCCCAAGAGGGAATGGGTGACAAGGGAGGAAGGAAATGGATCTGAAATTCGAGGTCTTAACACTAAATGTTTCAAATATATAAAAATACTATTATTAATATTCTTTTGCTTGTAATAGGGAGATAAGATGTGCAGGCATTGGGACACAAGATTCATCTTCCTCCAATGGAAAAGTCGAAGGGGGTATGGGAGAAGGTATGGGAGAGAGCAGAGAGGAGGAAGCGATATCTTGTGGGACTGCTATTCTGGGAGGGTGGGTAGGGGAATAACAGGGGGAAAATGATTGTAACTCAAAATCTGGTGGAAATGAATGATGTAAAACAGAAGTTAATAAAGCATTTGTTAAAAAAAAAAAGAATGCTTGAAAGTCCTCTATTCCACTGAATGACCATATTTTTCCCTGAAACAAGATACTCAGTTTTGCTAGGTAGGTGATTCTTGGTTTTAATCCCAGCTCCTTTGCCTTCTGGAATATCATATTCCATGCCCTTTGATCCCTCAGTGTAGAAGCTGCCAGGTCCTGTGCTATTCTGATTGTGTTTTCACAATATTGAAATTGTTTCTTCCTGGCTGCTTGGAGTATTTTCTTCTTGATCTGGGAATTCTGGAACCTGGCTATAATATTCCTAGGAGTTTTCTTTTTTGGGATCCTTTTTCAGGAAGTGACTGGTGGATTCTTTCAACCTCTATTTCCCCCTCTGGATCTAAAACATCAGGGAAATTTTCCTTAAGAATTTCTTTAAGGATGATTTCTAGGTTCTTTCTTTGATCATGGCTTTCAGGTAGTCCAATAATTTTTAAATTGTGTCTCCTGGATCTATTTTCCAGGTCAGTGCTTTTTCCCATGAGATATTTCACATTGCCTTCTATTATTTCAATTGCTTGGATCTGTTTAACAGCGTCTTGGTTTCTCATAAAGTTACTAGCTTCCATTTGCTCCAGTCTAATTCTGAAGGAATGATTCTCCTCAGTGAGCTTTTGAGATTCTTTTTTCATCTGGCAAATTCGGCTTTTTAAGACATTCTTCTCTTATTGCCTTTATGAGCCTCTTGCCATCTGAGTTAGTCTATTTTTAAGGTGTTATTTTCCTCAGTCAGGCTGTTGATTCTCACTACATACTTTTCTTGCATCTTTCTCATTTCTTTTCCCAATTTTTCCTCCACTTCTCTTATCTGCTTCTTAAGGTCCTGTATGGCCTGTGACCCGCTCATATTTTCATTTGGGGCTTTTGGTGCAGGAGTTCTGACCTCACAGACCTCCTCCTGTTCCATGCTTTGATCCTCTTTGCCCCCAAAATAGGAGTCTAATGTTGAATTTTTCTGTTTGTTTTGTTTCCTTTGCCTAGGCATGTTGCCAATTAATTACTTGACTCAGCTCCTCAGAGGCTTCTAGCCCCCAGGGGAAGAAGCTGATGTGTTCCCAAATACTGATCCCAAAGTCTATAGGGCACTAACTCTCACTTTTTCCTAGGCATCTATATGTTGATAATTCTGGAAAAGCCACAGCTGCTGGTGTTCTGGGGTCCCTGCAGCATGCTGCTGGTCTAGCTGCCCTGGGGCTAAAACCTGAGACTCATCCAGTCCTGGGCTCTCCTCCCAGAGCAATGTGCTGGCTGCTTCCTGCCGGGCTGCCGGGCTGTCCTCAGCGGGAGGTTAGCTTCTCTGTGTTATTTTGTGGGTTCTGTAGCCCCAAAGTTTGTTTAGAGTCCCCTTTTACATGGATTGGTGAAGGTGGAAGACAGAGCCCCTTGAAAGTGCTGTTTCTACTCCACCATTTTGACTCCGCCCCCATTGTTGAGCCTTTTGAAGCTAAAAACAACCCAATCCCCTGTCATGACATCAAATAGAATCCAAACGTCTACCACAGAGGAGGATACAACTAAAGTCACTACTGAAATTTAAAATTTTTTTACCTTTTATAACTCACAACAGTCTCCATCTACAAAAACTTCATTGTGGCTAAGTTTGCAGGAAGGTCCAACTTTGCACAGAATCTGAATCAAACCAAAGCTCTTTACCCTATTCCCAGGAGGTGGGTCTAACTGTTCACTTAGGAAACCAAGACTTGAGAGAACATAAAACATGAAGAGGATTCCTGAGGATATCTAGGTAACAGATGGGGACAGCACTACAGAAGGTGCTGCCCTGAGGAGGGGAAGGTGGGGAAACAAACACAGAGTTGATGAGAGATTGGGAGTCCCAAAAGATAGCCCCTCCAAACCCAAGTATCCACACATGTTCACAGTCATGGCTGGGCTGTAGATCAGTTTGGCATGACCTATTGATGTCACATTTGAGCATTTCATGTAAGTTTTAATAAGTTTCTCTAATATAAAGTTTTGAACATTAAAATTCTCCATTTTTAATAAATATCACAGTTTTTAGCATCCGGTGTTTTCCTTTGACCTCAACATGATTTCCCTTACTTATACATATTTTTTAGGGGGAGGGGGAAACTTTTAGGGCTCGACTGTCTGACTAAGCTCTAAGTTGTCTGCTTTTATTCCATTGTAGTCAGGCTCCCTGTCATTTGTGAAAGTGTTACACAAGGCAGAATAGAGGTGAACTCAAGTTGTGAGCGTGGAGTATTTTGTACCTAGGGCTGGGAAAATTTTGAGAAGTCAGATAGTTATTCAGCCTGCCAAAACAACGGTTTTAAATTATCTAAACTTTCTTTACAAGAAGCTTAGATCTGTCCCTTTGAAACTTCCAGCCATTTTTTGTCTTTATACTTTGTGTTAAAATAAAACCCCCTGTGACCTGTTAAAATGAAAACCTGGCTCTAGGACTATTAAACTTTGACCATGGAGTCTGTTAGAATTTGGGGGTTTAAAGTATCCTTTGCTGCTGACTCCAAGGTCATACTTCTAATAGGTCTTTAGGATTGATTAGCTTGTGAAAGGTTTTAGGTTGGAGAATAGATTGATTCATCATCACTAAAAGAAACCATTTGATCACTTCTGCTGGAACCAAGGTGTCTTTGACATCTACTCCCCAACCTGGATTTTGGGTGAAGAAATTTAAAGTCTTGATTTTAAGAGGATGTCAAGATATATATAGGCAAGTGAAAATCTAAAGCTTCCTTCCTTCTAAGTAGCTGAAACTGTTATTGTGTGCTCATTTTTGTATTAATATAATCAGCTGAGGCCATCTCTGTCCCAGGAAAATAGACAGTCAACTTCAAGGTATTGAAACAACCTTTTCCCTTGATAATGCTCAAACTGAATGAGGATTGTTTGGGTTTCTTCCCTACCTAGACTACCTTCACCTCCTAATTCATTTCCTAGATCCTATTTTTGTTTTTGAGCTTTCCCACAATTGTTCTGTCTTTATTTTATTGCTAATCTTCATTCTGTTCAACTAAAATAATTTACTATAATTTTCTTTAAAAGCATTTCCATTATTTTTGGAAATTTATAAACTTAGTAATTCTTTGAGTGCAGGGAGCCTTAGCTTTGGTCCTGGAACTGGACCACCAGTGGTGTTAATAGAAACTGACCCTATGAAGACCACCAACTGGGAAGATAATACAAGATTCTACCCCCCCCCACACACAAACACACACTCCTTTCCATTACCTTTCTTTATGCTAAGCTCCCTAATTCCCAGGAGATGAAATAGTTAAGTTGTCTTCTGACAAACTTCACAGAAGAGCTATAATAGAAGAATCTATGAACTAGGTTAGATATTGTCCACAACCTATGGACACGATTTATGCCATCTTGGTCTAGAAGTGAAGAAGTGACATTTACTGATCATAAAGGGATTTTAAATTCCTGGGTTTAAAACACACGAGATTAATAAGGGTATGTTTAACTGTAAAAAAAATATACAAAAAACTGCAGCCATGCCAATTGATCATTTTAGGATGTGACACCAAGTCTCTTGAGAGAATTAGAAAGAACAATTTATTCAGTCTAGAAGCAACCATCACTTGAAGTAGAACCCATGTCCTGAAGACATTGACTAGATTGTGTCTTTAATTTAAGTCGATCATTTCTCTGTCATCCTGCTTACCTTCTCTCTCAGCCAGAAAGGGTCATATTTAAAAGATGACTAGGTGTCAAAATCTACTTGGCTCCTGATCTCTGGTTATTTTTTATAACTACCTTAAGATAGAGGGATCAAATCCTCCCATCTCTTAAAACTGAATTAGTATAAAAATTTCTGAGAATGACTTCATTGAGAGTATTATAAAAAATATAGTTAAAAAGTATAGTGAATAGCAGAATGAGTAAGGTAGGTATGTGTTGTGTGCAGCCTCCTACTGCCAACATCCCCATATATACTCTGAGAACAATCTCTCAATTCAGAAAAAATCTCAGATGGGGTGTAACAATATAACTAATTACATTCACTTTGGATGATAGTGAAATCAAGCGTGTTCCAGCTGAAAGTAGAATGATTACCATTTACAGGGAAAGTCTTCTCTAGTCCTAGAGAAAAAAGTCATGACTTTCTGAACTTTCTTTCCCCAGATGGCTTTTTCATCCTGTTCTTAGGAAGACAAAAGTCCAAAGGAAGATATGGAAATTGTTGATTTCCACTGGCTCCTTCTCAACAGAGATCACAAGAAGAAACTTTCTGGACCAAATACAAAATTCCCTTTGGCATAATCTTAGTGGGAGGAACACTGTTTTTAATTGGATCTGTTATTTCAGCAATCGCATCCTCTGGCTACATTCCTCAATACTTTGTCTTGGAAACAACTTTCATTTTCAGTGGACTCCCTGCTTTAGCTGCTGGAATTATACTGATGGGTCTCATGCATCAAATGGAGTTGTTGAGACCCTTAAGAATTATGCTGCAGAATCCAACCCAAGCCTTTATCATGACCTCAAGTAGAACACAAATTTGTACCACAACAGAAGATACAACTGAAGCCACTATTAACCTTTAAACTTTTTTGCCTTTTAAAATTCACAACAGTGTCAATATGCAAAAACTTCATTGTGGCTAAGTTTGCAGAAAAGTCCAACTTTGTACAGGATCTGAATCAAACCAAAGCTCTTTGGCTGTTCCCGGGAAGTGGGTCTAGTTGCTCACTTAGAAAACCAAGACTTGAGAGAACATAAAACATGAAGAGCATTCCTGAGGACGTCTAGGTAACAGATGGAGATGATACTACAGAAGGTGCTACCCTGAGGAGAGGAAGGTGGGGAAACAAACACAGAGTTGATGAGAGACTGGGAGACGCAATAGATATTATATAGTTTTATGCCCTCCAGCCCCTCCAAATGCAAGTGTCCACACATGTTCACAGACATAACAGGGCTGCAGCTCAGTTTGGTGTGACCTGGTGATGTCACATTTAAGCTTTTCATACAAGTTTTTAATAACTTTCTCTCATATGAAATTTTGAACATTAAAATTGTCCATTTTAATAAATATTATAATCTTTAGCATTTATAGTGTTTTCCTTCTACCAAAACAGGATTTACCTAAATTCTACATTTTGGGGGATGGGAGAGAACTTTTAGGGCTTGAATATATGCCCAAGCCAGGGGTGGGGAACCCCTGTCCTCAAAGCTACATGTGGCCCTCTAGGTTCTCAAGTACAACCCTTTGACTGAATGCAAAGTTCCCAGAAGAAGTCCTTTTATAAAGGGGATTAAGCTCTAAGTTGTCTGCTTCTATTCCATTGTAGTTAGGTTCCCAGTCATTTGTGCAAGTGTTACACAAGGTAGAAGAGAGGTGAACTCAAGTTGTGTAGGTGGAGTATTTTTTGTGCCTAAGGCTGGGAAGAACATCAGAAGTCAGATAGTTATTCAGCCTTCCAAAGGAACAATTTTAAATTGTCATCTTAACTTTCCTTACAAGGATCTTAGATCTGTTCCTCGAAACTTCCAGCCTTTGCTCCTCTTTAGAAACTTTCTTTTGCTAAAGTGAAAGTCCCTATGAACTCTCAAAATAGAAGAAAACTGAGGACCAAAAGGAATACCTGGGAGGAACCAGTTTGATCACAGTTTACAAAGATTATAACTGCATTTTTTGCCTGAGAAGGAAGTTATAAAGGGTGAGGTATTTATACATATTTGATGTGCTTAGGTTATATGGCCAAGTTAGGACTAATAGAGAAAAAAACAATAAAATGGGAAATGGGGGTCTAGAGAGAAGATATGTGATATCTTAATATACGTAATAATAATTCCATATAACTAATTATTATTAAATAATTTAATGATATTTTTATATTTTATATTTAATAATATAATATTCAAATATATTATTTAATTATTAAATTAATAATAAATAAATAACATATGTAACAATAAAAATAAAATAAATCAGAAAGCAGAACATTTGCTGCTCTTTAGATAAGTCAGGAACCAGGATTTTTGCTTTTCTCTCTGAGCTGCTCTAGACTGGCGTCAGCAGTTGGAGGCATCTCTGAGTTCAGCTGAAGTTTGCTTCCCAAAGCATCACTGGTATGTCATTTAGCCCTGGGCATCAGACATCCTCCTGATTGGCTAGTTCTTGTGTTACTCCATTTTCTTGTTGCCCTGTGAAAAGGGAAGCTACAGCATATTTAATTGGCTAGTACAAGAATTGGGACCACACTAGGCACAAGCTGAATACATCTGATCTTTCTGTAGTGGCAAATTTGGGGGAAAGTGCCATCCCTCTGAGGCAAAAGGAGGTCTGAGTAAACTGGGCCTGGAGTCAGGAAGACCTGAGTTTAAATGCGGCTTTAGACTCCTAGCACCTGTGTGGGCACAAGACCTCTTCCTCTTTTGGTTTCCTTGTACTTCAGGAGAAATGATAGCATTTCCCAGGATTATGGGGAGGATAAAATGAGAATGTAAAGTGCTCTTATAATTGCTAGCTGATACTATTATTCATTTTCAATTTAATACACATTTATTAAGTGCCTACTATATGCAGGCACTGAACTAAATAATGGGGATAAAAGCACAAGCAACAAGAAAGGTTACATTCTAAGAGGGAAAAACAACACAAAACTGGAGCTAAAGAGTGTGAAAGGGTCATTGGGGAAAACTGTGGCATTCAATCAGAGGCATAGTTTTGAAGTCAGAGAGAAATTCCTATTCCAGTAGAGGAAATGAAATAAAATAATGAATAGAAGAAACTTCTATTAATGAAAAAAAAATTAGAGTGAAAATTTCAGGTTTGGTTCCAACAGCCAGGCCACTGATTTCTGGAAAAAGAACGGATGTGTTTGCGGGGATTCCAACAGAAAGCACAGACACTACCATCTCCCACATGCCCCTGCTCTGCCAACAGACTTCTTCTGGCAGTAACCCAGGCCATTCCAAGATCTGGTAGCATGCTGTCATAATCCCACAGTACACACCCAAAGAATACAGGTTCTAGGTGCCCTCCATTCTGACTAATCCTCAACTCCTGGGCCAGATCCTCCTGTCTCCTGATCTGGCTCCCAAACTCCCTGCCCTTGTCCCTTGAGTCTGGTTTCTGTGACCTCCCAGGATAAAAAAAACCCCTCCTGCCACAAAGTTGAGTCTTAACAGAGGAACTTGAACAGTGCAATCACCTGCCTCCCTCAGCAGACTTCTTTCCATCTTGTAATGCTGCCCATCTTCACTTCTCAATGAGTCACATATGGCCAGCGCCTTTACTCTCCTCATCCCACTCACACTGAAGCCCTTGCTACAGATGAACAAACCCCACTTCCCAACCATAATTGTGCTCTACTTTATTCCATGCCTCTTCAGCTCTCTCACACAAGATTCCACTCCAGATCTGCCTGCCCCTTTCACCATGCCCTCTGGAATGCCTGCTCCATAATGAACACATTTCCCTGCATCTTAAACTTTTTATTTTTGGCTCCTTTTTTTTTTTGATATTCCCTGAGACATGGATTCCTCCTCAAGACATTGTTTCCCTAGGTACCCTTTCCAGTACTGCATCTATTTTCTCTATACCTCCCACCCCACTATCATTGGTGGAGGTGGAGGAATCAGAATACTCCTTGTTGTCCATTGCCAAATTTAGATTCTACCTTTAATTCTCCTTCAGGGTCATAATACCCAAATTTATCACCAAGTCATATCCTAGTGGTCATTATCTACAGAGCCCCAAGGCTTTCTCCCTCCTCCAAGGAGTTCAATGTCTGGCTCATAGTCTTTCCACCCTGATTCTTTTATACTAGGGGACTTCTACATAGATATCCATGTTCCCTTGAATACCCTAACTTCCTAATGCCTCAATTTATTCATTCCTATGATAACCTCTTCCATTCCTTTTGATCTATACACAGAGATGAGCCCACACTTAATATTACACTTGCTAATATTCTACTTTGATGTTCATAAATTCTAAAATTTATTCCTCTTAAATAGTCAATAAACATTTCTTAAGTGTCTACTATGTTCCAGGCTTTGTGATAAATGCTGGAGTTTCCAAAATAGGCAAAAGAAAGTCCCTGACCTCAAGGAGTTCACAATATGATGGGGGGGAGGGGGACAACCATCAAACAAATATACATATATATATATATATATATATATATATATATATGTTATTTACAGGATAAACAGGAAAAAGTGGTTGGCAAGTGGGTTGAGAAAGGCTTCTTGTAAAAGATGGAATTTTAGTTGGAACTTAGAGAAAGTCAGGAAAGCCTGGAGGGGGAGAGGAGAACATCCCAGGCATTGGGGACAACCAGAGAAAATGCCAGAGCTCAGAAATGGAGTGTGTTGTTAATGGAATGTCAAAGAGACCCGTTTTACTAGATTGTAGAGTATAGGGTGATGACTATTGTTATTTAAATTGTTCTCCCAGTTCTGCCCTAAAAATTATCATTTTACAAATCTATCTGAAAGGCTTGTAAATTAGATCCCCAATGTTTGAAGTGGAAAAAAAATCCAACAGATATTTTAAAATACTGTGAACTGAGCTGAAGACCTACAGAAACCATATATTCTTATTATACAGTTAAGTTTCTCAAGCAACCATCTCTGTGAACGAGGCTTAATGTATGCAGTTTAAACTTCCACCAAAATTTACAAACACCTTTCAGCTGCAGAGCGTGGTACTAGACACTAGGAAAGATTGGAAATGTCTAAAATGACAAAGTCTTTGACCTCAAAGACCTAGGAATTCGTGAAGCAAATGGAGCACACACATAAGTAAACATAACATGGACAGTGTAAAAGATCATGACTATACAAGAGACAGAGAGGCTCACAGGGGACAAAATGGACATTTTGATGATATAAAATTAAAAGGTTTTTGCAGAGAAAAGAGCAATATAAGTAAAATTAGAAAAGAAGCAGAAAAAAGGAGGAAGTCTTTGCAACAAGATTTAAAAAAGATAAGTGTCTCATTTCTAAGATATACAAAGAACTAAGTCGAATTTATAGGAGGAATAAGAGTCATTTCCCAATTCATAAATGGTCAAAATATGTGAATAGGCAATATTCAGTGAAAGAAACCTAAGCTTCTAATACTCTGTGGAAAAATGCACAAACCTAATAACTGCATAAGCTAAAATTGAAACAACTTTGTAGTACACCTCAAGCCCATCACATTAGTTAAGTTGACAAAAAAAGGAAAAACACACTTGCTAGAGAAGCTATGGAAAAAGAGCTATACTGATATACTGTTGGCAGAGTTAAAAATTCAGTTAGCCATTCTGAAATTATGCTCCCAAAGCATTTAAAGTGTGGATATCCTTTGATCCCGTGATACTGCTATGAGATCTGTACCCCAAAGGGATCAAAGAGAAATGGAACCAAATGTATCAAAATATGACAGCTCTTTTTTTTTTTTTTGGTGGCAAAGAATTAGAACTTATGGGGCTATCAACTGGAAGAATTGCTGAACAAGTTAAGTTATGTCAAAGTGATAGAATAGCATTGTGCTTTAAGAAAAGATGAAAAAAAAATGGCTTCAGAACAACTGGGGAAGACTTCTAAGAACTGAAGTAAACTGAAGTGATCAGAACCAGGAGAACAATTTATACAGTAAACACAATGCTCGTAAACACAAATTTTCTTTGCACATCCTGAATAATGATGCTTGCTCTTCCTCAGAAATCACACTTCTACTGACAGCAGTTTCTTGATGATGTTTAAAAAGTACTCAAGTTCCAACCTGTTTTGTTTTCTTCTTCTTGCCCTAGTCCTCACCTTCTTTCCCACCCTTCCCCAGATCTGTTTGGCACAAAATAGGTTATGGTACCAATGCCCTGTTTTCTGCCTGAATGGGAATTTCTCTTTTTTCTAAAATGATTCAGACAAAAATGATTGAACTTTGGAAGACTTAAAAACTCTGACCAACAAAGTGATCAACCACAATTCCAAAAGACTCATGATGAAGCATGCTATCCACCTGAAGACAGAAAAATGATGGATTTAAAGTGCACATTGAAGCTTTCTTCCTTCTCAACTTCCTTTCCTTTCCTTTCCTTTCCTTTCCTTTCCTTTCCTTTCCTTTCCTTTCCTTTCCTTTCCTTTCCTTCCTTTTTTCCTTCCTTCTTTTATTTATTTCTTCTTTCTTTCTTGACAAGACTAATGCAGGAACTTGATTTTGCATAAATGTATGACAGGCTTCACAACAAGTTTATTTTCTCCCTCTCCTCCCCCATCCCAAAAGGTGAGAGAGGGAATACGGAATAGAAAATAAAATATAATTGAATGAAAAAAATAACCACAGTAGGAAATGATGCATGATAAGTAACAAACAGAGGTACCAGACAGGTGTTAATCAAGGGAGTTAGGAGAACATTCCAGTAATTTTGGTTGGCCCCCTCTTTCTTTAAGTCCTGCCCCCAACATTTAATAGAACACCTTTAGTTTCTAACTGAAATCTGATGCAACTACAAAAGGGGTTTACCAGTTTGTCATTTTATGCACAAATTGTTTCACAACCAGGTGCCAGATAGAAAATTCAAAGGTCTTTGCTTATAACTGTTCTTGAGGAGAGTTCTTTCATCAGCTGCCAGTTAAAGAATTAAATCATTGGCTTAATTCAGGAAAATATTCCCTTGTTCTCTCCAGAGATACAAACATAGTTCCACCTGAGAATCCATGATATTCTAATTATATAATCAGAATTTAACCTCGTATAAAAGAAGCTGAAAAATGCAAGATCTCCTAAATCTGCTAAAAAGAGGGGCTTTCCTTGGGTCAGAGTGGCTGGTCAAGACACCTGACTGCTCTCTCAGATCCCTGACTTTTTGTCACCCAGCCACCTCCAGAAAATAAGCCAGGTAAGTGAAACTTGAGATTCTTTCATAAATGAACACCTTGTTCCATCTGCTTTTTCCTGTTCTCTCTCTCCTGACTTAAAAACCCTCTTAAAATGTTGCTGCTTTTAATTTAAACTTACTTGCAACTTTCCTTGCATATCCTGAATAATGATGCTTGCTCTTCCTCAGAAATCACACTTCTACTGACAGCAGTTTCTTGATGATGTTTAAAAAGTACTCAAGTTCCAACCTGTTTTGTTCTCTTCTTCTTGCCCTAGTCCTCACCTTCTTTCCCACCCTTCCCTAGATCTGTTTGGCACAAAATAGGTCATGGTACCAATGCCCTGTTTTCTGACTGAATGGGAATTTCTCCTTTTTTTGAAAGTAGATTGTAGAGGAATATAAACAGCCAGATCGTAAAAGGCTTTGAGTGACAGGATCACAAATGAACCAGCAAAAGAAAGTAGAAGAAGCCTCTTGTGGTTTCTGAGTGGAGGAATGACATGATTAGTGCAGTGCAATGGGCATATTACTTGGGCAGTGGTTTGAAGAAAGGATGGGAGGCCAGGGATAGACTGACAGTGGGATGGCCATTTAGGCAGCATTAAATTGTTGTCTTTAGGACAGAGGTCTCCAATGTGGTCTAAATCTGATTGATATGAAGCTTGAATGAAGCTAATGTGTGTGTCCGTTCCTCCTCCCCCCCACCCCCGACAATCCCAGGGATCATTTACATGGTTTAATGCCCTATTTCAGTTTGAATTCAACACCATTGGTCTAGAATAGAAGAGAAATGGGTTGGGGTATTGTAGAAGTGGAGAACAGGCAATGGTTAAGAGATTCTTATAGTGGCAGTTCAATCAGTTACTGAGAGAGGACATCAGCTAAGATAATTTGGAGATCATGAGTCTGGTTGACTGGTGGTGGTAGTGCCACTAACAGAAAGATCCAAGTTAAAGGGTGAGTGAGGGATGGGTGTGACTCTGAACACCCTTTTTGTCATGTCCTATTTGAAGGAGGACGCTCAGGTGGAGATTTGGGAATAGCATTAACCCTAGGAAGAAGCTGATGAAATAATAGCATTTCAGAGATGGAAAGTATCCTGAGGACCATCTAGTCCAAAACATACACAAAAGGAGTCTGCATTCTAACTTTCCCTTCCATAAGTATTCAATAAGCATCTCTTTGAAGATCTAAGGTGTAAGGTAGCAGACAGATGGTGCAAGAGCCTATTGCCCCCCAGGGCCAGCCCAGTGTCCTGCATATAAGGAAACATTGATACTATGGGAATGGATAAAAGTGTTATGGAAACATGGTTTTCCTTGTCTATGGCGGTCACTTTTTATCTGTCATGAACTTTGGAAATAATGTTAGAGGCCATTCATTACATTACAGATACAGTTGGTATCAAGAAAGGCCTCTAATTGAAACTTAAAAAAACAAAGTCCTTAAGCTAAACAACCTCAGTAGTCTATGAAAACCTAAAAATAACAGTTGGTACATATATTACAATTGAAAATTTGCAAGGCACTTTACACATTATCTCCTGTATAGGCAAAGGTGGCAAAGTAAAGGTGGCATGGTAAAAGAGGAAAGACATAGACAGAATTCCTTCAGACAGAAAGGTGGGAGGGAGAATGGAAAGGTCAGGAAAATTAGCATGGCAAACTTGAGGTAAAAGTACTTTGACTCAGGGAAGGCTTCTTCAAGGAAGAAATAACTAAGTTCCCCTTTGAAGAGGGTGGCAAAGAGGATAGGGTGCCCAGACTGGAGTCAGTCAGGAAGATTCCTCTTCCTGGGTTCAAATCTAGCCTCACACATTTCCTATCCCTTTGACCCTGGGCAAGTCACTTAATCCTGTTTGTCTCAGTTTCTTCATGTGTAAAAGGAACAAGAGAAAAAATGGTAAATCACTTCAGTACTTTTGCCAAGAAACCATCATATGGGCTCACAAAGAGTCAGACATGATTGAAAAATGACTCAAGAATATGTATATTCACAACAATCATAGGAGGTCTGTGCTATTATGATCCTGAATTTGGAGATGAAGAAAGTGAGGCAGACAGAGGTTAAGTGAGAGGCCCTAGGCCACCTCTGAACTTGAATCTGGTGATTCCAGGACCAGGGCTCCTGGTACTGAAGCTCCTAGAGGCCTACGTAGTAAATACGAACTAAGGCTTTCTGTTACAAGACTACTTTGGATTGGGGGGATACTCTTGGTTGAGGTATTAGAAAAAGCTAATATATCAAACTCAAATCTCAGTGAATTCTCAGAATGTCTTAAAACTACTTAGAAAATGGATAAAATGCTAGTGCCTTTCCTACTTCTCTACTGTGTCTGTCCCATGGAAGATGCTAGAGATTAGAAGGAACTAGGGTTGCTCTACTACTTAGAATTGTTGGCTAGGAAAGTACAGCTGCTTCTGAATAATTCCCAAATTTTTGTTCCATGACTTTTCTTACCCCAACTTGCCTCCTCAAATTAAGCCCTTGTTTGTTAGACTATTAAGCTTTGTTTGTGAGAATTCTGGGGTTCAAAGTATCATTTGTTGCAGACTCTGAGGACACACTTTCAATAGTCTTTAGGATAGATTAGCTTGGAACTCTTTTAGTTTGGAGAACAAATTGCTTCACCATCAATAAAGGAAACCATTTGATCACCTCTGCTGCAGCTAAGATGTCTTTGATATCTACTCCCCAGCCTTGCTTTTTGGTGGAGAAATTTAAAGTATTGACTTTTAAGTGGATTTCAAGATACATAAAGTCAGGGGGAAATCTAAAGCTTCCTCCCTTGTTAGTAGCCAGGAATATTTTTGTAAGCTCATTTTTGCACTTCTCTGATAAGCTGAGGCCAGCTCTTTCCCAGGTGAATAGAAAGCAAGCTTCGTGGTATGAAAAGCAATCTTTTCCTCCAACAAAGTTCAAACTGAGGGAGAAGTGTTTCTTTCCTGCTCAGCTTGCCTCCATCTTCTAATTAATTTCCTAGATCCTATTGTTTTTCAACTTTTCCACCAATTAGATTGTCTTTAATCTGTTGCTAATCTTCATTCTGTCCAAATGAATTAATTTACTACGATTTCATTAGAAATTCTCTGGGAGCAGGGAGCCTTAGCTATAGTCCTGGAATTGGACCAATGGTTTTTAGTAGAACCTGAACCTATGGAAACCATCAGTTGGCAAGATAGTACAAGATTTCCATGTCCTTCTCCCTCCACTCTACACCCTTTTTTTTTATGGTTAACTATCTAATTCCTAATATGTTGAGTAGTTAAACTGACTTCTGACAAACTTCAGAAAAGAGCTGCATTAGAAGAAATTATTAACTAGATTATATACTTTACACAAATTTACCTACATTCCATATATACGACCCATATTGGCACAAAAGGCAAGAAATGACATTTATTGATCATAAAGGAATTTGAAAACCCTGGACTTAAAATATAGATGAGACTGAGGATATAGTAAGATGTAAAAAAAAAAATGTAGCTATGCATAGTGAACCTTTTTAGGATGTGAGACCAAGTCCCTTGTGAGAATTAGAAAGAGCAGTTTAAATAGTCAAAAAGGTTTCTCATTTGAAGTAGAACCCAGCTCCTCAGGAGACTGACTGAGCTGTCACTCTTTAGGCTAATTCTGGGAATATAGTCAACCATTCTTTTCAATGATGTTTCTTTCCTTTTCTCTCAGTCAGATAGGGACACTTTAAAAGGATGACTACATGTTAAAATTTACTTGGCTCCTAATCAAAGGTTATTATTTTATAATTACATTAAGTAAGATAGAGAAATCAAATCCTCCCATCTCGTACAACTTTATTACTATACAATATGTTAATGGTCACCATGTACTGAAAAACCTCTAAATTTATGAGAATGTCTTCGATGAGATTTTTTTAAATAGTTAAAAAAAAGGTACAGTGAAAAATAAAATGAATGAAGTAGATATTCATCAGTGTGCTGTTTCCTGTTTATTCTTACTGCCAACATCCCCATATAAACTCTAAAAACCATCACTCAGTGCCACAGTTCAGGGAAATCCCAGATGGCATATAACATTCTGACTAATTGCATTCAAGTTGGATGATAGTGAAATCAGATGTTCCAGTGGAAAGCACAGTGATTACCAATTACAGGAAAAGTCTCCTCTAGTCCAAGACAAGTGTCTTGATTTTTTTCTTTTCAAGGCAATTGGGATGAAGTGACTTGCCCAGGGTCACACAGCAAGTAAGTGTCAAGTGTCCAAGGCAAGATTTAAACTCGGGTCCTCTGACTCCAGGGTTAGTTCTCTATCCATCTACCTGCCCTAAGTCATAACTTCTTGAACTTTCTTTCCCCAGGCATAAAGTTCATCTTCTTAAGAAGAAAAGGTTCAAATAAAAACATGGAAGTCACAGATGTCCTATCGGTCACTTCTCAAGAGCAATTACATTCAGCTGTCAAATATAAAAAACCACTAATCATGGCTTCAGGGGGAGGAATAATATGTTTAATTGGAGTCATTATTGTAATAGTTGCTGTCACTCATCCCATTACTCAATTAGTTCCTTTGGGATCAACTATTTTCTGCATTGGCCTCTCTCCTATTGCTCTTGGAGTCCTACTGATGATTTTCATAGATGAAATGTCGTTGTGGAGACCTGTAAGAGTTATGGACCTAAATATAACCCAATCCCCTCTCATGATGCAGAGCAGAAGACAAAGCTCTACCAGAAGTAGGAATCCAAGCCAAGCCCTTCTCATGATGTCCAGTACAACCCAAACCTCTGCCACCACAGAGGATACAACTGAAGCCACTAGCGAGGTTTAAACGTTTCTACCTTTTAAAATTCATGACAAATGTAAATCTACTAAAACATCACAATGGCTAAGTTTGCAGGAATATCCAACTTTGTACAGAATGTGAATCAAACCAAAACTCTGCCCTGCCCCCAGGGAGGGGGGTCTAGCTGTTCCCTTAGAAAATCAAGGCTAGAGAGAGTATAAAACATGAAGAAGACTCCTGCTGGTGCCTAGGCTGGAGCAACAGATAGGGACCACACTCCAGAGGGTGCCCTGAGGAGGGGTAGGGGAGAGCCCCAATAGGGATTGTATACATTCTATGTCCTCCACCCCTCCACACCTGTTCACAGCCATGGGCTGCAGCTCATTTGCGCTGTTCCCTGGTATGAACTTAAAAATCTGAGGCTAAACCTTGGGCCCCCTGTTGGTGGTAGTGAGATGGAAACAGGTACCTTTGAGGTGTTTGTAACCAAGTCCTCCTGCTGGGGGCTAGGTTGGGAGGCTGGAGGGGAAGTTCATGCTTAATTCTCTGCTGCCCATTTTTGGCTGGCCACATGGAAAACATGGAAGGGACAAAGGAAGGAGAGGTTTCTCAGAAGTACTCATATTTCAGGTCATATTCTGCATTGCTCCTCCAGCCAAGAAGTTGTTTTTCAGAATAAAGCCTTGGTCAGAGTGGTGGTCCCCAAATGTTTTCTGCAAGTTATCATTGGAATGCTCTGCATAACTTATTGTCATCATTTCAGGAATGCCATTGTTACCAGGCCAAATCTTCTCACTTGGAGTTCCCAGGTCCTCACAAACTTTGTTGGTTTGGTCAATCTGATTTCCTTGGAAATAGGTGCTTCTAACTTAATAGATCTGCAAATATATATCCCATCAAACACATGTACATTACAGTGTCATGTTCCTTGGCCTCTTTTAACAGCTCTGGGACCTGGTACCACAGGGTCACCACTATCAGCATGTAAGTTTTTAACAGTAAGCTATATTCTCTAGCCAACCCCAGATCATCAATGTTTTAAATGCCCACTGAGGATCAGGTAGGAGGACTTCAGGCTCTGTGGAAGGATCCAGTTGTCAGAAAGATGCTTCACCCTCCAGAGAAGCTGGATCATCAGTGTCTTCACTTCCCCTGGCAGAAAGGGCTCCTTCATTGTCTCCAAGAGGCTCCTGAGGTCATCTCCATATAATTCATCATGATGGAGATTTTGTCCACATTGCTCCCCAACAGGATCTCCCACACAGTGACATCTGGCTGTTCAGTTTTCAGGATGGTCCTGATTTCCCTTATGGAGATAATCAAGAAGGCTTCTTTCTCCTTTGTCATCTTCAACTATCAATCCTGTGATGAGTTTTTTTTTCCTTATGTGGCATTTGCTGGGGTGGTTTGATGGTCAAGGAGTCACCTTCTTCAGCTTTATCTTCCTTAGCATCTGCTATCCTATAAGGTGAATTTCATATTATCTCCATGAGGTGGTCTCTATCTCTTAGCTTCCCCTCTTCAAGGAAATCCCACTTGGAATCTTCATCAGAATTTTTAATGTGTTTTCCCTCTGCCTTCTCTTCTTGTTTCTTCCTTCCCTTCTTTTCCTGAAGCATTTCATCTAAATTTTTCCCTTTCCAAAATCCTTTTCATCACCCATTTAGCACTCGCACACACACACACACACACACACACACACACACACACACACACACACACTCTCTCTCGCACTACACCTACCACCTCACAGTTGCTGCCCACCCAGAGCTGAGGAGAAGCAGCACCGAGTGTAGAAGAGGTGTGCTTTTCCCATTTGGCATGACCTGGTGATGTTATATTTGAGTTTTTCATCTAAGTTTTTATAAACTTTCACACAGTTTTAAACACTAAAATTGTCCATTTTTAATAAATATTATAGACTTTCACATTTGTGGTGTTATCCTTCTACCTAAACATGATTTCCCTAAATTCTACATTTTTGGGGCCAGGAAGAACTTTCAGGGCTTGAATGTCTGTCTAACTCCAAGATTTTTTGCTCATCTTCCCCTGAGGTCAGACCCCGGAGCATTTGTGCAATTATTACACAATAGAGCTGAAGTGAACTCAGGTTGTGTGGGTGTGGTCCTTTGTACCCGGGGCTAGTGAGAACTTCAGAAGTTAGATATTAATATTCCACCTCCCTAAACAACAATATTAATTCCTTACCTAGTCTTTCCTTATAATAAACTTGGATCTGGGGGTGGCTAGGTGTAGTGAATAGAGTACTGGCCCTGTAGTCAGGAGGACCTGAGTTCAAATCTGGCCTCAGACACTTAACATTAAACTAGCTGTGTGACCTTGTGCAAGTCACTTAACCCCAATTGCCCTACCTTTCCCCCTCCAAAAAGCAAAACAAAACAACAACAACAAAAAAAAAAAACAACCAAAAAAACATGGATCTGTCCCTGTACAACTTCTACCCACTGCCCTTCTTTTTGCTTTCCAGGTCCAAGCTGGAAAAAAAAAAAATTGAATCCTCTTTTGTAGTGGTAATCTCATGGGAAAGTGCCATCTCTCTTAGGCAAAAGAAGGTGCCAGTAAAACAAGGAGGCGACCTGTTGGCCCAGTGGATAATGCTGGGTCTGGAGTTGGGGAGATGAGCTCAGATGCAGCCTCAGACTCCTAGCATTGGTGATGGCACAACGCCTCTGCCTATTTCAGTTTCTTACTACTTCAGTGGAAATAACAATTGCATTTTCCCAGGACTGTGGAGAGAATAAGAATATAAAGTGGTCTTACAATTAGCTGATACTGTCATTCATGTGCAATTTAATAAACTTTTTAAAAGTACCTCCTATGTGTCAGGCACTGAACTAAGTACTGGGGATAAAAATATAAGCAAAAAGAAAGACATTCCCTGACCTCAAGAAGGTTACATTCCAATAGGGAAAGACAACATAAAGAGGAGCTAAAAAGTGTGAAAGGAAGCTTGAGAAGAATTGTGCCACTCAACTGTCGGCAGACAGGATTGTGAAGTCTGATAGCCAAGAATTCCTATTGGAGGATGGGAAATGAAATAAAATAATTAATAGGAGAAACTTCCATTACAGAAGAAAAAATTATAGTTAAAATTTCAGGTTTGGTTCCAGCAGCCAGGTCAGTGATTTCTGGAAGAAGAACTCTGATGTGTTTGTGGGAATTCTAACAGGAAGGACAGACACTACCATCTCCCACCTGCCTTTCCACCCCCCCCCCCCAAAAAAAAAAGATCTCTTCTGGCAATAACCCAGGTCGTTTAAACACCTGATAGCATGCTGTCATAATCCCACCACTGCCCACCTACAGAACACAGTTTCTAGGTGCCCTCCATTCTGACTAATCACAACTCCTATGCCAGAACCTGTTGCCTCTTGCTCTGGTTCCCAACCTCCCTGTCATACCTCTCCCCGCCCTTGTCCCTTGTGAGTCTGGTTTCTGTGACCTCCCAGGATACAACACCCCCTCCTGCCACAATGTTGAGACTTAAAGGAGGAACTTGAGTGCAATCACCTGCCTCCCTTAAAAGACTTTTCTCCATCTTCTGTTATGCTTCCTATACTTACTTCTCAATGAGTCACATATGGCCAGCCCTTTTACTCTCCTCATCCCATTCATACCGAAGCCCTGGCTACCAATGAACAAACCCCACTCCCCAACCCTGGTTGTCCTCTCTCTTATTCCATTCCACTTCAGCTCTACCACACAAGGTTCCACTCCAGACCTGCCTGCCCCTTTCACTGTGCCCTCTGGAATGCCTGCTCCATAATGAACACCTTTCTTTGTACCTGAAACCTCTTTCCTTTTTTTTTTTTTTTGTGTGTGTGTGTTCCTTTTATTTTTTCTGATACTGAGACATGGATTCCTCCTGAAGACATTGTTTCTCTAGGTACCCTTTCCAGTACTGCACTCATTTTTTCTACACCTCCCACTCCCCTATCAGTGGTGGAGGTGGGAGAGTCAGAATATTTCTTCTTCCCCATTGCCAAATCCAGACTCTGTCTTTATTTCTCCTTTAGGGTCATAATATCCAAATAAGTCAAACTCCTAGTGGTCATTATCTACTGACCCCCAAGGCTTTCTCTCTCCTTCAATGAGTTCAATGTCTGGCTCATGGCTTTTCCACCCTAATTCCTTTATATTAGAGGACTTACACATAGATACTCATGTTCCATTGAATACCCTAACTTCCTAATTCCTCAATCTATTCAATCCCTTTGATCACCTCTTTCTGTCCTTTTTAACTACACACAGAAATAAGCCTTAATCTTGCCAGCATTCACAAATATTCCATTTTTTGATGAATCATTCATTTTAAATGTATTTCTCTTGACCAGTCAATAAACATTTCTTAAGACCTACTCTGTCCCAGGCACTGCGATAAGTGCTGGATTTTCCCAAAAGAGGCAAAAGAAAGTCCCTGACCTCAAGAAGGCTCACAATATAATAAGGGGAGACAAACAACAAATACACACATGTTAGTTCTATGCAGCATAAATAGGAAGAATGGAATATTTTTTCTGTTCCCAGCCCTGCTTATCAAATAGTGATAGAGAAGACTCTGATGGAGAAGACACCAAATTCGAGGCTTTTTGTATCACCTGCTTTTTATCATGTGCACCCACCTAGAAATTGTCATGTTCTTCTAAGTTTTTACGACTTTTAGGGCTTGAATGTCTGAACTCTAGGGTTTCTATTTATCTTCCATTCTAGTTAGGCCCCACGTCATTTATGCAATTGTTATACAATAAGTGGAACAGAGGTGAACTCAAGTTGTGTAGGTGTGAGGTATTTAGTACATAGGACTGGGAAGAACCTCCGAAATCAATTATTCAGCCTTCCAAAGGAACGGTTTTAAATTGTTTTCTAATCTTTCCTTTCAAGAACTTAGATCATATAACAAAACCAATAAAATAATGAACCATTAGTTAATAGGATTAAGAAAACCAAATCACAGGAGTTAAAAATGAAAAGGGTCAATATAACACTAAGAAAGATGACATCAAAGTAATTATAAAATATACAATTTGAACAATTATATGCTAATAAATGTAACAATTCACACGAAATGGAATATAAAAACATAAATTTCTGAGATTAGCAGATGATCTAGAATATCTAAATAGACTTATTTTTAAAAAGAGGATTGAGCAGGATATAAATGTTCTTCCTAAGAAAAAAGTAGCAGGATCTGATGAATTTACAAGAAGATTCTCTCAAACATTTAAACATAGACCAACTAATTCCAATATTAAAGAATTTATTTGGAATATTAGGCAAAGAAGAGATCCTACCCAACTGTTTTTAATGAAGCTAACATGATACTGATACCTAAAACAGAAAGAGTTAGAGAGAAAGAAAAGTATAGAACAATTTCATTAATGAATATGGATGCAAAAATCCTAAATAAAATCCTAAATAAAATATTACAATATATAACAAAGATTATACATTATGACCAAGCAGGATTTATACCAGGAATGTGGGTGTTGAAAGGAATATTCTTCTCTGGGCTTTAACCCTAATCAATGAAGAAAAACTCAGGACAAAAAGAGAATTAAAAGGATCTTATTATAAGTTATGTTGAGAGAGTATATTATTTCTCCTTCGTATTAATAATCAATTATTGAATTAGGATTAGGATTTTTTCTGAAGCCTGTAGGTTATTCAGTCTCTGAAAATCATTGCTGAAAATGAGATTGAATTAAGTTTCTCCTCAATCTTATTTAGACCTCCCCCTAGTAGGGTAGCCAATGGTGCTCTACACAGGTTTGGGTTGGGATAAATTCTTTGATTAGATTGCCCAAGGCTGGGCAATTTAGAAGTAAATGACATAATCAAAGTCACATTTCCCCCAACCCCTCCTTAGAATAAGTCCACCTGTCACTGTAATATTCATTCTTCTCATTAATTGTTAACCAATCAGAGTTGATTGCCACCCTTAGAAATACCCAACTCTTCCGAGGGCATTTAAACTATGAGTCCACCACCATGATTCGGCTTTGGTCCAAGAGAGATGGCCAGATGACCATTTCTTTTATTAACAAAATGATTAATTACTCAGAAACTATGATGCCTGCATCAAAATGGGCATGGGACAAACTGAAAAGTATGGAATGATTGGACATGAGCCAGGCAGGTTCTGTCATAGCAATTCCCATTTATTGATCAGAGGGCAGAGTTTATAATGTTTAATGTCCTTGCTCATTTATGTACATCTGTATGTTTTAATGTTCTTGTTCACTTATGTACATCCATGTTTTAATGTTCTTGTTTCCTTGCATACATCTACGTCTGAGTCACTGCTTGGTTATCATGTCCTAAACTCCTGCAAGTCAGGAAGAGATGGTGAGCCAACCTTAAGACATAATATGGCCTTCATGGGTAGCTGGCTTGGGAGAAAACCTGGACCAGACTCTTCCCATGTATGGACCAGATTAGAAACTGGCCCTTGACTTTTAAACATCACAACATGAAGGTAGCAACACTTTGACAGGCTGATTACTGGGATTTAGCAATGGCTTCGAGGTGGAGACAGCTTTTGTAGGTAACTTTTAAACACATCCAGATAAATCTATCTCAGCAAAAGAGGTTGGTCCCTTACATCTCAGCTCCTGCCCAAGGTAGCAAGAACATGACAATTTGCAGGTAGGGTTATGTGACAAAAAGCTACAAACTCAGTGTCTCCCCCAACACTATTTGGTGAGCAGGGCTGGAAACAATGGGGAACTGAATCAGTATATTTTCATTTTACCACATAATCATTGCAGATTTTATATCAAATTTTATATATTTATATCTTCTATCAAATCAAAATTTTTTTCTTGAAAAAAGTGGGGTGCAACCATTATGTGAAGCTTTAAATAACTCTACTAGTATTATTTTAAAAATAATTTATTACTAAACTGTCTTTGGTGCAAGATTAGCATGCATGGAATATTCTTGAATATGCATTAAAATTGAATATTGACAATGTTCATTCCCTGAGAATTCTAGGCTCGAAGCTCACAATGCACAAGATAAATGCTTATCCATATGCCATTGGTGAATACATTGTTTCTCTGATTACCTTTTATGTGGTGTGATGAACAGAATTACACCAGGCAATGACTACAAGATGAAAGTTATAAACCAATTTTTGAACTGAAAAAACAGGTGCAATCATTAGGTGGTGGCAACAATTAGTCAGTGAAATACAGTAACCTTCAACAGAGGGATGGTTTAGCATAGGTAAAACTATCAGCATAATTGATTATATCAATAATAAAAGTAACCAAATCATAAGATTACATCAATAGGGGTGGCTAGGTGGCTCAGTGAATAGAGTCAGAAGGACCTGAGTTCAAATATGGGCCTCAGACACTTGACACTTACTAGCCCTGTGATCTTGAGCAAGTCACTTAACCCCAACTGTCCCTCTAAAAAGCAAAATAAAAATATCAATAGATGCAGAAAATGCTTTGATAAAGTAAAACACTCATTTTTATCAAAAAACACTTAAAGTGTAGCTATAAATGTATTTTGCCTTAAATTGATAAAAAAGAAAAAGCATTTACCTAAAATCCTCAGCAAGTATTTTTTTTAATGGGGATAAGGTAGAAGACTTCCCAGTAAGATCAGATGTGAAACAAAGATCCCCACTCTTACCTATGTTATTCAATATTGTATCGGAAATCCTAGCAATAGCAATAAGGAAAGAAAGGAAATAGAAGGAATCATATAGGATATGAGGTAATAAAACTATCTCTTTTTGCAGACAATACGATGTTATACTTGGAAAATCTCAAAGTCTCAACTAAAAAGTTATTTGAAACAATTTTAGCAAAGTAGTAGGATACAAAGTAAACCCACTTAAAACATCAGCATTCACATATATATCACAAAATCATACAAGAAGAGATAGTAAGAGATGCCCCATTTAAAATAACTAGACAATATAAAATGCGTGGGAGTATATCTGCCAAAACAAACCCAGGAAATATATGAATAAAATTATAAAAAAAAACTTTTTATACAAATAAAATCAGATATAAATAATTGGAGAAAAATTAATTCTTCATTGGTGGGAAGGGCCAAGATAACAAAAATGACAATTTTACCTAAGCTAATTTATATATTCAATGTTATCCCAATTAAATTACCAAAACAACCTTGAGATATCATTTTACATATATAGATTGGTTAAAATGGTTGAAGGAAAAATGATAAACATTGAAGAGGATGCAGAAAAATCAACACACTAATTTACTGTTGGTGGAACTATGATCTGGTCCAATCATTTTAGAGAACAATCTGGAATTATGCCCAAAAAGTTATTAAACCGAGGATAACCTTTGACTTAGCAATACTACTAATAGGTATGTTTCTGAACATGATTAGAGAAATAGGAAAAGAACCTGTATGTTCTAAAATATTTATAGTATCTCTCTTGGTGATGTCAAATTCAGTTGGGGAATGGATGAACAGGTTGTGGTATATGATTGTGATTAAATACTACTGTGTTATAAAAAAAAGATGAGTTTGGTATGTTAGAAAAACGTGGATAGACTTGCATGAAATAATGAAGAGAGAAATGAGCAGTACCAAGAGAACACTGTATACAGTAACAGCAATATTGTTTTAAGAATAACTTTAATAGTCATTTTGACTATTATAAATACCCAAATTAACTACAAAGGAAGATTATCTGCATCCAGAGAAAGAAACTGATAATATATCAGTGCACACAACACACATTTGTGTCTAATTATAGCCATCTCTAGGGAGGTGCAGAAAGGAAGAAAAAAAGGAGGAAAAAAGAAAGTTACAGGATAACATTATTATCTATTTAAAAGGAATAGCAAATTGTACATAATACATTTGTAATTTCATGTGCAATCATTTTTCCCTATTCTACTATGTTAAGGAAATGCTTGTTTTATTTCTAAAGTCCAAAATAAAATAAATTTTTAAAAAAGCAGCTTAGATCTGTCTCTCTGAAACTTCCACACAGTGCTCTTTTTTGCACTTTCTAGACTCTAGCTGAACACATCTTATCCTTCTTGTAGAGGCAATTTTTGAAGGAATTATTTTCTTCAGTGAGCTTTTGAACCTCCTTTTCTGTTTGACTAATTCTGTTTTTTAAGGCATTCTTCTCCTCATTGGTCTTTTGGACCTCTTTTGCCATTTGGGTTAGCCTATTTTTTAAGGTGTTATTTTCTTCAGTATTTTTTGGGTCTCCTTAAGCAAGCTGTTGACTCATTTTTCAGGATTTTCTTGCATCACTCTCATTTCTCTTCCCAATTTTTCCTCTACTTCTCATGCTTGATTTTCTCTTTTTTTTTTTAGATTTTTCTTTTTGCTTTTTTTTTGGAGGGGGGAAGGTAGGGCAATTGGGGTTAAGTGACTTGTCCAAGGTCACACTGCTAGGTTGTGTGTGTGTGTGTGTGTGTGTGTGTGTGTGTGTGTGTGAGGTCAGATTTGAACTCAGGTCCTCCTGACTCCAGGACTGGTACTCTATTCACTGCATCACCTAGCCACCCCCATACTTGATTTTCAAAAGCCTTTTTGAACTCTTCCATGACCTGAGACCAATTCATATTTTTCTTGGAGGCTTTTGATGTAGGAGCTTTGACTTTGTTGTCTTCTGGTTGTATGTATTGATCTTCTTTGTCACCAAAGTTAGATTCTATATAGTCTGAGTTTTTTATGCTGTCTGCTCATCTTCCCAAATACTTGACTCCCTGTCAAGGCAGGACTCTGCTTCCAGTGGGGGTGAGGGTGGTGGGGTGGATGTACTGTCCCAGGTTGCAGGGGTTTTATATCATTAACTGGATTCCCCTATCATCTGTGAGCCCAGAGCTCTTGAAGCAGCTGCTGCTGCCATCACCACCACCTCTGCTGCCCTGGAACTAGGGCTGGACTGAGTTCCTCTTTCACCCGAGTCCCACAGAGTTCCCCCACTGACCTTCCCTGCTGTTATTGGCATTTGTGGCTTGAGAAGTCTGGAAACTGCCACAGCTGCCAGTGATTCAGTCCCCTGAGGCCTTCTCCAGCCCCACCTGTGTCGGACTGTGTTCTTCTCCCAGCTCTGTGCGATATACCTTTCCCGTCAACCTTCCAGATAGTCTTGGGCTGGAAATGTGTTTCACTGTCATTCTGTGGGTTCTGATGCTCTAGAATTTGTTTAGAGTCATTTTTACAGGTATTGAAGGGTTTGGCAGAGACCTCTGCTTTTACTCTGCCATCTTGGCTCCATCCTCCCTTGTAGTGGCAATCTTAAGGGAAAGTGCCATCTCTCTGAAGTAGAAATAAGTGAGGCAACTGGCTGAGAAAGACCTAAGTCCAAATGCAGCCTTAGACTGGCAGCTATGTGGTCACATGACCTCTGTCTGTTTCAGTTTCCTTGTACTTCGTTGGAAACAACAATAGCACTTCCCAGGATTACGGTGGCAATAAATTGAGAATATAAAGTGGTCTTACAATTGCTAGCTGATACCATTATTCATTTTCAATTCAATAAATATTTATTAAGTGCCTACTACATGCCAGCCACTGTGCTAAGCACTGGGGATATAAAAAGAAGCAAAAGAAAGTCCCTGCCCTTAAGGCACGTGCAATCTAGTGAGAGAGACAACAAGCAAACATATATGTACAAAACAAGCTATATACAGGATAAATAGGAAATAATTAAGAGGGGAAAGGTGCTAGAATTAAAGGCTTCCTGTAGAAGACAGAATTTTTGTTGGAACTTAAAAGAGGAGCCAAGAGGCACAGATTAAGAGAAAACATTCCAGGCATGGCTGACAGCCAGAGAAAATGTCTAGAGCTGAGAGATGGGGTATATTTTGGTGGACCCACAGGGAAGTCAGTGTCATTGGACAGAAGAGAACATGGCAGATTGTAAAGTATAAAAAGTAGGAAGGAGTTAGGTTATAAAAGGCTTTGAATGTCAAACCGAGGATTTTGTATTTGATCTTGGAGGTGATAGGGAGCCATGGCTGTTTGAGTTTGTGTGGAGCATGACATGATCAGACCTACATTTCAGTGAAATCATTGTGGTGGCTGAATGAAGGATGGATTAGAATGGGGAAAGACTGGAGGCAGACAGGCTCACCAGCAGGTTACTGCAATAATCCAGGCATGAAGTGATTCATACCTACATGAGTGGTAGGAGTGTCAGAAGGGGGCATAGTGGAGAGATATTGCAAAGGCAAAATGCATAGCCCTTGGCAATACACTGAATATCGTGTTTGGGGTGAGGGGCGAGGGAGGCTGAGAGCGAGAGATAGTGAGTGAGGATGACTCCAAGATTTTGAGCCTGAGGTACTGGGAGAATGCTGTTGCCCTTTACAGGAATAAGGAAGATAGTTTCCTTTCAGTCATGCTGTGTTAAAGGTGTCTGAAAGACAGCCAGAGATGTGAGATTGGAAGCTAGCAGAGAGGTTGAGGCAGGATAGGTAGATATGAGAATTGTCAGCAAAGACATGGTAATTGAATCCATGGGAGCTGATGGAGGAAGGAGGGAGGGACAGAGGAAGAAGAGAAAACAGCCCAGGATAGAACTTTGTCAGACATCTATGGTTATAGAGGGCATGATCTGGATGAGGATCCAGCACAGGAGACTGAGAAGTAGCCAGATAGATAGGAAGAGAACCCCAAGAGAGTTGTGTACCAACAACCTAGTGAAGAAAGTATATCAAAGAGGAAGGGATGACCAACAGCATCAAAGGCTGAAGAGGTCAAAGAGCACAAGGACTGAAAAAAGGTAATTGGATTTGGCAACTATGAAATTGATGGAATCCTAATAAAGCTGCTCCCAGTTCCAATATTCTAACTTCCTCATAAGCTCCACTGCACAGCAGGCCCACTGTACCTACCTAGCCCCCCTCTCAATATCCTAACTTCTTCATGTATGCCTCACTGCTCACTAGAACAGATTGCGAAGAGTTCTCACAGAACAGTGTCCATGTGATGAAAACCCAGTCACTGACCCCAGACCCCTTCCACATATGTGAACGGTTATGTTGTTGTATTCAATCACAATCACATCATCCATCTAGCCCAAGACAGGACCACAATACCTATATATCTTGACCAGACAGGACCACAATAGCTAGCCAACTGGAGGGCAGCACAACCGGAATGTTTAACCACTAAACCATAGAAGGGACCCCTCCTCCATAATCTAATCCCTTAATAAACTCCTCCTGCCTTTTAAAAATTAATCATATTCTTATATTCTATGTAAATTTCTGTTATGCAATTGCATTTTACCCTATAAAAATCCATCTTGCTTTCTCTGAAGTTGCTGGTTCCTCTTAGAATTTAGCCTGCTTCATGAGAGGGGTCAATCTCAGTAAGTACCTATACTTGGATTAGAGGTGGTCTGACTCTGAATTCTTTGAGATGGTCCCACCACAATACATCATGAAACCCCAACAGTTTTTGGGTAGGCAGAGCCCCCACCACAACAGAACTAGTAGGAACTTTGGAGAAAGCAGTTTCCTTGGAATGACAAAGTTGGGAAATGAATTAAGAAGTTAAGGGGGACGGATAGAATTTGGAACTCAAATTTTTTTAAAAAATTTAAAAATTGTTTTAACATGTAAATGGGGAAAAATAGAATATATTACAATAATCTCTAAAAAAGAAATGAAGATAATCAAATATATCCCTTTAGCAAAAAAAAAAAAGATGTTAAAAAGATAACGAGAGGAGAGAGAAAGTGGTGGCACCTGTTATACATAGCATTTCCAAGGAGTTTAGTCACAGAAAGCAGAAGAGATATAGGACAGTAGCAGGAATGGAAGGATCAAGTGAGCATTCTCTCAGGATGAGGGAGACATGGGAGTATTTGTAAGCAGGAGGGAAGTAAATCGCAAAGAGAGATTGAAAATAAGTGATAGAGAGGGATCAATCTGTTGCAGGAGGCAGGATGAAATGTGTTTGCTTTGAATAGGCAGTTAGCCTTGTTAAGGAATAAGACTACCTCAGCACATGAGACAGGGGTTAAGGAGATAGTGGCAGAAGGCATATGAATGATATGAGATGAAGAAGTGGGACAAAGAGGGAGCTCTTGGCAAATGGCCTTAATTTTTTCTGTAAAAATATGAGGCCAGATTGAGAGGACCGGGGTGGGAGTGCTAAGGAAGGTTTGAGGAGCTGATCTCAAAGAGGAGGAAGCCTATATCCAATTTAAACAACTTGTGGGTCTGGGAGACCCTTCAGTTGAGGGTTTGGCTACACAGAGTGGGCTTGAATTTGACAAGATATTTTGGTATTCCTTTCCACCTTTTTACTGCCAAGGCATGCAGCATTTACTATTCTTTCCCCTAAACACAGTCACTTCAAGTTTAGGACAGTGGTATGGAGAAGCTTGGTTGGAGGAACAGTCATTTATTTCAACTTGTGGCTCCCTTTTACCACTGGATTAAATTCTTTTGTCTAGGATTAAACACAAACTTCTCTGCTTGGCATTTAAAGACCTTTACAATCTGGATCCTACCAGGTTTATTATACTTTATTAACTTTTACTTCATGATTTTAGTCAAACTCACCTATTTGCTGTTCCTCTTGCATGACCTCACATTTTCCATCTATAGATGTTGGAAAAAGTATACCTTTATCAGCTGTACTTCTTTCTACAGTTATCCCTTCCACATAAAAGGGCTTAGGGATGAGGCACCACCCTCTCCCCCCAACCTGGAAAATGTGAGTAAAAATTTTTGGCCCTCCTTTTGTACTAGAGAAGAAGTCTGATTTACTATAGTATTAAAAGAGAAATATAATGATATTATACAATACTATACATCTATTTTATGCATTTCTGAGTTTCTAAAATTTTTCTTTGTAGTCTGCTGGCCTTTGTGTATTGTCTACAGCTTCCACAAAACTCCCCCCAAATTCCCATTTCTTATGCCAACTAGCAATATATAGAAACCAAAGTAAGGAAAGCCACAATGTGGAAAGGATAACTGTATATATATATATATATATATATATGTATATATATAGTTATATATGTATATATATACATATATGTATGCATGTATGCAATATTTTTTATTAATTCAAAAATTTTTGGTTATATTTTGAGTTCTAAGTTGTCTCCCTCCCTCCTAACCTCCTAACACTAGAGAGAACCAACATTTGATAAAAATATAGATATATGCAACCATACTTCTATATATCAGTTCTTTCTCTGAAGGTGGATAGCATTTCCCTTCATAAGTCCTTGATTGCATCAACCTGAATTAAAGAGAAGGCACCCAATATAGCAAAATGTATGATCTTTAGTCAGGGCAAGGAAGTTGCAACTGGGGTTCCACTAAGCAACAAGGGCCGGGAAAGCCCCAAGAGGGAGCTGGGCACAGGGTACTATAAAATATTCCAGCAGAGGGAAAGGGGCTTCAGATGCAGAGAGCTGGGATATTCCAAGGTTTCACAAGGGAAGTTGTTTTGCCTAACAAGTGAAAGTCTTGAGAGAAAATAAGGGAATCAAAGAGGGGAGAATTTAGGATATTTACAGAATAACCAAAGACTGGAAGGGTCAGCTCACTCAGAAATCACTCAGAATAGCTTAGTCATTCAGTTATTCTTTTTTTTTTTTTGAGGGGGGAAGGTAGGGCAATTGGGGTTAAGTGACTTGCCCAAGGTCACACCGATAGTTTTTGTGTTATGTGTCTGAGGCTGGATTTGAACTCAGGTCCTCCTGACTCCACTCACAGTTATTCTTGAAACAATATTGCCATTACTAAAAATCACTTCTCTTGGTTCTGCTCATTTCATTCTGCGTTATTTCATGCAAGATATTCTATATATTTTTCTAAAACCAACCTGCTCTGTCATTTCTTACAGCACAGTAGTATTACATCACAATCATATACCACAACTTATTTAGCCATTCCCCAGTTGATGGGCATCCCCACACTTTCCAGTTCTTTGTCACCACAAAGAGAGCTGCCATAAATATTTTTAAACATATAGGTTCTTTTCCTTTATCCCTGATAATCTTGGGAAACAGACCTAATAATGGTACTGCTGGGTCAAAGGGTATACACAGTTTTATAACTCTTTGGGCATAATTCCAAATTCCTCTCCAAAATGGTTAGATAAGTTCAAAATTCCACCAGGAGTGTATTAGTGTCCCAATTTTTGCATATCTCCTCTAACTTTTCTCATTTTCCCCTTCTTTAGCCAATCTGATAGATGTGAGATGATAATCGATACTTAAGACTCCCCAATTTCCCTTAAAACTCTGCTCAAATGCCAGCTTCCTACTAAAGCAACCTCTTCCTCAACTCCCTCCTGAGTTGCTAGTGCTTCCTCCACCCTCCTCTTTTCCCCCCACCTCCAAACTTCTGAGTTTATGGGGGAAAAGTTATTCATCCGTCTCTTGGGGGAAAAAAACAGTTCTATGTGCCACAGCAGGAATTATTTTACAGGCTTTTAAACCATTATCAAGTTTTCACAAGGAACCAAAATTTGTCTTTCTGAAACCAAACTCCCACCCATTCCCACTAGTTCCGCCCTCTGAGGATAACAACCGAACAGCTCTGATTCCTTTTCCATTGGATAGTCCTTCAAAATACTTGAAGACAATACTCTATTCCTCTTCCTAGTGTCTTTTTAATTCCTTTCATAGATCTTCACACGACAGTCTCCCGTTCTGTACCCCCTCCCTTCGCTCAGGACGTTGATCCACTGGCCAATGCCCTTTGTCAGTGCTTGGCGTGCAGAACCGAACCCTCTGCTCCAGATGTGCTCTGAAGGCACGCGAGGGGGAGAGATGCGGGAGGGAGGAAGGGGGGGCGAGCACCTAGGATCTGAGCTCAAGACTTTCCCACCGTTCAGGTTTGAGCCCAAGAACCTGGACGCTCCCCCAGCCTCTCCATCTCGCTCTCCTTCGCCGCTGCACACCTTCAGGGCGTTGCCATGGGGACGCCCCTTCGCCGCCGCACACCTTCAGGGCGTTGCCATGGGGACGCGGAGGCCTCACCTGAGCCCAGGTAGGCGGTGCCGCCAGCCCTGAGGCGGAGGAATCTCCGCTGCCAGCTCAGAGTCTGTGGCAGCTGCAGAAGCTGCGGGGGTCGTGGAGGCTGCAGCAACTGCCTCCACTGCACTTGTCGCAGAGGCTGCAGAAGCTGCAGAGGCCTTGAGAGACCTCTGAGGCTGTAATCTTGCAGACGACGCGCCTCATGGCCAGCTGGGATTATGAGATTCGGGGAGAGATCCTTCCCAGACACAACTTCGTACTCAAGCACCGTACCAAGAGGCAGCTGGTGTTGGGCCGCTGCACTTTGGCTTTCTGGCTGGCTGTGAGCTTTAATGTGGTGGGGCTGGTGGTCCTACTAACGGGAGTCATCTCCGAAGTCTTCTTTTACGACTTGCTGCTCTACATGGGTTCCATCATCATCTTCCTCAGCCTCTTCTGGTGGGTCTTCTGGTATACTGGCAATGTCGAGGCGCCTCCCGACCAGATACTCTTGCCCAACAAGCGGCTCCATTCGAGGCCTTCCTACTACTACCTCCAATCCCTTCGGAACGGCCTCAGCCAACGTTTAGCCTTCTCTATGTCGAGTCTCCCCAAAAGGACACGGAGAAAAACCCGGCGGCTGTCAATCCTGAAGGTGTTCCATACTTCCCAGCCAGATACCCCTCAAATAGAAACCTCCCAATCTGGAAGCCTCCAGCCAGAAGACCTGCTGTCAGAAAGCACCCAGCCAGAAAGCTCCCAGCCAGAAAGCTCCCAGCTAGAAAGCCTCCAGCCAGAAGATCTCCAGTCAGAAAGCCCCCAGCCAGAAGACCTCCAGTCAGAAAGCCCCCAGTCAGAAGAACTCTGGCCAGAAAGCCCCCAGATAGAAGACCTCAGGCCAGAAAGCCCCCAGTCAGAAGAACTCTGGACAGAAAGCCCCCAGATAGAAGACCTCAGGCCAGAAAGCCCCCAGTCAGAAGAACTCTGACCAGAAAGCCCCCAGTTAGAAGACCTCCGGCCAGAAAGCTCTCCCCAAGAAAGTTCAGCCAAGAAAGCCTGTGATCAGAAAGTCTTCTGCCAGAAAGACCCCAGCCAAAAACCTCCCAGCCAGAAAGTTTCCTGGGTATAAATCGTGAGTCTGCACTCATTACCAAGGAATACTCTTTACCAAACTTGGAGGAGCTCCCCATGGAAATGCTGTAAGATTCTGAAACTTTTCAAGTCTCACCCAAACCCTGAGCCTGAAGCCTTTGCAAAGGCCCTTGCTCCTTTTTCATTATCCTTTAACAGGATGCTCAGGACCAGCCATATGATTTAATTAAGCCATATCAGTTTAAGCCCCTAATATTAACCCCAGCCCCCAAGCCAAGGAGTTGCCCCTTCTCCACTCCATGCCACCACACTACCAACTGGCAGCAATGGATCCTCTCAATTAGAAAAGTGTGTGTGTGTGTGTGTGTGTAACCTACAAGTAGCTCCTATAGTCCTGCAGCTTTTATTTGGAAGAATATTAAAGTACACTATTCCTTAACTGTTTCAAAACTTGTGGTCCTTTGAGATCTCAGAAATGTTAGGCTTTTTTAGTGAAACCAGTTCTTTTGTTAAGGAAAAAGAAAACTATTTTGGCTAAGGTATGTAGATACTGACTGAATTAATTCAATAGGCATATTGCCAATCGTGATATGTTTTTCTTAGTTAATCCAGTGGAGAGATTTATTTAAGCTTTTCCACCCAGTCCACTAAATCATAAAACTAATTGTAGGGGCAAGGTAAGCCCCCCCCTGTGAGGAATAAGATTATACAAACCAAGGCCCCAACTCAATATGACCTTTCTATTACCCTGAGTTGTTTGGGAACAGGGATCCTGAAAACCTGAGGGCTGCTCCTCTCCTGGGACCCTGGCCAGGTCCTTGAGAAGAGATATGATAACTGCCCAACTCCTGGAACTAGCCACTCCAAGGAAACATCGCTCTTGGGGGTGGGCCTTGAAAGGATTTGCCTCGGTCCCAGGCCCCACACCAGATACGATGATTGCTAAAAACACCTGGCAGTATGCCTTCTTTGTTCTCAGCACTACTTAAATTGTAAGATTCAGACCCCAAATTGGAATCTCACTCATGGAGAGGATGCTCTGCCTGTGACCCTCCCCTTCCGGACCCTAATGGCTGTACCAAGATTTCCCAGCTTGTGTGGGCAGGTGTTGGTGCTTCCCCGAAAAGGTGATGCTTGTATATATATATATATATATATATATATATATATATATATCCACTATTAATCATAGTTGCTCTTATTCTGCTATCTTTAAGCCTCTTACTCTGTTATATCTGGTTTCTTTCTCACTTGCCTATATATACATATATTCTGAATAAATATTCTAAAGAAGTTGCCTTGGGTCTTTCTTGGAGTGCCTGAGCATTCCAATTACTCGAATTCTTAACCTCCTTAATTGGACACTAATCTCTTTAAGTTTTCGTAGAAAGACAATATTAACTAATTATACAAATCTGGATTTCCCAGGCTGTTCACAAACTTTCCCCAAGTTTGGGATTGAATTCATATCCTTAAGAAAGCAAGATGTTAATCAGTATCCATTAAGAACCTATTTTATGGTAGGCACTGGAAACAAAAAGACAAAATGAAAGATCTTGACCTCTAGCAACTTATTTTCTGTGAGGAAAATAGTATTCACATATAAATAAATTCAAACTAATTTGAAGGGTGGAAAAGGTGGAAAAACTACCAGATCAGGAGGGAGGTGAGGAAAGGGTCTTTTGTAGGAAGAAGCTGATTTTTGAGCTGAGTTTTGAAGGAAATTAGGGAGTCTAAGAAATAGAAGTGATAAAGGAATCCATTCCCAAACAGCATCTGTAGAAGGAAGATGTAATGTCATGTAAGGGAAATAGCAAGTAGGTTACTTTAGAGTAAGTGAATCAGTAATATATAACAAACCTGGTAGGAACCAGACTGTAAAGGACTTTAAATGCCAAGCAGAGAGTTTGTATTTAATCCTAGTAGCATTGATTTGAGAGAAGGGGTTCCAAATCTGTGGTTTTAATGTGCAGGGAATAGGAAACCTCCTATCAAAGCAGATTGGCAACTCTTCCGAAATTTTTAGTCTTAAGGAATCCATTTTGGTTAAGTGACTTACCCAGCATCACACAGCCAGTAGTTGTCAGTCTTCCTGACTTTAGCTGACTAGAATACATTGTGCTACATCAGAGCAGCTAGGTGGTGCAGTGGATTAAATGCTAGGCTAGGAGTCAGTCTTCATAAATTCAAATCTGACCTCAGACACTTACCAGCCTGACAAAACCATGTATCTTTGCCAAGAAAAACCCAAATAGGGTTATGAAGAATTGGATACAACTGAACAACATCAAATGGGCCAGTAGTAATTCTCTATCCTGTATAGAATCTATAAGAGATAGAATCAATTCAACAGATTCATAATGAGCCAGACTTCTACCGAAGTCCTACTTGATTGCCTCATCTAGGTGTGGAAATGATGTTGGATTCTCAAAGGCAATGCCATCAAATGGAAACTCTAGAAGGTTTAACAAGCTTTAAGTATGAACCTAGTGGTAATATTTATCTGTTGTTAAATAGTTACATGGCACAGAAGGCCTGGAGTGAGGAAGACCTGAGTTCAAATCCCCACCAGACAAAAGGTATGTGAACCTGGGCAAGTCCCTTAATCCCAGTTTCCTTTTCTGTAAAATTGAGATTCACCTATCTTCCAGGGTTGTTGTGAGGGATCAAATGAGATAATCAATCTAAAGTCTTTAGCATAATATTAGCACATAATAAGTGCTATATAAATGTTATATAGCTAAGCCCAGTTTGGAGAAGCCCATTGATATGGACTGATGAATTTTTTGGCCATGGCAGCTATATAACACTAAATCACTGAAGTTTTCAGTCTATATCAGAGGAGGTAGTCACTATACTAATGAAATCATAGATCTTTAAAGAATTATGAGTGAGACTTCTAGCAAGATTTAGTATTCCATTTAATCCTACTTCTTGGCATGGCTATTAGAAAAGGTAAGAAGAAATACAAGGAGGTTGGAACCAGTATTTGTTCACAGCAAAAATATTTTCTCACCTTCCTGTGTAGCTTGCTTGTGGGGATTTATTGTGTGTCATTTAAATATCTCTGTTAACTGAGATGCTATTTCCCAGCCTTTTCCTTATCTGACCCAAGCCTGGCTACTTGGGAGCAAAAGTCATATGTGAGATGAACTTTTCTGAGGTTCTACTTGTTTTGAATTCATCCTATATCCTTATCAGGAAATTCTGGTTAATTTCTCATATAATTATTTAAGGTTTGGGTTAAAAAAAAATTTCAAACTTAACCAACATTTATATGAATGCTCATTGTCGTATGTATAGTAGAACAGGAAAAGAGGATTTTACATAGAAGTGCAAATTTCTACTATGTATAGCTTGTTTTTCCTTTTAAGTAAATAGTTCAGTTGTAACTGTTCCAAGCTGTCCTGTTTGTTTTCTTCTGGTCTGTTTTCTGTTAAATTCTGTGTGTTAAAAAAATGAATGGCCCTCTTTTCTTTCTTTTCTTTTTCTATTTCTCTCCTTCCCCCTCCCCCTTTTTTATGGTGGAGGTGAAGGCAGCCCTACCTTGTCCACTAGGACCAGGAGGAGACACCCAAATATCTCATAATGAATGTGCAGAACAAATCCCTCCGTTCTGAAATTATGTCCCATTCTGCACCTTGAGTTCAAGTCATCTGAGTTTAAAACAAGGTATGCAGTTGAATATTGGACAAAATCTAAAAACTTGATTTTTCTTATAGCATTTCTTGTTTTCATTGCAATCTACTCCAAGAAAATTATTTGTCCCCCAAAATTGAAATTTTCTGTAGGCAATAAAGGAGTATTTTGTTTCAGGGGAAAATATGGTCATTCAGTGGAATAGAGGACTTTCAAGCATTCTTGAGGAAAAAACCAGAGTTGAATAGAAAATTTGACATCCAGACACAAAAAGCAAGAGATACCTGAGAAGGTAATCAGGGAAAAGAAATCAAAAGGACCTTATCAAAGTTAACCTATTTACATTCCTACATGGAAAAACAATAACTGTGACTGATGAAACTTTTCTCAGTATGAAAATAATGGAAGAAGGGTATATGGTCACATGAATACATATGTGAATGTGTGTATATATGTTTACAGTTATACATGGATAGAGGGCATAGGTTGAATTTGTTGGGAAGGGATGATACCTAAGGGGTGAAATTATGAGGTGAGAGAGGAAAGTGGCAAGAGGAGATGGGGAGAGACAGGGTAGGGTAAACTATCTCATGTAGAAGAAGCAAGGGGAAGTGGCTGCAGAGGAGGGGAAGAATAGGAAGGCAAAAAGGCAAAACCACATTCTCATTGAATTTGGTTCAGGGAGAGAATGACATACATACTAAATGGGATATCTCAACCTGCAGCAGAATAGGGGAAAGGGGGATGAGAGGAGGGATGATGGATGGGAGGGCATTCTTGGGGGGGAGGGGAGGTTGGAAGTACCCACTATAGGAGGGACAGGATCAAGTAGGGAATGGACCAGGTGGGGGGTGGGATGGGTGGGAGGGAATTATAAGCAACCTTGTACAATATATCTACTATGGTAATATTTTCCATAGCTATACATGTACAACACATACTGAATTACTTATCTTCCCAGAGGGAATGGGTGACAAGGGAAGAAGGGAATGGATCTGAAATTCGAGGTCTTAAAATTAAATGTTTCAAATATATGTAAATACTATTATTAATACTCTTTTGCATGTAATTGGGAGATAAGATGTACAGGCATTGGGGCACAGAGATTCAACTTGCTCTAATGGAAAAGTCGAAGGGGGTGAGGGAGAAGATATGGGAGAGAGCAGGATGGAGGAAGTGATATCTTGTGTGACTGCTATTCTGGGAGGGTGGGTAGGGGAAAAATGGGGGAAAAAATTGTAACTCAAAATCTGGCGGAAATGAATGATGTAAAACAGGGGTTAATAAAACATTTGTTTAAATTTTAAAAAATAAAGGAGGGTAGTTATTTTTATCTTTTGCAATGTGGATACAGATTTGAAAACAAAAGGTAGTGAGGAAGGAAGACCATGGAAGGCCAGGAAGGTCAACAAAGAAAAATCCCAGGAGTAAAAGGCTATCACAGATGTGTTACTGCAAGAGATCAAACATGGTTGTTAATTTTTCAACTACTCTTACCTTTTCTTTAAGGAGATCTTTATGCTATCATAACAATCCTTATGAAAGAGATAAAAGATTAAGTCAACTAGCAAGAAACTTAAGAGTACAAGTTGAAATCTGTACAATATTTAGTATATAAAAAAATTTCATTATCACTCTCCATTTAGCCTTTAAGGAAAGCCAGGGAAAGAAAGAAAAAAAACATGAGTAACAATGAAATTTTTAAGAACTACCAAGATTATATGTAATTTTAAAAGGCAATAGTTTTGATGACATCAATGATGAGGGAAAGGGGATAGGGAAGGGTAATAGGTTCTGCCAGGGACCCTGATCACTATCAGTGACCAGAAACCCTGCATTTCAGTCTGGAAAGAATTCACCAGGCTCAAGCAAACTTGGAAGCTGAGATTGTAAAGTTTATTGTTACACTGTACAGCACAGTGGGAAAGGATTCTTATGGGACTTGCAAACTTACAGAAATCACAGGTATAGTTTTATGGAGTCAAGACAGTAAATCAGGTGCCAATTATGCTAACTAGGTGAGTAAAGGTGGGATCAGGGAGGAGTTAAGGAGCGGTCAGTGCTTAAAGGACCATGCACTTTTAATATCAACTGCGCAGGCGTATTGCCCATGATTCACTGGGAAATAGCCCAAGGAGGGGCTACCTGGAGGTGTGGTTTTAGGCCTGACACATCTCTAAAGTCAATCCTCGGTCATGGCCACTAAGAAGTGCCCAGTCTGACACCCATCAATGTCAAGTTTGACAAGATAGATGTTGGGAACCAAGGCCATCAGAGACACAGTATGGGTATAATTGGCTAAGGAGTTACCCTATAGATAGGGTACTGAAGAATTCATGGTGCAGCTGGCCACTCTGACTAAGGGAGATAACATTTGCCTAAGCTAAAAATGTTTATAGATAGTTTTGTGAAGGATTCACAAGTAGCTTATTGTTTCAAGCAGAGATAAACAGTTCATGAGTGGTTGCTGGGCAGAGTGCTGGAAGGGGGAAGGGGCAGAGTCAATGCTCTGAGGCTGGGGGGGGGGTGGAAATGTGGTTGTACAGACTGCTTTTACAAATTGATTTTACAGACATAGATCCCAAAGCACCCCATTTTCAAACTGATGTTACAGATTGATATTACAGACTGATGTTACAAACATATATACATCCCATGCACCTCATCAATCAATACCTTGGTTTTGAATTAAAATGTTGTGAGTTTATTTTGCAGAATTTATAAAAATTGGTTGAAAGTAGATGGCATAATCATAAGAGTAGCACCTTCAGCTAGGTCCTGACCTGAGAGAATAAGGAACTCCCTGAAGTAGTCACATGTATTTAAATTTTCACTCTTTAATTGTATAAAACCAGGTCACTGTAACAAGGCTAATGGAAAAATGCAATGTGAATCCAGAGAATGAAACCACTTCACAAGATTCATGATTTGTACTAATTAGGACATCACTGTATATCAGTCACTAAAAAGTCACCCCACTGACCCTACACAGCTTTGGACACCTCTTTGAACACTTCTAGGATTTTCATGCATTCTTTTTGTGCTTAGTGTTCCATGATATTGGTATATACTCTCCCTCCTCTCCATCTCCAGGCTCTGTGCTTTCCCTATCACTATCAAAACTCATCTATCCTCTATAAGGAAGGAATTGAGGGGATTAGGCAGCAAGTGGTTTATTGTGTTAAATGAGTGAACCACACCTACTCCACTCCATCTTGTAACTCAATTCTGTAGCCAGCTTAGTTTCTATTCAATTATGGGTCTAGTTCAATTTCTGTCCTGTGAGAAAATCTTATTGGGAAAAAACCTTATTGTGTTGTTTGAACCTGGCCCTTCATGGCTAAAAAACTGGACCACCTCTCCGGCTGCTTAGAGACCTTTAACCAAGGACCTAGATTATGCTTGATCCAAAGATTGATGGAAGGAGTTTTTTTCACAATTGGCAACCCATGTGTTGTTTGGGTTTTTTTTTTGTTTTTTTTTTTTTGAGGAAATCAGGGTTAAGTGATTTGCCTAGTGTCACACAGCTAGTAAGTATGCTCAATATGAACTCAGGTCCTCTTGACTCCAGAGCCAGTGCTCTATCTACTGTGCCACCTAGATGTTCCATATATGTCTTATCTGAAAACTGGCCTCATACTGATCAATCAGTTATTATTTCCATGTTCTACTGATTGTTTACAGACACTCTGGAGAGTGTCTTTTTTGAATTCAGGAAATTGCAACTGTTCACTATCCCTCTCCCAACTTGAAAAGTCCCTAATCTTTCATACAATTAGAAATAAGATTATTTAATGTTTCCTTTTCATTAATTGACCTTATGGGATTGTTTTTAATGTATAAAAATCTGTCTCCCCTGGTATTTGGGGTTCAGGTCCAAACTGAGAAGGTCTGGTTTATTTGGACAAGTGGCATGCATTGCCCAATTAACAGATATGCTTGGAAGATCAAGCCTGTGATTCCTCAGCCATTTCATCTTTTTTTCCACCACAGTTTTTATTGCACCATGCTAGATCGAGTCAGGATCCAAAGTTCCACCAACAGCCTTACAGGAAAACTCTCTAGAGGTCTCCAGTTAATCTTTCACTAAGGGACTTTTTTGAAGAAGGCTGCCTTGGGAGGTAGGATTCCCAATCTTTTTTCCCTTTTTTTCTTTGGAGGTTGTGTAAAAGTTAACCAACTGGAAAAGGAGATTCAAATCTTAAGGAAGAAAACTACTCCTTTAAAATTAGAATTGGGCAATGAGAAACCAGTGAAGTTATAAGAGACCAAGAAATAATAGAACAAAATATAAAGAATGAAAAAATAGAGGAAAATGTGAAATATCTCATAAGTAAAACAACTGATCTGGAGAACAGATGAAGAAGAGAAAACATAAGAATAATTGGACTACTGGTAAGCTGTGGTCAAAAAAAGAAACTTGATATAATAATACAAGAAATAATTAAAGAAAATTGTCCTGAAGTATTAGAACTAGAGGGGGAAATGGAAATAGAAAAAGTCCACTGAAAGAAATCCTATGAGGAAAACCTACAGGAATATCATAGTCAAATTCCAAAACCCCCAGCTTAAGGAGAAAATATTATGAGCAACTAGGAAAAAAATATTCAAATATGGAGGAGCCACAATTAGAATTACACAAGACCTAGCAGTGGCAACAAAAGGGCTGCAGGTCTTGGAACACTATATATCAAAGAGCAAAAGACTTGGGGTTGCAGTTGAAAATATACCCAGAAAAGTTAAGGATAATCCTGAATGAAAAAAAAATGGATATTAATGAATTGCCAGACTTTCAAAATTTTGTTATACAAAAACTTGAACTTAATAGAAAATTTAGACATTACAAGATCCAAGAGAAATAAAAGGTACACATCAAAGACTAATTATAAGGGATTAAATAAGGACAGACTGTTTTCTTTTTATGTGAGGAGATATAAAACTTATATCTAAGATTATTATTAGTACTTGGGTAGTTGTTGCAGCAAGCACCCCAGCATACCCAGGGTGACTGCCAACACAGGCTCTTGGATCTGCTTTTCTAAAGGAAAGCAACTCAAAATGAGTTAACAATCTTGCTTTAATCAATCTAACATATCATTTACCTAGTTCAGGGGAAAAAGTCAGCACCCTGAACTTCAAAGTATACAGAGGTCACAAGCAGAAGTTACAAGAAGACAGAGAAACAGATCAAACAGGCAGGCTTCCAACTGGCCAACCATTACATCCATACCTAGTCAGTTACCAGAGAGAGAAGCACCAATATCTGATATCTGGGTTTTCAAAGCCGGGGCGGGGTGGGGGGGGTGGGGGCGGCATTGGATGGCTGCCAGAGTCTTGTCTGGTCAAATCACACAACACTTCTTAAAGTGAGCCCCAAAACAAAGCCCACATCAGGGTTTATATAGCCTTCTCCTGGCTCAGAGAATGTCACAACCCTCTTGACCAACTGCCCAATCACAGAGCACCAAAGTATGGGCATTCCTAAAAACCAAACCTCCCACCACAGGCTCCAAGTGCACTTAAGCCTATCAAAGGGCCTAGGTGCAGGGAAGATTTTAAATTCCTATAACAGTAGTTTAAAAGAAAGATTGGGGCAGACTTGGGTATGCTGTGATTCTAAAAGTAAAACCATTTAGGAAAGAGTATCTTACACAAATGAGGTGCAAGAAGAACTGACCCAGATGAATTAGATGGGGGAGGAGGGCTGGTAGTTCTGGAACCTTACTTTTACCAGGAATATGTTAAAGATAACAATAGGGGTAACTAGGTGGCTCAGTGAATGGAGCACAAGCCCTGGAGTCAGAAGGACTTGAGTTCAAATTTGACCTCAGACACTTAACACTTACTAGCTGTGTGACATTGGGCAAGTCACTTATCCCCAATTGCCCTGCCTTACCCCTCCAAAAAAAAAAATCCAAAAAACAAAAAAAGATAACAATACATATAAATCTATAAAGGTATAAAAGTTTTCTAAATTCAGAAAGAAATAAAAGGCTAAAGGGATAGGGAAGGGGAGAGGGATTTTTAGAGGGAACCCTACTCACATTAGATTAAAGAGTTAAAGAGAGAACAATATAAGAAAAGTCTTCTAAATTTATAAAGAAATAAGAGTGAGGGAATAGGATAAGAGGGGTATGGAAGGGTGTCTAGATTAACAGGGAGAGGATAAAGAGGGAATAACATATATTTGGAAGGCTATACAAGTCTTCTAAATTCAGATAGAAATAAGAGGGTAAGGGGAAAAGGGTGAGGGGGAAAGAATAAGGGAGGGATTTTCAGAGGGGGGTAGATTAAGTAAGAGGAGGACAAGATATTGGGTAGAAGTGAAGTAGAGTACTCAGGAGGGATAGGAAATAAGAGATAAACATAAACATAAAGATAAGGAGCAGACTTTATTGGGGAAAATGGGTAATAATCATGATTGCAGACAAAATTAAAGCTAAAATAGATTTAATCAAAAGAGCAAAATAGGGAAAGTACACTATATGTCAGTCATATTAATCAATATTGTTTTAGACTATTTAAAGTAACTAGAGAGCATAAGTTTGGAATAGTGTTGTAGTGTAGGAAATGATGAGTTGGAGGACTTAGAAGAATATGGAAAGGCTTGGACCTATGAAGGAAGATGTTATCCACCCTCAGAGAAACAGAACAAACAAGTTCACTTACTTTCATCTATACTTTCCAGGGATGTACACATTGCTAATGATGTTGACACACACATTGCCAGAGCTAGCTCAGTGTTTGGGAAGAACAAGGAAAGTATGGGAGAGAAGAGGTATTAGACTGACTACCAAAACTGAAGGTCTACAGAGTGTTATGCTGACTTCATTGTTGTATGCCTGTGAAACCTGGACAGTATACCAGTGCCATGCCAGAAAACTGAATCACTTCCATTTGAACTGTCTTAGGAAGATTCTGAAGATCACCTAACAGGACAAGGGACCAGACACTGAGGTCCTTACTCAAACTAAACTGCCAAGCATTTGAACTCTGCTTCAGAGAGGGCAACTCTGATGGGCTGGACACATTGTTCAAATGTAAAACTTAAAATTTGCCAAAAAGATTGTTTCATGGAAAACTCACACAGGGCAAGTGTTCACATGGTGGTCAGAAGAAGTAATACAAGGACACTCTCAAGGTTTCTCTTAAGAAGTTTGGAATTGATTGTATGACATGGGAGATTCTGGCACAGGACTGCTCAGCATGGCCTGCCCACATCAGAGAAGGTGCTGTGCTCTATAAGCAGAATGGAAACAACTCAAAGGAAATGCAGGATGCAAAAATTTGGAAAATTCACCCCAAATGTTCACATGGACTATTTATGCCCAACCTGTGGTAGGGCGTTCTGAGCTCATATTGGTTTGATCAGCCACAGTTGGACACATTGAAACTTAACTTTAGCATAGCGATGTCATTTTGGACCTCTTCAAGAATGAAGGACAACCAACAACCAACTAACCATGAATGTATATGTCTATATGTGAGTATGATTATAGATATTGAAGTATATGTATATTTATGTAAATGCATTATATATGTACATATGTATGTAGACAATGTGTAGACATCTATACAGATGTCTACCCCTGCTTAATTGTAGCCCTCTTGGGAAAGGTGGGGAAGAAAGGAAAAAAAGAGAATAGAGTAAAAAGTGTGCAACAGAGAACAAAAGAAAGCTTACATGGAAGCTCTGGACACAATGTATAGTATTTATTTCAGGCTTTCCTGAAATGGAAATTTTCATATATATATTTATATTTTTACATATTATATATATTTTACTTTTTGGAGAGCAATTAGAGTTAAGTGACTTGCCCAAGGTCACACAGCTAGTTTTTGTGTTAAGTGTCTGAGGCTGCATTTGAACTCAGCTCCTCCTGACTCCAGGGCTGGTGCTTCATTCACTGTGCCACCTAGCTACCCCCTATTGATATATATTTTGAACCTCTCATGTTCTGCTGTGCACATGGCAATGCTTTTTTTTTTATTACTTTGTATTTAAGTTTAAAATAAATTAATTAAAAGCAAATTTGCATCACATGGCTACTTCGTGTAAACACAGTTCTAGGTTATGAGGACAGAAAGTTGCAAAACAACAGTATTCGACCTCAGAGAGCTTAGAGTCTATCTGGCAGAGTGAAGTAAAGTGAAGCATGGTCATGGATAACTAGAATGCAAGAGAGAAAATGATTAGGTGCAAAAGAGAGGTCAGGACAGCCTGCCATAGTAATTAGGGAGGATAACAGGATCAATTCTAGCTTTAGGGAATCAAAGAATTCATACCTCATCATCAGATGAGGGAAGGATGAGATCAGATAGTAGGTGATAACAAGAAATAAGGTTAGAAATTGACTTTACTTTGCATATAAAATATTTGGAGGACTTGGCAACTTAATTGTATGTTGGGGATAGAGGAAATGGAAAAGTAAAGGATGACTGATGTTTGAGACTGGGTAACTGAGAAAATGGTTGTGCTATCAACAGAAATAGGGAAGTCAGGAGGAAGGGGAGATTTTAGAAGGAAAATCAATCAATCCATTAACAGGAACTTAAATAACTTCCTTCTATATGCCAAGCAGAATATTAGATGCCAGGAATCCAAAGACAAAAATTAAAAAGTCTCTGCACTTAAGGAACATTAAGGATACATTCTTTTAAGGGAGATATATACATACAAAAGCATGTAGATAGATAACTTATTAAGCACTTAGTATAAATGTGCCAGGGGACATATATAAACACTGGGGATATACAATATTCAGAATAAATACAAAACAAGATAGTTTAGGGAAGAAGGGCATTAGTAATTAGGTGGATCAGGCATGGCTTCATGTAAAATGTGCTGTGTGAGCTAAATCTTGAAGTCAGGGATTGTAGGGGGTAGAGGTAAGGAGGAATGCATTCTAGGCTTGGGGGACAGACTGTATAAAGGATCAGAGTGGTAATTGCTGGGAGTGAGGAAAAGGAAGATAGCTAATTTGGTTAAACTGTAGTATACAGGAAAGGGAGTAACGTATAATGATGCATACAGACATATATGTATATACACATATGGGATGAGAACTCAGGAAAGAAGGAGCTAGATATATGAACTCAGAGATCATCTGCACACATACTAACTGTGTGACCCACACTATGTCACTGTGCAAATCACAGCTTCTAAGTGCCCCAGGCAACTCTCTTGAGACTATAAATTACAGAGATGGTGCCAATGCTCCTTGGTACAAGAATTTCCTTTCTGGGATCTCTCTATGCTAATAAAAAATCATAAGAGAGATACAAGGAAAGTGCCATAAGAGATCAGGGGAAGGATTAACTTCAGGTCAGATCACAGAATATCAGAGTTGGAAGGAACTATAGAAATTATCTAATCAGTTTATATCTAAATGGAAACCTCTATGATATCCTTGATATGCTCTCCACTTGAACATCTTCCATCATGAAGGAACCCAACACTTCCTATGGTGACCTATTCTATTCCTAGACAGCCCTAATTGTTAGGAAGCAGCTTTCCCACCCTCCCCCCAGCAACAGCAATAATAGCTGACATTTATATAACCCTTAAAAAGTTTATAAAGCGTTTTGCATATACAATCTCATTTTTCTCACAGCAACCTATTGTAGGAAAGTCCTACAATTTTTATCATTTCCTTCTAGAAATGAGGAATTTAAAGCTCAAAGAAATTAAGCACCCTGCCCTTGGGTGCACAACCTTTAAGTGGTGGAGGGTGAATTCAAAAATTCTTCCCATTCAACCATGCCTTTGCTCCAAATCCACCTCTTCCCATGCTCCCAGACCTGTCCTTAGAGGTCAGGCAGAACAAATCTAATTCATCTTCCGTATGACAAGCTCTCCTTTCTCATAAACTCTGTGTGTGTGTGTGTGTGTGTGTGTGTGTGTGTGTGTGTGTGTGTGTGTGAAAGAGAGAGACAGAGAGAGATTGTTTTTACATTTCTAAATAACAGTCTACTCTCAGTTTTTTCATTTGTGAAATAAGAGTAATGATACTTGCATTATCTTCCTGACAAGGTTGTTGTGAGAAAACTATTTTGTGAGTCATAAAGTCCTATATAAATGTGAGTTATTCTTAATTAATAAATGTTCCATTTCCTTGGTCTATTTCTGATTTTATTGTATTTATAAATACAAATTCCAGTAAAAAAAAAATAACACTGCATTTTCCCCCTAGGGCTTAATGATTTTACTACAGACTCTGTTACCACTAATAAAAACAAAACAAAAACATTACTTTAGTCTCAGGATAAAAAACACCTTCATCTGGAATTCTATACCATTTAATTCCTGGAATCTGGACAAAAGGACTTTTTGAACTGAATACTTGTTTGAGTTTCATTGAATTGGATATTTGTTTGAGTTTCAGATGTTTTTCCTAGACTTTTGTCATTTATTGACAGAAATTCAAGCCATGAAGTATGTTGTTGCAAATATACTTTAAAAAATACACTGATCATTTCAAAATGTAGTCTTTTGTATAAAAGTATTCCATCATCCAAAAATGGAAAACGTTTCAAAAACATTTGAAGTAAAAATTGTATATGTTAAGTTGCTTTAACATATATCCTGGAAAAAAATATATGCATATATATGAAGGTTTTATGTAATTCCATTTTTTTTCTACACAACTAATAGATAAATGTCTTAGGGGCGGCTAGGTGGCGCAGTGAGTAGAGCGCCGGCCCTGGAGTCAGAAGGACCTGAGTTCAGATCCGGCCTCAGACACTTAACCCACACAAACAAAAACCTAGCCATGTGACCTTGGGCAAGTTACTTAACCCCAATTGCCCTAAAAGGGGGCAGTGAGTAAGAGCGCCGGCCTCGGAGTTGGGATGACCCGAGATCAAATCCAGCCTCAGAAAATGAGCACCCACACATAAATAATGACTAGCCATGTAACCTTGAGCAAGTTACTTAACCCCAATTGCTTAAAAAAAAAAAATAGATAAATGTCTTAAACTAATTATAGAAGAACTGATACAGTGCTTTTAGAAATGTTTATCAGCTAACATTTTTGTTTCCTATTTTTCCAGATTTTAAAATCTGATATTTGACAGCATGTTTTAATGAGTCAACAAAATTTCCTTGAGACTAATACTTATTATGTTCTTTGTCAATGGAGATGGGTGAAATAAGGAGGCATGTAAGAAAGCTGCAATATATTAATAGTCTCCTCCATAATTTGAGAATCTTGAGTTTCTTAAGAGTTAAAAATAGGTCCCATTGGATCCCTCTTCATTGGTTCCTTTCCATGTAGCTACAAAAAATGCCCAGGTCTCCCAATACTAAAAAAAAATAAAATAAAATAAAATAAATCTTCCATCCTTCTATCTCATTAAGTTGCTGTCCCATCTCTCATTCTTTTTTTTTTCTTTTTGGAGGGCAATTGGGGTTAAGTAATTTGCCCAAGGTCACATGGCTAGGTTTTTGTTTGTGTGTGTTAAGTGTCTGAGGCCGGATCCGAACTCAGGTCCTTCTGGCTCCACTCTACTCACTGTGCCACCTAGCTGCCCCCCATCTCTCATTCTTAAACTTGAAAAAGTTGTCTGTGCCTAATCTTTCTCTGCTTTGCCATTCACTGCTTCTACCCCTTGCAATATGACTTCCAAATCCACTACTTGAGATTGCTTTCTCAAAGGTCACTAATAACTCCCATGTTATTAAGTCTTTAATCAATTTGACTATTGACTACTCATTCCTTCAAATATCCTCTCTCCCCTTGGCTTCCCATTATAGTCCTTATTGTCCTCTTTAATCATTTCTTTTCAGAGTTGGAAAGGGACCTCAAAGGTCGTCTAATCCAATCCTTTCATTGGATACATAAGGACACTGAGGTTAAAAGGTTTTCTCATCTGTAAAATAAGGGGATTGGATAAGATGATTTTTAGGTCTCTAAACCTGATCCAGTTGGGCTCTTGGGCTCCAGTTCCACAACTCTAATTGCCTATAGGACTTGCTGTAATGGGAAGCAAAGCTGTACTTAGCTGCTTGTTTCAGCTATTCAAGTGCCTTTGAGCCTTGACTTTGATTGTGCCAAGTCTTTGTTGGAAACAGTATAAGTTGTGTTGCCCTTAATAGGCCTAAGGGAGTTGGGAGACCTTCCCTGCCCTTAATAGGGCTAACATCATCACATGGAACCCAAGGTGTGAAGAGCTTACCAAAAGAACAGAACATGAAGGGCGGAACAGGAAGGGTGGAACAGGAAGGAGCAGAGCAGATAAAAGCTCAACCATGAGCTGGGACCAAGCAGAGCTAAGAGAGAGAATGTTTATTATGTTGTCACTCTGTTGTTCTGTGTTGGTGTTACTTTGTCAGATAGAAGCACTCTGTTGAATTGTGTTACTTTGTCTGATAGAAGCACTTTGTTGATTTGTGTTGATTTCTCAGATAGAAAGTGAATTGAGAAGATAGTGCCAGCAATGTGTATAAATATTGTTATAGCCCTGTTGAGCTTTGTTTTCCTGGAAACAGAAATTGTGAAGAGCTTGGAGCGAAGCAGTCCCCATGAGCTGCAATATGGAACAGGAGTGGAGAGCAGCCTATGTGTGAATCCAGGCAACAGATGGGTGAATCCAGGCAAAAGCTGAAAGCATGGAAGAGGAGCCATGGCGTTTGGAAGTCAGCCTAGAGTTAAGATGAAAGGAGACTTTACTTGGGTACTCAGTACTGACTGATGATATTGTAACTTACTGTGGATGGCCTTTGTACTTTCCACTACCCCTTAAGGATGATTGGAAGCCAGCCTGGAGTCAAGATGAAAGAAGACTTGATTTGGGTACTCTATATTGATTGAGGAAATTGTGACTTATTGAAGATGTTTTGTTTAAGACTATGTGGCCACTTTAGTAATAAGTTATGTTATGTTCTTAGGAATGTTGTGCTTGAGCTTCTTGAATGTTTTGCTTTAGTTTATTGCTGAATAAATAGAAAGTTTACTGAACTATGTGATTAGATCCTTAAAGTTATTCACAGCAGCAGTCCTCAGGAGAGCTGCTGGTGATTGGCTTTACACTTGTACAATGCATAGAACACAGTAAATGCTTAATAAGTACTTTTTCATTTGTTCATTCATCTCTGCCTACATGTTGTTTGGTACTTCAAATTCAAAGATATCCAAAAGCAAACTTACTATCTTTTCCACTAAACCTGCTTCTCTTTCTGACTCTCTTAATACTGTCAGTGGCACCAATGTTCTCTCAGATACTCATGTTTGAAACTTTGGCATATTCTCTGACTCTTCTCTCTTCTTTCCAAATGATTAATTACCAAATCCTATATATTCTACTTCTGCAATGTCTCTTGGCATCTGTCTCCTACTTTCTTCTTCTCCTTCCACCTCCATGATTTGCGGTGGCCTCCTGAGTCTTGCTTCCACTCTATGCTACCTCTGATCCATCCTTTACAAACTTCTTCCAAACTAATCTTTATTATGCATAATCACACCTTTGCTCAAAAACCCTTTAAGCGAACAGAAAGAGAGCCCTCTGGATTTGGAGTCAGAAGGGGTTCAGACCCCAGCTTTGCTATTTACCATCAGTGTGCCTTGGATAAAGAACTCCCCTGGTCTGGGCCTTAGTTTCCTCATCTATAAGACTTGGACCAGATGGTGTCTAAGGTCCCAAGAAGCCTGAGATACGGCGGGCTCTTTTGTATCACTTCCAAACATCTGGTATTCAAGGCTCTAAACAACTGGGAGCTCTCTCTCTACTTTCAGTCTGTCTAGTGTGAATGGTAGTTAGAGGTGGTAGAAGATGAGACTGAAAAGATAGGTTGGGACTTGATTGTCAGAAGTCTTGAATAACGAGGCCCATTTTTAAGTTTATTCTGTAGAAAGTGTAAATTTCTGATTCACTAATATAGAAGAGATTTATAATTTGAAAGCAATTATTCAAGTTGGAGAGGCATATTATAGGGCCTAGTACATTGCAAGTACCTAGTTTAAAAAATGTCTGCATTTAAACTAGTAAGTTATTAAGTAGATGACAGATTTTTCTAAATAGTGAGTACACATTACCAAGGTGACTTTGAATATGGACATTGTTGTAAAATACATCAGGGATAGGTATGACTGGAAAAGGGGGTGATCTAGTCATGTGTTGGAGAACAAAGGACAATAGCTCAAATACTATTCTCATATCCTTAAAACAATGAAAGACCCAGAAGAAGGAAGTCTCCATCACTTTGGAGAACTTATGAAAGGGCACAGACAAGAACTGTGAAAGATAGGAAGGCCAGGGTAGGTTACACTCTGTATTGATGAAAAACACACCAGTGGAATCATTGGTCCTTTAAAATAACATTAATGATAGCTTGCATTTATATGATACTCTAAGATTTGTAAAATGATTTACAAATATCTCATTTGATCTTTACAACTACCCTGAGAGATAGGTGCTATTAACATTTCCATTTTATAGATGAGGAAACTGAGGCAGACAGTGGTTAAGTAACTTGCCCAGTATGGATCTAAGGCCTGACTTGAACTCAGTTCTTTCTTTACTCCAGGCCCAGCCCTAGTTCTACTGTGCCATGTATTTATTTTAGATTTCAATTTCTGTATTGAAAATGCACTTGGAAAACATAAGGTAGGTTTTAAGTTGTAATCAAGTATGATGGTTTCACAAACCTAAAGAACAAGGGCTTAACTGTTAATAAATATAGAGAAGGCTGGGGGTGGTGTCACCAGTCCTGTGAGCCCTGCTATCAGGGGAGGCTGAAGTGCTGGATTACTTGACCTAAGGAGTGCTGAGCTGCAGTAAAACTAAAGAAGATGAGTTTTCTGTACTAATTCTAGCACAAATATGGTGAGCTTATGGAAGTGGAAGATCGCTAGCCTGCTGAAGGAGGGGCTAACTGGTTCAAGTTGGAAAGATGGAGCAGGTCAAAGCTTCTGTGCTATTCACTACTGAGGCTGGACCTACAAGTGGCCACTTTATTTCCAGCATGTGTGAAATAGGGAAACCCAGTCTCAAATCAATAACTGTGTGTGTGTGTGTAATATATGTATATGTGTGTATATATACACATATATTCCACACATATATTCTAATATTTAGTAATAAAACGTCAAGGCACTGGACACATAAAGGACATATACAGATTTTTACTTGATATTTGGCTCTATCTAGGATCTTACAACACTTCTTAGCTCTCAATAGTTAATTGGTACTCATGTGATTGGATTTTATCTTGAGTAAATAGAAGTGGTTTCTAAGACCATTTGTGATTAGTAAATCTCAGGTGATACAGTACAAGTCTCTCAGCAATATGATATGCTCACCTTGACTTAATGAAAAAAATGGTAATTTCTCATTTTATTCTTTTTATGAAAATGTGTACCAAACCTTTATTGAATACAATATTCAATAGACACTTCAAGTTCTATAAGAAATGTTTTTAGAAACTATTAGGAATCTTCTTTTTAAAATTTGCAGAATTAAGGTTTAAAACTATATTTATTGCTTTGGCAATGAAGTTTTGCATATTTCTAAATGATGATAGCAGCTAGAACTTTTAGGGTTATGTCTCGGGCCTTTTTTCCCCCCAAAGTGCTATTGCTCAAAAGTTAACATCATGTTACATCCTTCTTGTGACTACTTATCATACATTTTATACTCAAATGTTCTAAGAATTCTAAAAGAAAAAAAAGTTTTTTGAATGATCATGTTGGAGTTGTTAGAATTACCTTGGTGGAAGGACTATACATATGTGTGTGTGTGTGTGTGTGTGTGTGTGTGTGTGTGTGTATGTCTTATTATTATTAAGGGAGCTGGGTGGCACAGTGGATACAGTGCTGGGCCTAAAGTCAGAAAGACTCATGTTCCTAAATTCAAATCTGTCCTCAGACACTTACTAGCTATGTGATCCTGGCCAAGTCACTTTACTCTTGTTTGCCTTCCTTTCCTATGTGTAAAATAAGTTAGAGAAGGAATTGCCAAATCACTCTAGTACCTTTGCTAAGAAAACTCCAAATGGGGCCATGAAGAGTCAGACAGGAGTAAAACAACTGAAAAAAGCATATGTGTGTGTGTGTGTGTGTGTGTATGTGTGTGTCTGTGTGTGTGTGTGTGTGTGTGTGTGTGTCCATACACACACATTATTAGAAGTACATGAATAGCATGAGTGTTAGAAATAACATTCTGGGCACATTGTTATTTAAGAAACACTGCATCAAGCTTGTTCCTAGGTTCTTCTAAGCCTAAAGGTGACTGCTTGGCAACCTATCCAGTTAATTCTTGAGGGAGGTTTGCCTTTTTCTCTCTTCTTGACTTACGTCCAGGCTTGTGTATATATTCTGTAAGCTTTATATTTACTCTGTGATACAACTCAACACCTACTTCAGAAATAATAAATATGAACCTTGGTCACTTGTTAATGATTAATTAAAGAATTTTGGAGATCATCTAGTGGAGCACAGGACTAGAACCCAGTTTTCCTGAGTCCTATAAACTTCCTACTGCATATTAATAAGGAATTATATCTTAATGCATAATATTTCATGAGGGTATAAATACAGGGATATGCTGGAGCCAACTCCTACCTGCTGGAGAGTCAATTGTCAAATTTTCAGGGTGGGTCACCTGGTTTCTTGTCTTTTTAAAAAAATAATTAATTAATTAGATTCTGACAAGAAATAAAACAAGCATTTCCATAACAAAGTAGAATAGGAAAAAAAAAACTGAACATGAAACTGCAAATTTATTATGTACAACTTGCTTTTCCTTTAAAAAATTTAATAAAGTTATGCAATTTTCTTTTTTTCCGTCCCTTTCCCCCTCCCCTGCCTTAAAGATGGCTAGCATTAGACACAAATATGTGTGTGCATATATATATATATATATATATATATATACACACACACACATATATAAAGGCATATATATATATGTAAAATCATTATATATATATATATTTCTAGCTATCAGTTTTTTCTCTGGATGAAGACTGTTATAGGTCCTCTGAAGTCAATTTGGGCATTTATAATAGTCAATATGACTTGGTCACTCAAAGTTATTCTTAAAACAATATTGTAATTGCTGTATACAGCATTCTCTTGTTTCTGCTCATTTTGCTTTTCATTATTTCATGCATGTCTTTCCAGGTTTTTTTAATCATCAAGCTCATTGTTTTTTATAGTATTTCATCACTATCATATACCACAACTTGTTTAGTCATTCTCCAATTGATGGATATCCCCCAAATTTCCAGTTCTTTGCCACCACAAAGAGAGCAATTGCCCTGCCTTCCCCCCTCAAAAAAAAAATATGATTGATTTGGTGACTGGGAAAATTTTTTATTTTTTAGTAGGAAAAGAATTACAAATGTACTATATGTGGTGCAGTGGAAAAATTGCTGGTTTGGGATGAAGTTGTAGGCCCTAATTTCGAATTATGATTCTGTAACTGTATGGCCTTGGGGAAATAACTTCATCTCTCCAAGCCTCAGCTTCCTATCTCTGAAATTATAGTGTTGGACTAGATGACCTAAGTTCTTTCTAAGTACTCCCCATGATGAGGGAGTGATAGGTGTTTGAGGGGCTCCAATGACCAGAGTCCCTATTGGGTAGTCTGGAATGAATTCACAGGACCCAGGCAATCTTTTAAGTCAGGATTGTAAAAGTTTATTGCTACCCTTTACAGTGAGCAAGAGTTCTTAGGAAACCTGCAACTTTAAAGAAGTCATAGGTATAGTTTATAAAGAGTTACAATAGTAAATCAGATGTTAATTATGCTGAGTTAGTAAGGGTGGGATTAGGGAGGAGTTAAGGAGTGGTCAGTGCTTAAAGGACTATGCACTTTTATTATCTACTGAAGCAGGTGTATTGCCTATAATTCACTGGGGTGGGGAGTGGGGGTGGGGCTGCATGGAGGTGTGGTTTTAGGCTTAAAATGTTGCTAAATTAGCTAGTAGTCAGGACTGACTGAGAAGCGCCTAGTCTGCCTCCCATAAGTGTAATGTTTGACAAGATGGATGTTGGGAACCTAGACTAATGGGATTCAGGACATGCCTAATTGGCTGAGGAGTTAACTTACAGATAGTGCATTGAAGGATTCATAGGTTCAGCTGGCCATTATACTAGGGGGAGATAAAATTTGTCAAAGTTAAAAAGTTTATAGATGGTTTAGTGAAGGATTCATTGGTATAGCTTGTTATTGTTCCAAGCAGAGATAAATAGTTCATGAATTGTTGCTAGTCAGAGTGCTGGCAGGGGGTAGGGGCATAGTTAATGCTCTGAGGCTGGGGGCAGAGAGGGTTAGGGGGAGATATGTGATTTTACAAACTGGTTTTACAAATTGATTTTACAAACTGATGTTACAAACATAGACACCCCATGCACCCCATCACCCATAATGCTCAAGCCTAGAACACTACTGTTTATTAAGAACTCACCCCTCTCCACCCAGAACTTCATTTTCCCCAGGGAATTGTGTGTCTGAAGATGTAGATTGTAGATCAAGGGATATCAATGAAAGAGAGTCTCATAGACAAAACATTTATGGCATTGCCCAGTATACAGAAGCTAGGGAACAGTCTGCTTCCCTGCTACTGAGAATAAACAGAGACAGGAATGACCTCATCCTATGACTAAGTGGCCAGCAGGTTAGGAAAGAGATGAAAAGCACTGCATAACTTATTTTTCTTCATTCTGTGCATTAGCAAAAATAGACAGATTCCCCACCCCAAAATGAGGCATGAGGCTAGAGGGGAATTATGTCCCTAGGGCTTCCCTTAGTATTTGCTCAAGGAGCAGCCCTAAATCCCCTGGGTTTCCTGGGTGTAGAAATTGTTTAGTCTGTTCCTCTGGTGATTGTTTTAAAGCTGATTAAATTGTTATTTTTTAAATGTATGCTTCTGGTATGATCCTGCAAGATTCCACTCAAGGACTTCCAGCCAAGATGGATGAATGGGGCACATACCATCAGCTCTCACATGACCACTCCAGCAAAATGAGAGTTTTCTCCAGACCAAATAATGATTAAGAAACCAAACAAGAAACTAGATGAAGAGACTTCTTCCTTCCTAGAACTGCACACGCAGTCAGTCAGAAGCTCAAGGTCAGTAGGAGAGTGGACTCAGCAACACCAGGCAGGACAATGTCACGGTACAACCAGAGACTTCCAAGGACACGTGGGGCCTCCAAGACTTTGTGATCTGACACAGGGAGAGTAGAAAACGCCCTGAGAAAGCCCTTAGGGTGGCCAGAAATCTCCAGGGTAGGAATCTCGGAAGTGCTGGGATCCTCAAAGAGGATCAATGACATCAGAAGGATGATTAGAGTCCAGTGTTAAGACACAGGTCAAGATGACTGGTGATGGCCCTGGATGCAGTGGGGGACCTTGGCCTTTTTAAGCTAAGGTCTTTCCCAGGTCTCAGTTTTTCTGAGGCAAAGCCCATTCAGTAGTTTAAGGCTAGGTAAGAAGTGAAGCAAAAGATTGCCTAGTTTGCCTTCACAAAAGAATCATTCTGGGAGGGGAGGACCCTCAGATTTTCTGGCCAGAACAGAAACAATTGCCATTTACACTCACTCTGAACCATAAAAACCCAAACAATGAACAAATAAAGCAGTAACACATAGAACAGGATATCTCAGGCATCCAGGAACTCTAAGATCCTTAGCACCCTGTTCTGAAATACCAGAGAGAGCCTTGAAGATCTAGAGCTAGGGGAGAAGAGAGAGGGGAGTAAGTGGAAACCAGGTGACTCAGGGTGAGACAAGCAGGGCCAATCACCTCACTCACTTTATACCCACTTCAGTGGGTATAAAGCATAGCTCTGGCACAAAGCTAAGAAAAGGGGTAAATCAAAGAAGACCCCCCCCCCCCCAGGAAAGAATACGGTTTGAAGAGAAGTGAGAAATCTGGTTCGTCTAGGTAAGGTAGGGAATGATGATGGAGGGCAATGAAAGCCAAGCAGAGGACTTTAGACAATACAATGGCAAACTGGCAATTATTTTTACATTATACTTTAATATTCTGAAAATGTCACCTTTGGAAATCTTTACCCTATGTCTGGAACCATTCCTCTACAGTTCAGATTAATAATGATGACTTACATTTATAAAATACTTTTCAAAAAACTCTGCCCCTCCTTCTAAAATCCCTATTTCTGTTGATGGCAATACCACCAATCTACAACCATTAAGCACCTACTATGGGTCAGGCACAGAGCTTGGTGCTGGGAATACAAAAAGGAAATTGAAATAGTCTCTATTCTTGAGGAGGTTACCAGTGAGCTGAGGGAGTTAACCTGTATATATCTAAATATGTACAAAATAAATGTAAGGTAAAGGGAGAAGGAAATAGTAGCTGGGGAACCAGGAAAGGTTTCATGTAAGAGGTAGCACCCGAGCTGAATCTTTGAAGGAAACTAGAAATTCTGAAAGGCTGAAGTAAAGAGTTATTCTAGGTATGGCAACAGCCAGGAGATGGAATGTCATGTTTTGAGGAACATGCTTGGCTGGACTATGTGCGTCTATGGGAGTAAATGAGTAAAAAGACTGTAAAGGTAAGTTGTAAAAAGCTTCAAGTGACAAATAAAAGAGCTTATATCTATTTCTAAAAGTAATAGGACTCCACTGGAATTTATTGAATGTCATGGAATGTCACAGAAATGACATGGTCAGGCTTGTACTTTAGGAAAATCACTTTGTGAAAAGTGGGAAGAGATCTGAGGCAGGTTATTAGATTAGAAGGTTATTGTAATAGTCCAGGGAACTAATTCAACTAGAATAAGAAAATAAACTGCTGAGTATGAAAAAAAAATCTTTGTACCAAATATCTCTGATAAGGGTCTGAGACCTAAGATATATAAGGAACTAATAAATAGTGAAGAAGAGCCTTTCCCAAAAGGATAAATGGCCAAAAGAACAGTTTTCAAAAGGGAAATTGCAAACTATCAACAACAATACTGAAGACTGTTCCTTGGGGCAGCTAGGTGGCACAGTGAATAGAGCACCAGCCCTGAAGTCAGAAGGACCTGAGTTCAAATCTGGCCTCAGACACTTAATACTTACTAGCCACGTGACCTTGGGCAAGTCACTTAACCCCAATTGTCCTGCCCTCTCCCCTCCAAAAAGCAAAAAATAAAAATAAAGATTTAAAAAAAAAAAAAGACTGTTCCTAATTACTGATAAAAGAAAGGCAAATGAAAACAGCTCTGAGACTTTTAGCCAGAAATCTGACAAATATAACAAAAGATAGGTATAGTCATTGTCAAAAAGGCTTCAGAAAGATTAGCACATGAATACACTATTGGTGGAGTGGGTCCAACCATTTTGAAAAGCCCCAAGGACCAAAAGATCAATGATTTTTAGCTGGAAGTTTCATTAGAAGCAACCTAGTCTAACATTCTTATTTTACAAATGAGAAACTGAGGCCAAAAGAGGTTAAGTGACTTGCAAATGGTCATAGCACTAGTAAACTGAAGCAAAATTTTAAACCAAGATTTTCTGACTCAAATTTCCAACTTTCAAAGACCAGAAAGGTTCAATATACACTAAAGTATTAATAATAGTACTTTTTGTGGTAATAAGGAATTAGAAATAAAGTAGATGCCCATCTATTGGGGACAGGCTAAAAAAATTGTGCTACATCACTGATTCATAAGAAAAGAAGAATTGACAATTCAGAAAAGAATGAGAAAAAAATATATGAATGGTAAATATGGTAAAAATGGTTCTTAAGTGCCAACTATATGCCAGGCACTATTCTAAGCACTGGGGATACAAGTACCAAAAGAAAGACCATGCCTGCAAAAGGCAGCGTCAAGATGATAGAATGAGAAGAAGCAATAGAATCTAACTGTCCCCTCACACCTCCTTGACAAAGATCTAGAGAATGTACCAGACTGAATTCTGATGAGGAAAGCCAAGAAAAAGTCACAGTGAGCTATTTTTTCCAGCCCAGGGTAGCTTAGGAAGAGGAATAGAAAAGACTGTATACACTGGGATAAGGGTCTGGCCAAGAATGTCTTGCAGCAGTAGCAGCGGCTGGGAGCATTCCAGTACCCAGAAACTGAAAGAAAGCCAAGATATTGGACCACCCAGCTCACAGGATCGCTGCGAGGAAAGCTTTGTAACTTCAAAACCTTCTATAAATGAAAGCTGATGAGGTGTGGGCTCCTGGGACCCCCCTCGGGCTCTCCTAGAGTCGTGCAGGCTCTGGGAACTTCCCTTGGACGCTTGATTGGATTGTCTCGTTTGATGGGACATTTTCATGAGACAGTGGGCCTTGCACTGTGGCTGAGCCCAGGCCCCCTTTACTAGACTTCCCACCCTTAAACCTATCAAAATATCAATACACCCTTGGACTGGCCTAGCCCACCATTGTTTGTGGTCTCCATCGACTTCCCACCCTTAATCACTCATTGACCTCATTAACTCCTCCTAAAGACCCTCCCCAAACTCCTCCTCTAAGACTACCCCTAGATTCCTCCCACAGCCTTCTAAATATAAGACTCCATCTTGTCTCTCCATGTCTATGAGAGACCCATAGAATGGGGAGAGTGTCATAGAATGACCTAGCACAGACTTACTCTATATCTAATGCAAGAGAATTTTAAATAAACTTTCCTTTTCTTGGGCTAAAAAAAAAAAGAAAGGAAGAAAGCCAAGATAGGGTACCAGAAAGACATCCCAAGAGATCCCTGAGCAAGCACCAGGTATAGGAATTGGGGTCACCTCCAGCTCTGTTGTTTACCACCTAGGGCTGGGTCATATATCTATGGTGGAGAGAAGGGCCCTGGAAACAGCTTCCAATAAGCATATTATAACTGTGTGGCTCTGATCCCTGAAGCTCAAGTCCTAGAACAAAGAGCAGTTGGCAGTTCAGACACTCTGAAACCAAAGAGCATTTCAGTAGGCCAATAGGGACTGAGTCAAGCAGCAGTCTGCTGAAACTTCCCACCAGAAACAAGATGATAGACCTGAACCTGAGTCAGGAACTTGCACATCCTGGAACAGGACAGTGAACAGACCTTTCCTCTTGGATCACACTACTTTGGGAGCATGAAAGCTTACAGGGATCCAGCCAGACCTGTAAAAACAGCAGAAAGACATGAGGAAAAAGTTCAGACCAGACACCTTCCCCACCTCTAAGTGTGCAGAGTCCACTAATAAAATTTGAAATTAAGAATTAGGCTGGAAAAATGAAGGAAAGAACAGAACCCAACCATAAAGAGCTACTATAATAGGGAAGCTCAAGAGACAACCATAGAAGAGTATGACTTGAAAATATCTATAAACAAAGCCTTGGGGGATGGCTAGGTGGCACAGTGAATAGAGCACTGGCCCTGGAGTCAGGAGGATCTGAGTTCAAACCCAGCCTTAGACACTTAACACAAAAACTAGCTGTGTGACCTTGGGCAAGTTACTTAACCCCAATTGCCCTCCAAAAAGAAAAAAAAAAGCCTCAAGGAAAAATGCAGCTGGGAGACAAGTTCAACACAAATTACTGGAAGAGTTAAAGAAGGGCTAAAAAATGACTTTAAGGGGTGGCTAGGTGGCACAGTGAATATAGCACCAGCCCTGGAGTCAGGAGGACCTGAGTTCAAATCCAGCCTTAGACACTTGACACACTTACTAGCCAAGTGACTTTGAGCAAATCACAACCCCAATTGCCCTCCAAAAAGCAAAAAAAAGTCACAAGGTGTGGAGTAGATACTCCCACAGGGGAAGTCAATTAAATGTTGTTGTTTGTTTTTCCCCGAAGCAACCATAGTACTGATTTAATTACCGTTCTCAAAGCAAGATGTAGAAAATGAAGTGGAGGGAAGGTGCTATTCAGATGATGGATTTGAGCAAATTAGTTGTAGATAATTACATCAAATTAGTTTCTGTTATCAGATATTCATATGAAAAGAATAAATACTTCTGCTAGAACTATAATGTTCTAGCTTCCTAGATTTCCTTTCTTTTTCTCTCCAATCTTCTCTTTTCCAAGCTTTATTTTTCTATTCCTTCATATTTTCATTTCCTATATGTGTTTATTCCTGGACCATGCCATTTTTCTGAGAATTTTCATTTTTCTTCCCAGATGGACAATGTTTCTTCTTCTTCTTCTTCTTTTTTTTTTTTTTGCTTTTTGGAGGGCAATTGGGGTTATGTAACTTGCTCAAGGTCACACAGCTAGGTTTTTGTTTGTGTGTGCATTAAGAGTCTGAGGCCAGAACCAAACTCAGGTCCTTCTGACTCCAGGGCCGATGCTCTACTCACTGCACCACCTAGCCGCCCCGTTTCTTCTTCTTTTTAGTAATAATACCTTATATTTATCTGTATGGCATTTTAAAAAAGTGATTTCATATCCATGATGTCATTTCATTAATTTTTTAAAAGTTTAATATGTTTCCCAGAAAAAACCCACATGGTACATAGGCAAAGCCCATAGATTTCCAGTCTTCTTAATAGAAAAGGAAAAATTTTTTTAAAGAACTGCTTTACATTTTACCTTTAAAAATTCAATTTATGGGGGCAGCTAGGTGGCGCAGTGAGTAGAGCGTCGGCCCTGGAGTCAGAAGGACCTGAGTTCGGATCCGGCCTCAGACACTTAACACACACACAAACAAAAACCTAGCTGTGTGACCTTGGGCAAGTTACTTAACCCCAATTGCCCTCCAAAAAGCAAAAAAAAAAAAAAATTCAATTTATATTGAAAAAACTTCTAAGAATAGGCCTCTGTGGATCTCATCTATTTCTCTTTTTACCTCCTTATATTTATTTTGAGGGGCATTAATGTCACTGTGAATATTTAGCAGTTACAAGTATCATTATTTGCTGATATATAAACCTTTAGTTTATATCACATTTCATTCACTAGGGCAATACTAGAGCAGTATCAAGAAGAAGAAGAAATGTTTATGAAGAAATGTGGGATTGAGGCTTTAGTTTTAATTTTACTTCCAAATATAAGGTATGCATATGTGTATGAGGCACTATCTAAATATAAAAAGATGTAACTCAAGGCATGGCTAGATGTGATCTATCTTTGCAGAGAGTAGAAGAGTTGTGCTTGCACCTCTCCAGCAATCTAGTTCTAAGGAGGGGCAAGCAGTTCCCAGGACTTTAGAGAGTGGCTGATCTCTGGTCTCCAAGAAAGGTATTGGACTAGAATTATTTGTCATCCTTCAAATGCTTCCTGTTTAGGGGTACAATGAAACTTGCTTTCCTAATTGCTGGCATGGCCTTTAGTTTATACTCACCAGATTATCCCTTCTCCACCAAACAATGATTTCACCAAATTCCACTCCATACAACAAATAATAAGTAAACCCATTTATCTAGACTGAGCAGTAAACAAAATTGTATAAGTTCTACACATTAGAATACAGAAGCATCACTGAACTTTTCAGCTGAGTGTGAGGAGAGAGGGAGGGAGGAGGGAACAAGGGAAAGAAGAAGAGAGAGAGGGAGGGAGAGAGGAAAAGAGAGAGAGAGAGAGAGAGAGAGAGAGTAACATGTCTCCCTCCACATACACAGAACAGGGTTGTCCTTTTAGGGCACTGCCTAATGATGTTATTCATAATTTCCATGCAATCTTAGAGTAAGAAATGTCCTCCAGAAGTTACAATATCTTACACTGACACACTAGAGAGGCAGTATGGTATAATTGAAAGAATGCTGGACTTGGAGTCAGGACACCTGTATTTATTGGGTGTTGCTGTAGTGATGATTTTTCTTGGTGAGGATCCAAAAGGTGTCAGAAATTTCCAATTGGGAAGTTATAGGACTCTGAGTGAAGGGAAGTAAGAGAGATGGATATAGATACAGATATAGATGCAGATACAGATACAGATATAGATATAGATATAGACATATTCTGGGTCTGGTGTCCTCTTCCTTCTTTTGACTGAAAATTAAACATCCTTCTTTCTAGGTAAGTTCCAGCACCTGCTATGAGGAGTAGGATTGCTGGGTTATGACAGTTGGAGGTAAAGAGTCTGCCTATGTTTGGAACCAATAAAGAAAGAGCCAAGATCATGACCAAGGTTCCTCTGAAAGCAAAACTTCTGAAATCAGTGCTGCTTAGAAGAGTTGTAACCTGGAGTGAGATTGGTAGCTATATAGGTGAGTGAAGTGGAGAGGTCTGTTTCTCACTCTACTTTTCACCCACTTCCCTTGATTCTCTGACCTTGAGATAGAATCCCAGACATGCATTCTATTCCTTTGGTCACTCTATGACTGAATGGGGGTGTTTTGGGATTGTTCCCCTGAACTCTGAAAGTGCTTGGAAGATAAACAGGAGATATTTGGAGGATGTTGGAAATGGCCTTGAAGTTAGGAAGACTTCAAGTCTGACACACTGTAGCTAGGTGGGCCAGAGCAAGTTACTTAATGTCTCTGTCTCTGTCTCTCTCAGTGCCTCTAAGTAACTAAGATTATAAATTGTTGCTGATGTGTATCAGTCAAGCGATTTTCCTCACTGGGAAGCAACCGGAATTTCTTCAAGTCCCAGTTAAAAACCCAATTGGGCAGAACCAAGTAAATAATTTGTACAATAACAATAACGCTGTAAAGATAAACAACTTTGAATTTTAAGAGCTCTAATCAATACATTGTTCCATAGTTCCAGAGAACTCATGATAAAAACATGCTACCTACCTCCTGTTGGAGAGGTGATGGATTCAGAGTGCAGATGGAAGCATCCACATGGACATATTTGTAATGGTTTGGTTTTTCTTGCTTTCTCAATGAAAGGGGGAGGGGCACTTGGGAGGGAGATAATTCAAATTTGAAAATAAAATAAAATTGAATTTTTTTTAAAAAGCCCATATTCTGGTGGAGTCAAGATGGCAGAGTAGAAAAAGAACTTCTGACGGGCTCTGGCTTCCACCTCCTTCAATTCATGTAAAAAATGACTCTAGACAAATTTTGGAGCTACAGAACCCACAAAATGACACAGAGAGGCTAACTTCCCACTGAGGGCAGGCTGGCAGGAAGCTTCTAGCACAGTACTTTGGGAGCTGACCCCAGCCCCAAGTGAGCCCGAGGTTGTAGCCTCAGGACAAACTGACCAGCCGTCCACTGGAAGGGCTTCAGATCACCAGCAGCTGTGGCGGTTTTCAGAATTATCAACCCATAGAAGCTAAGGACAAAGTGAAAGGTTAGTGCATTGTGGACTTTGGGATCTGGTAGTTTGGGAGTGGGGTCTGGCCTTTATCCCCTGGAGAGAGAAGCTGCTGGGGCGCAGCAGCTGTGTATCTGTCACCATGTGGCAGCTTCGGCTCCTGGCTTGCAGATTGTAGGGGGACTGAGCAACCATTCTGAGGGGTAATCACTCTTACTTTAACCTGCTTGGATCTGGATTGCTATCTAGGGTAGAGGTTCTGGGGCATGTGAACAGCTTACCAGAACATGTGGAGGCTTCAGAGAAAGCATCCAACTAATAGCTCCAGCAGCTGAGAAAGCCCCTGCAATTTGGGACAAAGCTATCCTCCCTGGAAGCAGAGTCCTACTGTGGCAAAAAGCTCAAAAGGCAAGTAATTGAGTGGCAACATGAGCAAACAAGGGAAACAAAGCAAGGAGAGCAACCCAACTTTACACTCCTATTTTGGGGACAAAAAGGATCAAAGCATGGACAGGAGGAAGACAGTGAAGTCAAAACTCCTGCACCAAAAGCTTCCAAGAGAAATACGAGCGGGTTACAGGCCCTAGAGGAGCTCAAGAAGGATTTTGAAAATCAAATAAGAGAAGTGGAGGAAAAATTGGGAAGAGAAATGAGAAGGAGGCAGGAAAAGTATGAAATGAGGGTCAACAGCCTGATTGAGGAAAACAACACCTTAAAAAATAGACTAGCTCAAATGGCAAAGGAGGCCCAAAAACCAAATTTACCAGATGGAAAAAGAATCTGAAAAGCTCACTGAGGAGATTCATTCCTTCAGAGTTAGACTGGAGCACATGGAAGCTAATGACTTTATGGGAAATCAAGAGGCTGTTAAGCAGATCCAAACAAAGGAAAGAACTGAAGGCAACACTACCATTACACAAGCGGTTTTTTCGGAGGGGGGGGTAGAGGGGGTAGGGGAGCCTCGGGGTGTTTTCCGATCGTTAGGCCCTGCGCGATCCAAACACCCGGGGTCTGGGCTCCCCATCTGTGAAACCAAAGGGTCAGACCCCACTCGTGCTTAAATCACTGTGCATGTCATGTTAGCACCAGGAGCCTCAGTTTCGTCATCTGAAAAACGAGAAGGCGGCCTCGCTGACTTCCCAGGCCTCGTCCAGCTTTAGATCCAGGCGGTTTTTCTGGTCTAGCTGTCTGGGTTCAGTTCCGAGGAGCTCCCTGAAGACAAGAGCAGCTTCCACTCGGCCGCTCCCATCCCCTCCACCGGGGAGCGGAGCACCCGCTGCCCCCGCCCCGCCCCCGGCGCTGGCCCGCCCCCCCCGCCCCGCCCCCGACGCTGGCCCGCCCCCGCCCCGCCCCCGGCGCTGGCCCGCCCCACCCCCTAAAGGCAGCGTGGCCTCCGCTCCGCCCCCGCCGCCAGGGCTGGGCCAATCCGGGGTCTACGAGCCGATCTAGGCCAGAAGTCCGCCCTCTCTCCAAGGCCCTCCCTCGAGGCTCCTCCCACTGGCCGGGCGCACGTGGAAGGGGCGGGCTTTAGTGAGTCCATTTCCGACTTCAGGCCGCGCCGAGGCGAGCACCACTTCCGGGGCCAACAGTCGGATCGCTCAGCTGTTCTCATGGCGGCGCCGTTGCTCCACACGCGGCTTCCCAGAGACCGACCCGCCGCCGCCGCTGGGCCAGCCCCGGGCTCCGCCGCCAAGGCTCCGAGAGCTTCAAGGACCGGGTGAGGGCGTGGGGTCCGCTGTCCTTCCCACCCTCGGGGGGGCGGGGTGACCCACTAGGCCTGGATCGGGGGCGCCGGGCCGGCCTGACGGGGCCTGCGGGTGAAACGGGAGGCTTCGGGTCGGTGAGGGGGCTTCTTCCCTCGGCCCGAGGAGGGCGTCCGGGCCTTTTCTAGCGCCCCCCTCCCCCACCCGCGCATCCACGTCCGATCCCTGAAAAAGCCAGTGATCGCTCTGGAATCAAAAGGCATTGAATAGGCTCCTGCTGTGTCCCGGTCACTGCTGGGCTTGGGGATATAAGGATAAAAATGAAATAGGCCGTCCTGCCTCCGCGAACTTAAGAGTCTGTCTGCGGAGACAACATGTACAAGTATACACACATGTGTACACACGCATACTAATGTTAAGCACCGTCCACGATGTTTTATAAACAGTGCTTCAGCTTGGAGAACATTTTTGCATTGGCTGTGCCGTAGTATTTAATATAAGGCAGCTGTGTGGTGAGGTGCGGGGCCTGCCACCGTGGGCAAGTCACTGAACCCTGCTCGCCTCGGTTTCCTGATCTGTAAAATGAGCTGGAGAAGGTAATGGCAGATTGCCTTTGCCCAGAAAGCCCCAAATGGAGTCACAAAAGAGTAGGAGGGACCGAACTAGAAGTAGTTAACACGCCCCAAGCTGAAGCTGATGTTCTGTAAGGGAACTTAACGGTTGTCACTGAAACTGTCAGGCTGTTTAGTAATAAAATCATACCTCGTCTATAAAGTACGTGTGTGTAAACTTGTTTATGTTGTCCTCCCAGAGAGATTCCAAGCTGATTTCTGTTTGTGTGTATTTCTGTGGCTATACATATGATAGCAACCATACTTGTGATATAATACCCATAGAGAACTTTCCAGATGAGAAATCCAGTGCCTGGAACATGGTAGGGACATAATAAATATTGAGTGAAATTTCCCCTCCACCTATGCAGGTTGGCACTTTGTCTACAATTCAGTTTTGGAGAGTTGCCTAGAGGTTAAGTGACTTGTAAAGGGTCACACAGCCAGTATGTTTCAGAGGTGGGACTGGAAATCAAGTCTTGTGCATCCAAAGCTGGCCCCTTCTTGGTTCACTATGCCACATTACTTCTCACAGCATATACCCACACCCCACTTTTGGGGGGAGAAGAGGAAAGGGCAAGGCTAAGTGGGTGGGTTGAGGGGGTCAATCAAGAAAAAGCTTTATATAGAAAGTTGCTCTTGATATGAGTTTTAAAGGAAACTAGGGATTCTTAAGAGTTATTGGAAGGAAGGAATTTCAAATTCAGTGGACAGCCTGTATGGAGGCACTGAGTATTTCATAAAGGAACAGCCATAAAAGATAACCAGTAAGAAGTTCCGTTAGGTTAGACTGTAAAGTGTAGAGAGGGAAATAATGTAATGAGCCTGAAAAGTAATTTGGGTTCGGGTTGTGAGGGGTTTTAAATGCCAAATAGATACTTGTGTTTGACTAGAGGTGAAAGTGATAAGATAATGAATGGGTTTTTAGTAGGGGAATGGCATGGTCAGGTACAGTGACACATTAGGAAAATCATTTTGGCACCTTTATGGGGGCCAGTATGAAAGGAGAAGATAGACTTGAGCCCAGGAGACCAGTTAAGTGGATATTGCAATAGTCCAGGCAAGAGGTGATGAACACAGGTAGTGCCTTCTAAGTAAATTGACAAGACTTGGGGAAGGCTAGGGAAAGAAATTTCATTAGTATAGGGAATCTCGGGTGAAGAAATACCCTCTTCTAATACAGTCTGCCCTCTCTTTGCAACTTAACAGAGTTGGTTTAGAGCCATGAGAGGTTAACTGACTTGCCCAGGGTCACAGCCAGTATATTTTAGAGGTGGGACCTGAACACAGGTCTTATGGCTTCAGGGCTCTCTCTTTATTCAGCCATAAGAGTTTCTTTAAATTACTTTCCAGTGCTTATTATAGTTCTTCTGTGTCTCAGCCCCTTACTAAATATTTATTATTTAATGAGGAAGAGAAATTAATGAGAATGTTTTGGCTTTTTAATGGGCTGCATTGTTCTCTATTTCAATGCCTTAATGTCTTGTATTTTTGCTTTTCAGAATTTCAGATGTGCTTGCATTGGAGAAGGACTTCCTCAGTTCTCCACCAAAAAAAACTGTTCGGTTCGGTGGGACTGTGACAGACATCTTGATAAAATACAAGAAGGTAAAAAAGTTTGTGGCATTTTAATTTGGCTTCTTCCAGGTTACTTCAGTTACAAACAGGACATTTTCTTGATGGTTGCATTTTTAGTTGACATTCTGTATATAATTTATGTTAAGTATCTGTAAAATTTATGTTAAGTATCTGTACATATTAGTCATCAAACCAGATTGTGATATCAATTTTTTTATTTCATTAAAAATATTTTTACATCAAGATGACACCTGGCATCTGTAAATTGAGGAACAGGCCAGTTTTTTGCTTGAATTATAGCCCTTTATTAATGCAAACAAAATATTTACATTAGCAAAGGGGTTTTAAATCTGCTGTCCATGGATAGACTGCAGGGGGTCTGTGAATTTGGGTGGGTAAAAAATTAGATCTTTATTTTCATTAACGGTTGATTTCCTTTGTAATGATAGGTATTTTATTCATTTAAAAACATTTTGAGGAGTCCATATAGTCTTTACCAAAGGTACCCATGACACAAGCAAAACATAAAGAACCAATACTTAAGAAGAATCCCTTTCAGGTCTTTAGATGTGAACAAATTCCATGAATTACCTTGTTTTAGATTAGGTTTTTTTCAATTGTTTGAAAGTGGTGCCATTCTTAACAGAAAGGAGAAACAATAGGAGAGTTCTAGGCAAGGGTAGGAAAGCTCAATAATTTTGAACCTTCTGAATTAGAGCTTCACATAGTAGTTTAATTGCAAATTTTGGAAACATAAAGAATATAAGACATGCCCATATTCAAATCAAAGTTTAAAAGTCATAGATATCATCTGGGTATTCGAAAGATCATGTCTAACTTTTAAAATATGGTATCTGCCATATTTCGGTAGGGAACAATCAGATCTCATCTTCATTCATCATAGGACATTGAATTGACCAGTGTGTTTATAAAGCAGTTCTGACAATGATATGAATGTTATTGTGTTATATCAGATTCTTAGATAGGAAACTAGAAGTATAATCCTTCCCTCCCCTTTTTTCTATTTTAAGGGTGATACAAATGATTTTGAGTTGCTGAAGCACCAATTGTCAGATCCAGACATAAAGGTAAGGTATTTTATAAGAAATCTATTTAAATCTGGAGTAATGCAATAGTTTATTGACCATTAAACCCTTCCTTTGCTCTCTCTCCATTCAAATTGGACCTACAACCTGCTGTGAAAATAATATTCAGAATTCACAATTCTAATCATGTTGTTCCCTTGCTTCTTTCTTCATTGCCTTTTGAATAGTCTAAACTCATTCAAGTTCTTTAAGAATTCAAACCTATCTTGTCTTAATAATCACATTTACTTGGGACTTTATGGTTCATAAAACATTTTGTCTCCTTCCATTCCTCTTCACACATTCGGCGCGTTAGCCAAATGTCTCTTGTACTCAGCCAAATAGTCATGCTTAAGATTCCCCAGACTTGTTTTTCTTTTTTTCTGCTTTTTTTCCTTTTTCTTCTGGGCTTTTTATATTTGAAATTCACGCCCTGTTTTGAGTTCCATCCAGTCCTTGCGGACCTAGTTCAGATGCCATTTCCTTCATGAAGTCTTCCCTGATGTCCTCCCGATGGAATTTCTGACTCCTGTTATGGCTCTCTTTGAATATGCCTTTTATCTTATGACCATCAATGCTTAGGTCAGGTATCTGTTTTGAGCATTGTGGCATATGGTATAAAGATATTCATTTCAATTTCTTTCAAACTGCTTTTTTTCTGGGAGTTGTTAAATCAGTTGTTCTTAAGTAATTTATGTTCTCAGGTTCATTGAACTTTAGGTTATTGAGTTTAGTATAATTTTTCTACATCTGGGCTGTTCCACCAATCTGCTTTTCAGCTAGTACCAAATTGTTTTGAAGATGACTGCTTTATAGTATAATTTCTGGTCTAGAAATTCACTTCCCTTTTCATTTCTCGTTTGTTACTTTTGAGATTTTTGATCTTTTGTCCTCTGAGGTTTGTTATGTTTTTGTCTTACTCTATAAAGTAGTTCCTTGGTAGTATGATTTGGCATTGTATTAAATCTAAAATAATTTAATATCATTATTTATTATGTAGGTATGACACAGCCACAAGCACTCAATGTCTCTCTAGTTAAACTTCTTTAAAGAATGTTTGTTCTATGTCTTTTTTTCTTTTTCTTTTTTTTCTTTTGGAAGGCAATTGGGGTTAAGTGACTTGGCCAAGGTCACATGGCTAGTAAGTGTTAAAGTGTCTGAAGTCGGATTTGAACTCAGGTCTTCCTGACTCCAGGGATGGTGCTCTAATCACTGTGCCTAGCCGCCCCAAGAATGTTTGGTTTTAATTAGACAAATTAATGAATTAACAAAAAATTAAAAAGATTTTTGTACAAACAAAACCAATTCAGCTAAAAATAGAAGAGAAGCAGGGGGTAATATTGAGTACTTTGAACAATGAATTAGCAGTCTAATTATGTATGTATTAGTAACAGTCTAATAAATATTAAAAATATCAAGTACCTATTATGAGCAAGGTTTGGAGGACATAATTAAGACTTTGATTCAAGATTCTGACCATCACTTAATCATCAATAATATATGTAAATTTAGAAAGCACAAAAGTTGGCCTATATTTATAGCTACTATACTTCAGTACATGCCCTTGAAATATGTTGTTTTGGGGGGGGGGGATTCTCCCTGTTATTCTATTTTTCTCAGTTTCTAAAAGTGGACCACAGAAAAGTATTTGTGAAACTGGTTCTAATATTACTATGCTTTGTGTACAAATTTGAATTCAGAGAAAAATGTAGGCAGGTGACTTTTTTAGAATTTTTATTTGAGGTTGTAGCAATTTTGCATTATATATTGTAGGCACTTAACAAATATTTAATTGAGTTAAAATGTGATAATTTTTGCCACTTTATAGACAAATTATGAACAACAGTAAACAGGATCCTAATCAGCTTTGTCTTGGAAATTAAAACTGTTCATATTGGTTGTTTGTTGGTTGGTTTTTAAATGCTTTATTAACTTCTGGTTTACATCATTTCTGCCAGATTTTGAGTTACAATTTTTTCCCTGTTTTTCCCCTACCCACCACCCCAGAATAGCAGTCCCACAGGATATCCCCTCCTCCAATCTGCTCTCTCCCATATCCCCTTCCACTTTTCCAGTAGGGCATGGTGAATCTCTATGCCCCAATGCCTGTATATCTTATTTCCCAGTTATATGTAAAATAGTATTAATAACAGTATTTCTATATTTTAAAATATTTGATTTTAAAACTTTGAATTCCAGATTCAATCCCTTCTTCCCTTGTCACCCACCCTTACTGGGAAGATAAGTAATTCAGTATATGTTATATATGTAAAGCTATGCAAAACATTACCATAGTAGATATATTGTAAAAGACTGTCTATATTTCCCTTCCTCCTATCCCACCTCCCACTTGTTCTATTCTGTACTTTGATCCTGTCCCTTTTCAAAAGTGGGTTCTTCCAACTTCCTTCCCCCCCACAGCCTGCCCTCCCTTCCATCATCCCCCTCTTATCCTCTTCCTCCCTATTTTCCTGTAGGGTGAGGGTATCCTAATGTATGTCATTCTCTCCCTGATCCAAATCCAATGAGAATAAGGTTTTGCCTTTTTGCCTTCCTGTTCTTCCCCTCCATTGTAACCATTTTCCCTTGCCTCTTCTATATGAGATAGTTTACCCCATTCTGTCTCTTCCCATCTCCTCTCATTATATTCCTCTCTCACCTCCTACTTTCACCTTTTAAGTAACATCCTTTCCTATTAAATTCTACCTGTGCCCTCTATGTATACCTGTAAACATATATACACACATTCACATATGTATACATATGCCCATATACACTTCAACTGTTTTCATACTGAGAAAACTTTCATCAGTTACAATTATTTTTCCCTTTAGGAATGTAAATAGTTCAACTTTGATAAGTTCCTTATGATTTCTTTTCCCTGTATCTTCTCAAGCTTCTCTTCTTGTATCTGAATGTCAAATTTTCTATGCAACTCTGGTTTTTTCATCAAGAATCCTTGAAAGTCTTCTATTCCACTGAATGACCATATTTTCCCCTGAAACATGATACTCAGTTTTGCTGGGTAGGTGATTCTTGGTTTTAATCCCAGGTCCTTTGACCTGAGGAATATCATATTCCAAACCCTTTGATCCCTCAGTGTAGAAGCTGCCAGATCCTGTGCTATCCTGATTGTGTTTCCACAATATTCAAATTGTTTCTTCCTGGCTGCTTGTAATATTCTCTCCTTGAGTTTTCTTTTTGGGATCTTTCTCAGGAGGTGATTGGTGGATTCTTTCAACCTCTATTTTGCCCTCTGGATCTAAAACATCAGGGCAATTTTCCTTGAATTTCTTGAAGGGTGGTTTCTAGGTTCTTTCTTTGATCATGGCTTTCAGGTAGTCCAATAATTTTTAAATTGTCTCTCCTGGTTCTATTTTCCAGGTCAGTGGTTTTTCCCATGAGATATTTCACATTGCCTTCAATTCTTTCATTTGTTTGGATCTGTTTAACAGCCTCTTAATTTCTCATAAAGTCACTAGCTTCCATTTGCTCCAGTCTTATTCTGAAGGAATGATTCTCCTCAGTGAGTTTTTTAGAATCTTCTTCCATCTGGCAAATTCGGGTTTTCAAGGCATTCTTCTCCTCATTGCCTTTTTGAGCCTCTTTTTTGCCATTTGAGTTAGTCTATTTTTTAAGGTGTTATTTTCTTCAGTCAGGCTGTTGACTCTCATTTCATAATTTTCTTGCATTGTTCTTATTTCACTTCCCAATTTTTCCTCTATTTCTCTTATTTGCTTCTTAAGGTCCACTATGGAGGGGACTATAACCAGCTCATATTTTTCTTGGAAGCTTTTGTGCAGGATTTCTAATTTGGGGCTGGGCTCAGTTCTCAGAGGGCTGCGCTGGCCGTTCCCTGCTGGGCTATCCTCAGTAGGAGGTTAGTTTCTCTGTCATTTTGTGGGTTCTGTAGCTCCAAAGTTTGTTCAGAGTCCCCTTTTGCATAAATTGGAAGTGGTAGGAGCCGGAGCTGCTCCAAAGTCCTGTTTCTACTCTACCATCTTGACTCTGCCCCCATGTTTTTGTTTGTTTGTTTTTAATTTAAAAACTTACACTATCTTCACCCTTTTCCCCTAAGAGGCTACAATTCAAATATAGGAAAAATAGCTGTAATAGAGATGCTTACCTGAGAATCTTCCTTGCCCTTTTTTAATTAAATTGAAAAATTTTAGTGTTATTTCTCTTTGCCAGTCTCTAAAGAGAACTTGTTTCTAATTCATGAATAGTTTTACTCCAAGATGTAGCTATGCCCCTGCCTTCTCCTTCATTATTATGTTATTTCATGCTTACTTAAAGAATTCAAGGTTTTGGAAATATTTTTTCTTAATTAGACATTTTTATTTGAATTTCAGGATGCTCAGATTATTAACTGGCTATTAGAGTTTCGAAATTCAGTCACATACTTGACAAAAGACTTTGAACAGCTTATCAGCATTTTATTGGTAAGTACTATCTGGATACTTTATTGGCTAGTAATTTGATCTTTAAAAGAGATTTGAACAAACATGACCAAAATGGAAGTATGTTTCAGATGACTCTCTGTGTGTGTGTGTGTGTGTGTGTGTGTGTGTGTGTGTAAAATCAAATTGGTTTTTTTTTCTCAGTGAGTGGGGGAGGGGAGGGAGAGAATTTGGAACTCAAAAAATTGTGAAAACAAATGTTAAAAATTTTTATTATGTAATTGGGGAAAAAATAGAATATTAAGTAAAAATAAGAGATCAAACCTTGGATGAACTAAATGCCATTTTCCGCCTTCTTCAAACTAGAAATTGCCATGGCTAAAAAGGAGCCATGAAGTATTGGAGGAATATTTGGCTTTTCTTGGAAATCTTGTTTCAGCGCAGACTGTCTATCTTAGACCATGTCTCAGCATGATTGTTTCTCATTTTATACCTTGTAAGTATATACTTTTCCTTACCTCAGTTTTCCTTTTATGCCTTGTTATTTCTTATAAAACTGTCTTAGATAAACTTTAAGACATTACTCACATCTTTAAAATTAATAACCACTGAATATTTCAGTGTATATTTTAGCTACAGTGCTGGTTAGAGTATTAACCTTAAGTGAAGTACTGTGGCATAGTAGATTGATGGCTTTAAGGTCAGAAATATCAGCCATCAAATCATTTCTCAGATATATATTAACTATGAGACCATGGGCAAGTCACCTTCTTATCTGTTCTGTATGTATCTTGTATGTTCCTAATTATTTTCATATTTGTCTTCCCCCACTGGAATGAGTTTAAGGACAGGGATTTGTACTCCTGATTTTTCTTTGTATCAGCACTTGATAAATGCTTGTTGATTGATTTGTCTTCTCAGTGCCCCAGGCAACTTTTTATTTGTTTGTTTGTTTTGTTGCTTTTTGGAGGGGGGAAGGTAGGGCAGTTGGGATTAAGTGACTTGCCCACGGTTACTTGGCTAGTAAGTGTTAAGTGCCTGAGGCTAGATTTGTACTCAGCTCCTCCAGACTATATTCATTGTGCCACCTAGCCACCCCTACCCAGGCAACTTTTTAAGACTGCCAGTTACAGTTACTGTATTAGTGGAGGAAATTTCTACATTGAGAGCTGAGATCACAACACAATATCCTCTTCTACTACCTCTACCCTCTCCACTCCCTCTAAAAACAAGCCTTTGTTTCATGTCAGTTCCATTAGAGTGAAATTTTTTTAACTGTCTAAATTTCTCATTCATATTTGTTTTGTTTTCCAGTCAATGGCATTTGCTTTTTTTCAAATTCTTTGTTGTTACAAAAATGTTGCCATGAATATTGATATACATGGGACCTTTTGCTCTTTGATCTTTTAGGGGTATAGTTGTGGCAGGATCTCTAATTCTAGGGATGTGGACATTTTTCTTTCCTTTTTTTTTTTTTGGATGTTGACATTTTAATCACTTTTTAAAAATTGTAGTTTCAAAATGCTTTCCAGAATATCAACTTTTCCTTTTAAAGCTGTTTTTTTTTTTTTGGCTGGAAAAATGTTAACATCATCAAAAGTAAACAAATATTGAATGCTTACTAAAGACTTTGAGGTACTTCAAAGGGCATTTAAATGACTAATTGTTTTCTATGAGGAAATTTCTCAAGAAAATAAAAAGTTAAAATTTCTTGGACATCCCTCTTAAAGAGACTTGGACCATTCAAATCATTACTAAGAAGTCCTTCTAAGTTTTAACAGTAATAAAATGTAGTCAAATTTATGGTACCCTAAAATTGTGTTTCTTATACATATGTATACTATGTTGGGCCCCTTTTATGTGTATGTTTTTTTTCTTATGCCCATTTTTAATACTGAGCATAAGAATATAGAGTATGTTTTGTGATATTGTTGGACTTTAAGTGATGCACAGTCCTTGACCTAGAACATGACCTCTTATAATTTTTCATATTAGAAAATATGATTTGCTTTCTGTTAAAATTTTCCAAAATGAATTTTAATGAAAGGAAAACTATTTGGTATTTTCATAAGTATTGAAGTATAGTAGAAATAATTTCAGTAAAATGCTGAATGAGCATGAGAATTTATTTGTTATTTGTTATTTGAATTTATTTGTTATTTGAATCCAAGGAAAGTGTTCAAATTAGATAATAGTAAACTTGCTATTTATGGCTTGCTAATTTACGTTACAGTACAATCATCACGTGCAATGAAGGTAGTATCTAGTTTGTGAAAAAGTTGTGTTCCAAAAGTTTGTTTCTAAATCACTTACTTGAAACAGCCTACTTTTCTATATTTCTATATTTCCAGGATCAGTCACAAAAGTCATAATGTAACCAAAGTAAAGGACTAGCCTGATTTCTAAGTCTTGGGGGTCAGGAGTTGTAGGAAGACTAAGCATTGATTGAGTCCATCGCTGGCCCTAGTTACAGTTTTGAAATAAGTAAAGTTTGCTATTTTCCACTTCTTTTTCTGTTCCTTGCTCCATATATATTGTTCTCCCCTCCACCTTCACTGTGTTTTCATGTTTTTCCGAAGCACTCCTATTTTGAAAGGGTGGGTAGGTGCTAACTCTCAAACATTTCAAAATTATTTAACTCTCTCAATTAAAATTCCTATTCTCTTAGTTTAGATGAGAGAAAATAAAACGGCTAGATGTTAGGAAAGAAGTTTTATTAAATTAATTGACATTGAGATGTAGATTTTCAGCCAGCCCAATCTCTAACTGGACATCAGTTTATCAAGTGGTATGGGAGAAATAGTTTTGATTAGGCTTCTTCTATGTAAGGCTCTGTGATATTTCAGAAGGATTCACAAGGATTCACAAAGAGCAAAACAGTACTTGTTCAATTCAACCTGTAGTTACTAAGTACTTACTATGGGCAAAACACTGTGCATAATCACTAAAAGATACAGAAATACATAATGGCAAAATTCTTGCCCTCTAAAGAATTTGCAATTTAATAATCTTTATCTCGTCTTAGATGAAGGCTAGGACGGCCCCCAGTGAGGTATTTGGAGCTAATCTGGAACTTGAGTCCTCATATATACATAGCTGCCTTTTGCATCTTCTCCCCTTCTAAGCCTAAAAATCCACTTAAAATTTCACTTTTTCTCTAATAGCTTTCATGTCAGCAGAAACATGGAATGGTTAGAAAAACATATATATATATATATATGTATATTTCTGAGCAGTTATCTGTAAATGAAGGTGTCTTATGTGTTGCTAACTACTTGTATATTTTTGTTACTATACTTTATGATAAACTACAAAGTAGTTTACTCTTTAAAGGGCTTTTATGTTAAATTCTGAGAAAATATCAATATATTAGTTTAATCTAATGCTAGGGTTTTTGTTTTATTTCTAGCTTAAAAACAGCTTTTATAAAATACTTTTTCCATTTTATTTTGTAATGTATGAGCTTTTCCAAGCATTTGTGTCAAGGCAATAGAAAAAAATAATAAACCATTTAAAAATTATATCCCTAACAGCTCGAGTAATCATCAAGGAAGGTGATATGACTATATCAGATTCAGATGATGAAGATGAGAGTAAGTCTTAAAATATAACTGAAGTTTAAAAAAAAAATCCAAACCTTTAGACTAAGTAATATGATATAAGTGGTATTAGAAATTCCAAGGGTTGATTTATTCCTGGAAGTAAAGCAGTGGTCTTTGATCTGTTTGATAGGACCTTATGTTCTGTTTAACTTATGTTTTGAATTAGTGAGGTAACTGGGATTTAATTGCAGTATTGTAAATGGAAAACTGGTTGTGTTCATGTACATGTGATTTCCCTTTTGACTAGATTCTATAGTAACTTCAAACACATAATTTTAGTTTCTTGCTTGACCCCATCATTTCTGGTCCATTACCTAATACTAAGATGATAGAAAAAGGTCGTTGACTTTTCTGGGCCTGGGTTTTTTCATCTATAAAAAAGTCAGGGAGTTGGACGGGGACTTCTTAGGACTGGAAGGGTCCTAAGGGTCCTCTGTAGTTCTGAGCAGGCCTTGTAATTTTTATACTCTCCCTGTATTCTAGTATTTTTGCATTTCTGTCCATATACATTAGATCATAAATTCCTTGAGGGAAGTAGCTCCCTTTTGCCACTTTTTGTACAATTGGTTGAAAAGTCTACCCCCTTCCCTTATTAGATTATGAACTCCTTGGACATGTAGGGATTGTATCACTTTTCTCCTTTGTGTCTTCTAGTACCTATCACTGTTTTACCCAGATTAGGTGCTTAATAAATATTTAGTGAACTGAACAGGTACTAATTTGTTCTCACTCTCTGCAGATCTTCCTGCAAATTTTGATACGTGTCATAGAGCCCTACAATTAATAGCAAGATATGTCCCCTCGTGAGTATATTTTCTTCTTTTCTCATTTTTAAAAATTGTGGCATTTTATTCTTTTCAAAAGCTCAGTAGACAATTGTTATATTTAGTGATTGAATTGAAGCTTGATTTTAAACTTTTTGTTTATTTCATTGTGGTTTTACCATCAGTATATGTTCTAATTTTATTTTCACTTTTTTTGTTTCACTTAATATGTGTGGTGTTTCATGTTCCTCACAGTCTAAACTAGTTTTAGTAATGAAAATTGAAAGATTATGTAGTATAAGGATGCTATTTGCCAGTTTAAGAAAAAAATGTTTTAGCATTTTTTAGAAATTTTATAAATTTCCATCTTGAAATTTCATGATACTCACCTTTTTCCATTTATTTTCAACAAACTTAATATCCCTATCAAATAGCAAATGTATTAGCTATAAGAGTAAATGTTCACATTTTTTGATAATTATATAAATAAAGAACTCAAAAATATTAGCATAATTTTCTCTAACATTTCGTGCTTGGTAATTCTAGTGTTACTACTCTTATCAACTTTTCTTTTGACCTGAAGTATTCATTAAACTCATTGAAGAAAATAAACTCTTAAGAGCTAGATGATTTACCTTTTCATTTAATTGGCTACAGAGTATGTTTTCTATTTTTAAGGCAAGGCAACAAGCATTTATTAAGTACTTATTATGGGCGAGGCACTGTGCTAATTATTAGAGATACAAATATAAACATAAAGAAAGACAGCCCCTGCCTCTGAAGAGCTTACATTTTAATAGGGGGAAAAACACTTGAGAGAAGAAAAAGTTGTGTTTGTGTGGAGGGGAGTGGTAAAGTCCAGAAACTGGGAAACAGCCTCAAAGCTGGGAGGGGAAATGATGGCCAGCCTGGACCCCTCCCCCAAATGGAGGCCCAGTTGGGTAGGAACTCACTAATGGGAAATAAGAACCAGCCTAACAGAGGAACGTTCCATGGTGAGAACATTTGCAAGGTCCAGTGAATGTTCCATACTGAGGAGGTCCCAGGCACTGGGAGTTGTTGCAGCGTGAGGGGCAGCTGAGGCGTAATGGCGAAGGCCAAAGAGAGTACAGGCAGAGCTGGGGTGGGTAGGGTTTGTTTTTCATTCTGAACTTCTCAATAAAGATAAAATATGGATTAAAATTTAGCTCAGTAAAAATACACAACATGAATTGAGAATTTTAGGTAGGAGAATGTAAGCTTATCCCATTCCCCATCCCCTTTCCCACCACTATGTTATTGATAAAGAATTATTTTTATAACCATAGGCTTTGTGTATCCAGTTTTGGGTGTTGTGACACAATCGTTTCCTCGAAGTGCAGGAAGCTTTTCCTAGAAGTAGTAGTGGTGGGGAGGGTTCTAAATCTGAGGAAATTATATACGCACATCCCTGCGCTCCCTGGAGTTAAGGCCAGGAATTTCAATTCATGCAGTTTGAAATGGATGACAATTTAAAAATTTTTTACCGATCTTGACTGTTTTCTTACAGTACCCCATGGTTTCTCATGCCAATACTTGTGGAAAAATTTCCTTTTATTCGAAAATCAGAGAGGACTTTGGTAAGGATATTTTGGATAGCAGTATGGTAGAGAAACTCAACATCTTGTGAGATTTTAGTTCTGTGTGTTTTATTTACATAAAATTAATTATGTTGTTATGGTAATAATCTTAGTCTGAGGCTCCTAAATTCCTCTAATAGCATCATTTTTTACTAATCTTCATCTTCATTTCAGATATTTTTAGAGAACTTATGTTTATTACAGATACTAATTATTGAAAGTTGCTGCACATCGATGTTGTTAGTGTACATTAGCAACAAGAACATTTACTAATTGCCTACTGCTTTGAGAGCATTGTATCAGGAACTAGGGGAGATAGCAAGTGTTTGTAAAATATACTCTATCTGAAAGAAATTAAAGACATCTGTAATCATATGAAAAATGCTCTAAATCATTAGAGAAATGCAAATCAAAACTCTTAGGTACCACATCTTACCAGTCATATTGGCTAACTGGACAAAACAGGAAAATGATAAATGCTGGAGAAGATGTGGGAGAATGGGAACACTAATGCATTGTTGGTGGAGTTGTGAACTGATCCAACCATTCTGCAGAGTAATTTGGAACTATGCCCAAAAGGCTATAAAAATGTGCACACCCCTTTGACCCAGCAATACCACTGCTAGGGCCGTATCCCAAAGTGGGAGGAGGACCAGTATGTACGAAAATATTTATAGCAGCTCTTTTTGTGGTGGCAAAGAATTGGAAATCAAGGGGATGCCCATCAATTGGGAAATGGCTGAACAAGTTGTGGTATATGAATGTAATGGAATACTATTGTGCTAGCAGACAGACTTCAGAATAACCTGGAGAGACTTATATAAACTGATGCTGAGTGAGGGGAGCAAAATCAGGAGAATATTGTACACAATTACAGACACATAGTATCTATGACTGACTTTAGTAGACTGGGCTCCTCTCAGCAATGCAAGGTTCGAAGACAACTCCAAAAGACTCATGATGGAAAGGGTGATCCACATCCAGAGAAAGAATTACAGAATCTGAATGCAGATTGAAGCAAACTACTTGTTCTCTTTTTAATTTTGTTTTGTTTTTTCCTTCTTTCTCATTGTTCATTCCATTGGTTATAATTCTTAATATCAAGGCATATGTAGAACCTATATGAGGGGAGGCGGAGAAAAGAGAAATACATTAGGCTAGAAAGGTAGAGCATGGTAAAAGGACTTGTCAGCCGGGAGCAGAATTTGAACACAGTTCAGCAGGCAATAGACAACAGATTTTTGACACGAAAGTGACACTTTATTGTTATCTGGTATAGGTAAATCTTGATAAGATTGCAAATGGTTTTTTCTGAAATATTAAGGGGACCGGTATGGCATTTTCTTTTGTTTTTAGTGGTCCTTTATAAGCTTCATGTATACTCTCTTAACTATATTTACAAATATGGTTCCTATATTTTTATAGTTTGCTTCTTAAATCCTAGAAATAAAGGGTAATATTGGTTGTTTTATTAGGTTGATATGAAGTTACTTATTCAGGCTTCTTAATGCTTTTATTTTTTAGGAATGCTATGTCCATAATTTACTAAGGATTAGTGTATATTTTCCAACCTTGCGACCTGAAATTTTGGAACTTGTTGTTGAAAAGCTACTCAAGATGGATGTAAGTGTTGAACAATGTATTGTTAAAATTAGTTGCTAGCAGTCTTATACTGTGTATTATTATAATACTCCTTGTTGGAAACAGGGTTGATTAAATCACCTCTAGGTGTTTGCCCAGCCAAGAACATTTTAGTGCCTAATATAATGTTGTGTGCAATGTGCCACAGAAGTCGTGTTCTAATATTATACCTTGGTCTGAAAGAGACCTTGGTTTCTTGAAGATTATGACAACTGTAAGGTTTGGCAGGTCCTGCCAAGCTACAAAGGCTTCTTTTTTCCAAAGAACAGCCCTGCTAAATTGGGCACAGAACACCCGATATATCCTTAAATTTCATCACCTTGTAGCTAATCAAAAGAATAGCTGTTTTCAGAGGAAGAATTCTTGTTCTGTGAGGAGTGATAAATGAGAGCTAGGGTGACATAATGGATAGAGGACTGACTTGGCATGTCACTTCAGCCTCTCAAGGCCTCAGGCAGTTCTGAGATGTTAAAAACAATTGCAAATCTGCAGTGATAGAGAACATGTTACTGCAGCTCTTTATACTCATGAATCTGGAATCAAAAAGGGTAGTAACAACTATGAAGAATTCAGGGAAATGTAGAAAGATTGTTATGAACTCATGTAGAATGAAGAATGTGGAGCCAACCGAATGTTACACTAAAGAATCAGTTCCAAATGACTGCAGCAGTATAAGTGAAATCAACTATAGAAACGCGTAATGTCTCTTTGAAACACTAAGCTACAAAAATGGAAAGTGTCATGACTGTGCATTACAGTCACTCATTTAGATTTTTTTAGGTCTACAGGGGTGGGGAGGTTGAAAGGGACTGCTGAGCAGTGACTTGATGGGCCAAAGCAAAATGTAGCAGCACAAACGTCATCTATTGAGTCTCTATTCCTGCCCTGATGAAAGCAAATCCTTCAGGTATCTAGGTGGTTATAGCACCTCCCAGGGTTGTTAGCCTCACATTAGATATTTACAAAGTGCTTTACACACCTTAAAGACTTGTATAAATGCTAGCTCTTACTACTCCCATTGCTGCTGCTACTACTAGCAGTACCACTATTTAGTCTGTGGGAACTCACTTACTGCTCATTGAACTGAACCAAAGCTTTGATTTATTCATTAGAAATGAGATGTTTAAAATTCGAAGCTGAAATTCAAATTATGAAGTGAAACAACTTCCTGTACATTGCACCATTAATATTACCATTCATTGTTAAATGTTTAACACATTGTAAGTTGTATGCAGAATTGAACTTTGATGTTACTTTTTTCTGTTCTTCTACCATTTCCCTCCCTTGCCCATTGAAAAGGCAAGAAAAAGAATGCCCATTATAAATCTGTATAGTCATACAGAACAAATTTCTGCATTGGCTCTGTTTAAAAAAAAGAGAACATTCTTTGATCTGCATCTTGAGTCCATCAGCTCTCTATCTGGATGTGGAAAGTGTGTTCAATCACGAATCCCTGGGAATTGTGGTTGGTCATTGATTGAGCTCCTAAGTCTTTCAGAGTTGTTTGTCCTTACAGTATTGTTACTATATAAATTGTATTCTTGGTTCTGTACACTTGACACTGCATTTGATGTAACTTTCAGCACTGATTTTTTAAAATAAGTTTTATTTATTGAACTTTAATTTTTTTTTCAATTGAGCATTTTCTTTCCTCCTTTTCCTATCATCCCTGTGGGGAAAAGGAAAACAGAACCCTTGTAATAAATATGTATAGTCTAGCAAAACTAATTCCCACTTCTAGTCTTCATTTTTAACACACAGTTGACATTGTTTTGTAGTATTTAAGATATCTTTAAAATGTCAGAACTCTGGGGTTTTCTCTCTATAGTATATGAACAGAGACCTTGGAAGGCCACCTTTACTTTTTTAAGTTCTGTTTCCTTTCGTGGCAGACATTTCTGAATATACCTCTTTTTTCCTTTGCCCCTCATCTCACTTCAAACCCTCCCTTGTAACAAAGAAAAAAACAGTTTTTCCTGTAGAAGGTGGGATTTTAAGAAGGGTTTGAAGGAGTCTATGGAAGCCAGGATGCAGTGATGGGAATGGAGAGAATTCTAGTCATAAGGAACAACCAGTGCAAATGTCCATGTTTTGGGAGATAGTGTCATGTGTTAGCAATAGTAAGGAGGCAAATGTCATTGAATTAAAAGTTCTTGGTGAGGCATAAAGGTATAAGAAGACTGATGGAATGGGGGTAAGAATGTTATGAGAATGACTTTGACTGCCAGAGGATTTTGTATTTTATCGTAGAGGTAAGAGGAAGCAAGTAGAGTTTATGGGGGGCTAAGGGGGAGTGACACAGGAAGATTACTTTCATAGTTGAGTGGACAATGAACTGGAGTGAGAAGTTTGTGTTGGGCAGGTCAACCAGAAGACTTGAGGGCTTGTACCAGACTGGTAGCAATGTCAGATGAGAGAATGAGGCATATTAGAGAGATGATTGGAAAGTAGAGTTGATTAAAAAAAAAGAAAGTAGACTTGATAGGCCTTGGCAATAGATTGGATATGGGAGGTAGGTAAGAGAATAAGGAGTTGAGGATGACCCTAGTTTCAAATCCAGGTGATTGGGATGATGTGGTAACCCTTGATAGTAGTAGGAAAAATTCAGAAAAGGAGAGGGTTTTGGGGAAAAGATCATAAGTTTAGTTGTGGACATGTTGCATTTAAGATTTCTGTGGCACATCCAGTTCAAGATATTTATTAGGCAGTTGGAGATAGGAAACTGGACTCTGAGAGAGATTAGAACTGGACAAGTAGATCTGAGAATCATATGCCTAGAGATGACAATTGAATCCATGGGAGCTGATGAGATCGCCAAGTGAAATCATGTAGAGGGAGATGAGAAGAGGACCCAGGACAAAGCCCTGCGGGAAGGGAATACCCATGGTTAGCAGACTTGGGTGAAGATCCAGCAAAGGAGACTGAGAAAGACCAGGGGGGAGTAGTGTCTCAAATACCTAGAGAAAAGAATATGAAGGCTCCAGAAAGGTCAAGAAGAATAAGGATCGAGAAAAGGCCATTAAGATTGGCAGTTAAATAATTGATTTGGAGAGAGAAACTTTGGTTGAACAAGGAGGTCAGAAACCAGAATATCTACAGTTAAGAATAATGAAAGAAAAGTAAGTAGAGGCATCTGTTATAGGTGACCTTCTCAAGGAATTTAGCCACAAAGGGAGAAAAGGTAGGGAACAATAGTTAAGTAGCTATTGGAGATGGATAGATCAAGGTTGGGCTTTTTGAGGATAGGTAATAGGGAAGCACCCAGCAGAAAAAGTGAGATTAAAGATACGTGAAAGACACAGTGATAATGGGGGCACTCTGCCAGAGAAGACAAGCTAGTGTTGGGAAGTTACTCCTGAGCTGATTAGCTGTTATATTCTGTTTCCTGATTGATATCTCTCTTTTTGTTAATATTCAGGATTCACTTGATTTATTTTTTTCTGCATTTTAAAAGGTAGTTTTTAATGTATTTGGGGAAATAAGAGTTTGCACAGATGGTAGGATATTTATTTATTGAAATAATATGTGTAACAAGTATGTAACTAGTTTTATATTTAAGTATGATAATACTAGGGCTCCCTTTCTAATAATAAATTTTAAAATTCAAATATAATTTTAATTTTAGCTTTTGGCTTTATCTCACAGTCCTGTTTGAATTAGAATCTAGCTTCATTAGCTCTATCATAATTGGGTAACTGTTCATGTAGAATGTTTATAGAAATGTTTGTGATAGGGCATGGTATTCAGGTGATAACAGAGATGGTTATTGATATTATAAATAAGTTTCTACTGACCCAGTTCACTGTATAGATTTGGGATGTGTGTGTAATGTGAATGCTATAAAGTATACTAACCTAACTACTGAAATATATCTTAGAAATAGCTCTTGTGTTGAAATACAGCAGTATTTTAGAAAGTTTTATGTATTTTATTTTTCTTCATTTGTAATGTAGGTGAGTGCATCAAGAGAAGATGTTGAAAATGCAGAGGATGCAGAAGAAACAGCTGTTCAAGCTGATAATGGGACAGATACAGTGGAAAGATTATTTAATATGGTCAGTCTATATTACTAAAATGAAACTTAAAATATAAACTGTTAGATGAAAGTATTTGTATAGATTCTCTGTCATGGTGTTGGTGGAAAAACTAGTTAACGGAGTGGCTGGGTGGTGCAGTGAATAGAGCACTGGCCCTGGAGTCAGGAAGACCTGAGTTCAAATCCAGCCTCAATCACCTAACACTTACTAGCCGTGTGACTTTGGACAAGTCACTTAACCCTAATTGCCCTGCCTTCCCCCCTCCAAAAAGAAAAAAAAATACTAGTTAATCATCTGTGAATTAAAACAGCATAGTCTGTTTTATAAGCAATTCCTCATTGCATGCAAATATAGCTCTGGCTGGGTTATTGCTTTTGTCAGCTATTCTTTATTACCTGTTAATAGATCAACTATGTTTTTCTTTCAATTTGAGTGTAAAGTTATATGTTTACATTTAACTATCGCTGCTCTAGTCCGGGAGAGGATTTTGTTCTGGGACCAGTAACAGTTTATTGTGGACCAATTGTGAAACACATAAATTGCTTTTCCTGTTGTTTCAGATTATTTAGAATATGTGTAATTTCTTTGGTTTGAATACTTTTATCCATGCAGACTACAGCTCTTGTCTAAAATGTTTTTTACTTGATGGTCAGCTTTCTGTTGCAGTCTGGTTTGAGCCCATGTTTTACTTGCGTGACTTTTGGGAGCTCAGTGTCATGTCTCCACCGTCATGAGGCATTGAGCGATTCTTTCTGTCTTGTAGCGTGGGTCTTTCCTGATTTTTGTGGAAAACTTAGCTGATCTCCATTTAACAGGATGAAGATGAAGAGACTAAAGATGAAACAAAGGATATCTCTGGAAGTAATGATCAGATGGCACATCCAGTAGCTGAACGCTTAGATATTCTTCTGTCCTTGCTCTTGTCCTACATAAAAGATGTCTGCTACAAAAACGGTAATGAGGAAAAGATAGCCCAGTGTTACATATGCAGAGAGCTTGGCCACTTTTATCCAGAGGTTTGATCTTTTGAAGCTGCTTAACAATTTTTCATGATAGTATGATAGCCTTGACTTAACTTAGCTGTGATGAACACATAGAAAATCCTAACCTGTAAATATTACCTAGATCTGTCATCACTAAACTAAAATTAGAAATGAGAGTAAACCCTCACGTGGATGAAACAGAAACCTGGGCTGTTCGTTAATCCTGTGTTTTTGTCATTTTTGTCATTGCATTTCTTTAATCACATAATTTTGGTTGTTTCTAATGTGATTAATTATGGTAATTTTTTCCTAATGTACTTCATATAGATCTAACATGGTCATTGTAATTTATTATATATATTTTGCTAGAGTTTAACAAATACTTTGTTTCAGTATTGATTAATGATATTGATATATAGTTCTTTTCCTGAATATTATTTTTTTAGACAGAATAAATACTGGTAGATGAAAATAAATTGGCATTATTACACATGACTGTTATGAGTCACAGGTAATCTAATTGTAGTCTAATTGACGAGGATGTGTCTCTTAATATTGAAAATTATGTACTTTGCGGTTTTCAAAATTCTTATTCTCAATTTTCCCTTTTAATTATCTCTTGAAGCTGAAAAGTTATGTTTACTTTGTAGGTGAGATTGATGTCAGCAAAACAAAGGATTTGTATAGAGATTTATTAGGGATCTTTGACAAGCTGGTGTTGCCAACCCATGCCTCCTGTCACGTACAGTTTTTTATGTTTTACCTCTGTAGCTTTAAATTGGTAAGTAGAAATACCATTTTAAATCATTACTTTTTTCTTCCCTTCTAACAGATGAATTTACTAAAAATGAGAGGATAATTTTTAAACCTCCTTCTTGGTGAAAGTAACTTAGAAAAATCTACTTTCTTGATAGGGATTTGCAGAAGCATTTTTGGAACATCTTTGGAAAAAACTGCAGAATCCAAATAATCCTGCCGTCCTCAGGCAAGCTGCTGGAAATTATATTGGCAGTCTCTTGGCAAGAGCTAAGTTTGTTCCCATCATGTAAGTAATTTTATGCATATATTTTAATATTGTGCTTTTTAAAGACCAAGATCACTGATCTGGAGATTTGGGAGTTGTCTGCAAGAGAAAATACCCAAAGAAGTGCCATGTCAGAAGCTTTGAAGAGTCAGGATGGATAAGAACAGAGAAAAGGCTGGTAACCTTGGAGAAAGGAGCCCTTTTTGACCTAATTCAAACTGAGTCAGAAGCCAGTTAACTTGGGATTCAGAATTTTGACCCAAGTGAGATAGGGGAGACAGTTAAGAGTATGTAACTGAAACACAAAAGGAAGAGAGGCAGAGGTGGGATTTTGCAAGCCACAGGACAGAGAAGTGTATCATTTGATTGGGGTTCCCACCCTCAGAATCCTGTGACGATAGAGGGTGGTATTACTTATCATTTGAATACTAAAGACAATACCAGAATCTTAATCTATAAATTTTGGGGGATTGGGTCCCCCTGGGTCTGATTGAACTCATATCTGGGCCAGTTCCTGAGCTTCATTCCAAAGATGGCTCAGCTCTTCATTGGACTTGGTATCTTAATACTCCTCTGGCTGTGGTGGCAAGAGAACTGGGTTTTAAGTATCAGTGGTTATAGATGGCTAGGGCACTATTGCTTTTCTCATGTGGGTTGGTGAAGTTGTGTTCTTAAAACATACATGGCAGTAGGTTTAGGCTCACTAGTAAAGGAGGGCTAGAACATAGTTTCAGTGATCACATCAGAGGAACAGTAGATACTAGGAGGAGGCCTCCAGATCCAATCTTGGGGAGAAACCGAGGTAAGGTCAGCTTACTCTCAGGGGAGGAATAGTCAGCTCATTTCCTGGGGTAGCAGCAATAGACTTATTGCCCCTTGCTTTTCTGGCTCTTCTGTATCCGTATGGTAGGACTTGCTAACTTTTTTTTAATATTTAGTGTTAATATGTGATCATGAAGTATCTGATATCAGTCTTATTTTTTAGTCAGTCATTTTGTAAAGTAAATAAAATTTGCTTATTAAATTGAAAATTTTCTTTTCTCTAGCACTGTAAAAGCATGCCTAGACCTTTTGGTTAACTGGCTGCATATCTACCTTGATAACCAAGATGCAGGAACAAAAGCTTTCTGTGATGTTGCTCTTCATGGACCATTTTATTCAGCATGTCAGGCTGTGTTTTACACTTTTGTTTTCCGACATAAGCAGCTTTTAGATGGAAACTTAAGGAAAGGTAAGTATATTAGGACATACAAGGAATTTATTACATTGATTGGCTTGCATTTACTGTCTTTTGTGTTATTATTGTCATTTGAAACTTGCTGCTGTTATGTCTAGCCAAATTTTGTCTTCAGATACAATGGAAAACTTAATAAATACAGTATTTACAATATGGTTTTTGTTTTACTGACTTCTGTAATTGTTTCTAGTTTAATCTATAGGAAGCTTATTAACTATATTATAATTGAAGACAATTTCTAGTACAATTTAATAAATATAATCTTATGTTTATCCATGTGTCTGTGATTCCACTCATTTTGAAGGATGTTTTTTTGTAATTAGGAGAAAAAAGGAATTTTATGTATGTGGAGGGCAAGGCTTTAGGGATGCTCACAGACATTAAGAGCATTTGTGCTTCTTTTCCTAAGTAGCTGAGATTATTATGCTAATAAAGGTACAGGTTTTGTCCTCAGGCATTCCCTTATTTACCTTCCATTACATCAGAATACTTGTTATACTGGGTCTGGACAGATGTCTAAAGGGAGATTGTGGTAGCTTAACTAATTTAGAAGGAATTCCAGGACCTTTGGCCATGCTAATTGTTATTTTTAAAAATTTGATAAAACACATTTTATTGCTATAATTAAAATACTGATGATAATAGCTAGCATTTATATAATGCCCACCGCATGACTAGCACTGTGCTAAATATGTTTACAAATATTATCTCATTTGATTCTTACAACAGCCCAGAGAGGTAGGTGCTATTATTTCCCCCATTTTTTAGTTAAGGAAACTGAGGCAAACAGGTTAAATGATTTGTCCAGGGTCACACTTTTTTATTTTTAGGTCACAGATATTTCCCAATATATGTGTCCCTTTCCAGAGATCACTCTCTTGTTTAAAAATATACATACATCAGCAAAACTAACCCCACACTAAAAAAAACTGACAATGCTCATCATTTTATACCTATGTATCTCCCCCCCGTCTCCACAGCCCTGTCTTTGGAGTTGGGAAGTTATTCCCAGGAACTAGTGAGACTATAAATCACTTGAACAATGACTCATTTTTTTTTCACTCGGGTATTTTTCAGTATCATTGGTTCACATAGTAATCTGTTACATTATGTTCTCTCATTTTGTACTGTTTAAATTCTATGACACAGAATTGTGGTTTATAAAATGACTTATTAGCATTACCTTGACTCATTGTGGCCTAGTGAATAACGGAAGAGTCAGAAAGACTCAACGACACATACTTGGTGATGTGACTCTGTGCAAGTCGTTTAATGTCCCCAGGCAATTAGACTATGTGTTGCAGTTTTCTCATTGGCAGTTCTCTGTACCAGCGAAATCAGAAGCCCCATCAGAAAAAAAAATAGTACCTTACATTTGTATAGTACTTTACAATTTCCAGGGTACTTACCACATAACAGTATCTCATTTGATAATGAAATTGTATTCTTGGTAACATAACTAATAATAGGGCAAGCACAAAAAGGACCCTTTATTATTTTGTGGGCAGCTAGGTAGTGAAGTAGATGAAATGCCAAGCCTGGTGTCAGGAATTTCTAGCTTCGTGGGCAAGTCACTTAACCCTGTTTGCCTCAGTTTCCTCATCTGTAAAACATTTTGGAGAAGCAAACCATTCCAGTATCTGCCAAGAAAACCTGAAATAGGGGACATAAAGAGTAGGGCATGGCTAAAAAACATTGAATAAACAACAAGAGATTATTTTGTGGTCTTTCTAAAATATAAATGAAGCTTTAGAAAATTTAACCCTTAAAAAGGCTTCCTTTATAATTTTGCAGTTTTAATTTCACACAAATAACCTTGGAAAAAAATCTTCATTTATAAGTACAAAATAGAAACAGACTTTCAAAAGAAACTTATAAGTAAAAAAATTTAACATTTATGGATAAGCCATGTCCATAAAAATAAATAAAAAACAGTTAAAATTCTTAAGGCCTATCCATTTTATGTGTGGAAAATTATTTTGAAAATTGTCAAGAAACTTGACATTTTTCCATGCTATCATATTAATTTGAGGAATTTCTAGATTTTTAAAGGCAGTTAAACAGATATCTTCTATAAGTTTATTCAGCATATCTGGGACTGGAAGGGACCTTAGAAGTCATCTAGTTCAAACCTTGTTTTACAGATGAGATGAGTGTGGCCCAGGGATTTTGAATGACTCGGGAGCCAAACCCAGGTTTTTCCACACTCTAAATCCAGCTCTTAAAAACTATGCATTTTTTTGTGCATAAACCTGGCACAAGTCATTGGAGATAAAATGATCATTTATTTCTAGCTTTGAATTTTGTATATGTTCTTAAACTGTTAACTGAGCTCTTTTTTTTTTTTTAAACAAAGGTTTGGCTTATCTACAGAGTTTAAATTTTGAGCGCATGGTTATGTCTCAGCTAAATCCTTTGAAGATTTGTCTCCCTTCTGTAGTTAGCTTATTTGCAGCCATTACAAGGTAAGTTGTTTGGGCGTGATTTTTTAAATTGGAGGATGTATAGCTGTAATTTTCATTTTAGATCAGTTCAGCAATCACATATAGTCTGCCATGTTGCAGGCATAGGAGGGGTTACAAAGACAGAAATGAAACAGTCCATGCATTCAAGGAATCTACTTTTTATTGAGGATACAGTATGTACACAAATAAATGTAATCATTTGGGAAAAGGGTTCTAGTAACTGTGTGAATTAAGAAAGGCCTCTTAGGGCTAGCTCTGGGTGGTGCAATGAATAGAACCCTGGAGTCAGGAGGACCTGATTTCAAATTCAGCCTCAGACACTCAACACTAACTAGTTGTGTGGCCTTGGGCAAGTCACTTAACTCCAGTTGCCTTGCCTTCCCGCCCACCAAAAAGAAAAAAAAGGCCTCTTGTAGGAAATGTCAGTTAAGTCTTGAAGGGAGCTAGGATCTCCAAGAGTAGTAAGGGATAGAGTTACAGGCATAAGGGACAAAAAATGCAGAAAAGAGATGGAATTCCTTATACAGGAAACAGAACTTAAGCATAAAAGAACTTTTAAATTTATGCTTGTTTACAAGTGAAATTTTTGTTGTACTGTATTTTAGTATATTGTAGCATTATGTGGTAAGTAAAACTCAGTTTTCTACTACCCTTTGAGCTCTTAAGGTCAGATTAAATTCTACTATGCTAACAAATGTATCTGTTTGATTTTCTGAAGGAAATACCAATTAGTGTTTTGTTATACTATCATTGAGAGGAACAACCGGCAGATGCTGCCAGTTGTTAGAAATACTGTGGGAGGTGGCTCAGTACAGACGTGCACCAATCCACTTGACACATTCTTCCCCTTCGATCCTTGCGTTCTCAAGAGGTAAGCACTTGTTAGAAAGTTGAAGTTTAAGTGGAATAAATGATTACTGGGACAAAGTTCACCTTTCAAAGTTTGTATTTTTAAAAATATTTAATGACCTCCTACTGTAAGCCTTCAATGGAGAAGGTGTGGAGGTTGGGTGTGCATTATAATGAATGTGAATTTATATCATTTATAAAGTGCTTCTTGATAACTCTTGAGGTAGAAAGTGTTCTTTTACTAATTAGGAAACTGAAGCTTAAAGAGGTTGTCACATTTTAACAGGACTCTAGTTAATGTCAAAACTCAAATTTAAATGCCGCTTATTGGTATTTAACTGGCATTTCTGATGCCAAAGCAAATATTTGTTCTTTTTTTATTCCTTTACTTTTTGTCTTGTGTCCCCCATATGTCACCCAGAACTTTTGCATGTAGTTGGCACTTTTAATAAATAGAAATATCAGTTTAATTTTTAATTTCTTAAGTGTTTCTTCCAGGTTGTTAGTTTTGAATTGGTGTTTTTTGTTTTTTGTTTTTTGTTTTTTGTTTTTTGTTTTTGGAGGGCAATTGGGGTTAAGTAACTTGCCCAAGGTCACATGGCTAGGTTTTTGTTTGTGTATGTTAAGTGTCTGAGGTTGGATCTGAATTCAGGTCCTTCTGACTCCAGGGCTGACGCTCTACTCACTGGGCCACCTAGCCGCCCCTAGGTTGTTAGTTTTTAAAGAAACTTTGAAATAAATTCCTCAGAGGTATTAAACTGTCTTTTTCGGTTTTACAAAATCAGTGTATTCTTTCATAATACTTTTAGGACTCATTTCCCTACTTCGGCTTGGTCTGATGGTTAATAAATTCTGACCTTTGGCCTTTGGGGATTACATGCCCTGGGGTTTGTTTCTTCTCTTTAGTGCTCACTCAGAGGGATTGGAATATGTGGGTTCCTGCTGCCACTGTTGGAAGACCTCCCCATTATCACTGAATTTTATATGACCTATTGGTAGTTTTCTCTGAGCTTCCCTATGGTAGAAAAGGACCAGCCTTGTGTAGGGAGTGTTCCTCAGTAAGTTCTTGTATTATTAACTGTACTATATTGATATATCCTTTTTATTTATTTAGTAGTTACTGCTCTGGATTTGGATCCAAACAGCCTACCTCTAATACTTTGAATCATTTCACTTATTGAGCCACATTGACCTCCCTTGACTTTACTTTCCTCATTAAATTAGGGAGAATGCCTCCAGGATTGCTTTGGAGATCAAATGACATAATGCATCTGGAAGCTCTTAGGAAATTGTAACATGTTCAGATTGAAGTTTCCTGGGTTAGTTGATTTTTTCCTCTTCCTATTGGTAGTACTCTAGGAAAATACACATTTTACTTTTAAAACGATGTTATTTATAATACCTTCCTATGAAGCACTTGATAACTGGCCAAACAAGAACCTAATATGACATTGGTAGTTTTGCCAGATATTAAAAGAATCCCCAGGGAGATAGTTGTTTTTTTTCTTTAAATATCATTTATTCTCTTAGATTCCTCTTCTGCTTGTTTGTTACTGTATAGGACAAACACAGTTCAGATATTCTGATTCTAATAAACCACCAAGTCAGCCATAAGTTCCTTTTTAACAGCACATGTTACCTACTGGCTCCTTAACTACTATCTAATCTAGGAAAACTCTCTTGAGTTCCAGCCTCCCAGACCTCAAATCTTAGATGAATGAATTCCTATTAAATAAAAATTGATAATTAGGTTTTAAACTTTCAAGATCACATTTAACACTTGAAAATGAGGAGCATTTTTGAATGAAAAGATTACATTGTTCTTTAACTAGGTGTACTATTGGCACAAGTGTTAAATGTGATCTTGAAAGTTTAAAACCTAATTATCAATTTTTATTCTTATGTTTTGTTTTTATGTCACTTAAATTTCTTCTAGCATCCTTCCTTTTCCCAGAGAGCCCATTTTATATAACAAGGGGAAAAAGCCAGCAAAACCCATCAAATACATTTTTAAAAGTCTAAAAATATATGCCATTATTTGACACGTATGGCCTTCCCACATCTATAAAAGCAGGGTGGCCAGAATGTCTGCTCATACGTCTTTGTAGTTTTGTAATACTCACTCTCGGTTGTCTTATGGGGTTTGCTCTTTCCCATTTACAATTATGTTTATTTTCTTGTCTCTGCTTACTTCACTCTGCATCTTTTCATTTAAGTCTTTACATGTTTCTCTGATCACATTCATCTACTCCTATCTGTTTGGCCATTCCCCAATTGACAAGCATCTACTTTTTTTCCTGTTCTTTGCAAAAATACTACTGTGAATATTTTAGAATACATGAAACTTTTCTTTCTGTCCTTGACCTCTTTGGCATATATTTCTAAAAGTAGGAACTCCTGGTCAAAAATCATGGATATTTTAGTAAATTTCTTAGCATAATTCCAAATCACTTTTCCAGCATGGTTGGATCAATTCACCAGTGTTTACAGTAGTGAATTAAATATTTTTGTCTTTCCATAGCCCCTTCAACATTGACCAGCTCCCATCTTTGTCAGTTTGCCAAGCATGAGGTGAAATCTCAAAGTTGTTTCTGTTTTCATCTCTCTTATTATTAGTGATTTAGAGCATTCTTTCTTATGGTTTGTAGTTTTCAGTTCTTTTGAGAAGTGCTTATTCATGTTCTTTGACCATTTATCCATTGGGGAAGTGGTTCTTGGTCTTACATATTTGTGTTTGTTCTCCATACATCTTGGATAACAGACCCCTATCAAAGATATTTGATGCAAATGTCTTGAAATGTGATTTAATCAATACTTTTTGTTAATAGATCCAAAAAAGTCATTGATCCCATTTATCAGTCATGGGAAGATTTAAGTGCCGAAGAACTTCAGGAGTTTAAGAAACCTATTGAAAAGGTAATTTTTTGATTTACCATTTACTTGTAACCTTATTATCAATATTAATAGACTTGGCCAAATGCTTATAATTAACAATAATTAACTAATTATTTTATTGGATATTTTGTATTTATTTTAAGTTTATTACTATTTTTACAAAGTTCACTATTTTATAGTTCACTATATTCTTTTCAATGGAAATTTGTCATCAGGTTTTGATGAAGTGTACCAGTTATATCCACTGACTATGGGGAAATGGAGGGCTAAATAAGACACCAACTTAGAAATATTTAAAATGTTCTTACAGTTTTTGTTTTTGTAAAAATACCAATAACTTCCCTTCACAGTTTAGTTGCCCTTATGTTGACATTTGTGCCAGCAGTTTTGGGTAAATTAACCTTATGGTCACTTAGAAATAATCTCTTGAAGGGATAAATCAATAGGCAGTCTTAGAGCATATCAGCTAGAATATCATCACAAAAGTAATTTACTATCCTATAGTGTATCCTCCTGCAATTTCATAGTTTTGGTTACCATTTCTGCCTTTCTTAGAATTTTGCCTTCTTTAGAGTCTTCATTCACATTGTGAAACCTGAGTCAGTGTGTTTGTTTCCCTACCTAATAATTGTGGTAATATACTTCAAAGAATATAAAATCTTGTTGATACAGATATTCACTCCAATGGTACTAAATGAAATCTGACCCTTTTCTTCTATAGTTTCTCTACACGGTTTTCCATTCCTCTTTTCTAGACTTCTCTATTTTCCAGTTATTAGGGCAGCAGTCAGGTTTTCCATTTGTTCTTTGATCTGTCCACAAATTTGACCCACCTTCTTTTTCCATCATATGTTTCCTCGATGACATACCTTATGCCACTGTTTCTGCATAAGTTATCCTTGGAAGTATGCTGCAGCCTACTTGTTCTCACCATATGTCTTTTCATATTGAATCATTTACAATTTTGATTCAGAACCATATGTCAGTTTCTGGAGAGTGTTTGTGTTCTGAAAAAGACTTTTTATTCTTAAGACTGTTAAAAGCAGAATACAATCCAGCTCATTTTCTTCCTCCTGTTAGATGCTGGACTTCAGTGACTTGTCCAGCTACAGTGTCTGTCTCAGATATATGTACTTACATATAACAGTGTCATCCATTTGTATGTCGTGTTCTGGACAAAAGGCATTTTTCATTGTTTTTCCTATAGATTGTTAAATCCATTTCTTTTGAGCCATGATGGATCTCACTGAGGAGCCTGTAGTATTCTGGGCTTGATAGAACACATGAAACAAAATATCTTTATGTTATTAGCTCTCTTCATTCAACTGCTTGTTGAAAGAGGACTGTATTATGGGGAATTTGAATTTTGGCTTTCTTTTAAGGTCTTTGACTTGGTCATTAATTAGCTTTTTAATGATAAATTTCTAAATTATAATCTCCTTGCTTTATGTTGATTTACTTAGTGTTAAATTCCAAGAAAGAGTTTTTTGTTTTTGTTTTTTTCATTGTAACACCTTCTGGGAAGGAGAAAAGTTTTATTGATGTTTTCTCCTTTTTTTTTTTTTTTTACAGGGAACAATAGAAGATGAAGATGATGACTTTTTGAAAGGTGAAATGCCACAGAATGACACTATGATTGGAATTACACCAAATTCTTTTGAGTCAAGTTTTCGGAGCCCATCAAGCAGTGTGGGGTCTCCACAGGTCACATATATATTGGACCAGCCCCTCTGATGACAAGAATGAATAACTGAAGAGACTTTTCCCCTAAAAAAAGCACCCAACAACAAACAAACTCAGACTTGAATACCAAGTTTCATAGGTTATGGAAGTTGAATTTAACTCAACCATTGACATAACCCAGGCATCCTGGTTTCAAGTTAAATTTTAAATGGATTCCAGACTGATGTGTTTTTTTTTATAAATTCTAGAAAAAATTGAATATCATGTGCAATATTTTGTAGTATAGTTTATTATTATTGTAATTTTGCAGAGTTTTCATTGAATGTATAAAACTTATGTTACATCTTTTATAATGTAATTATTATGAAAGTTCTGATACATAGGTAATCCCATTTTATTTAATAGCATTTTAACATGGACTTCTGCTTGTCAATGCCATTTTCATATTCCAGTGATAGCCTTACAGTCCCAGTGCTTTGTTTATATGGTTTCAACAAAACATCCTATATTACAGATTCTTTCACAAGTCTTTATCCATATTTCAGGTCAGTCTTTGTAACTAGAACATTTTTGCTTTGGTTCAGTATTTATTTTCTGTTGTAAATAAATAAGCATGCTTGCTTATTTATTTACTGAGACCCATTATGCTTGGATCTCAGGGTAGTGGAAATAATAGGGAAAGAGAGAGGTTGTTGAAAATAGTCTGGGATAATAAAAAACTGGAGAGGTGTTAGGGGATATGCAGGATATGGTCTTGTGGGTTGACAGTAGGGGAGAATGGTAGAGCTAGGAAGGCAGATTTTCTTGCTTTGTTTAAGCAAACAATCAGGTAAAAAAAAAGATACACTGTACAGAAATTGTATTAGTTGTCCATTTAAATGGAATTAAGATTTACAAAATCAGTTTTGATATCTTTTCAAATTTGTTAACACGGAATTTTACTTGTACATTTTTCAGGAATGTTATGTTTGAAACAGTACTACCAAATTTATAGTAGCATTAGAACAAATTAGTTTTGGATAAACATACAGCAGTGATAATGTTCACATTTTGATATTCAGTTTCTAAAATTTAGAGAAAAGTATTTTCATGTCTTTTATTTGACCTGTTAGTTGTGAAGATTTGTTAGGAAAAAAATGAGATTGTTAATAGAATTATAAGTTTTATTTGTAGGAGTTATCATCTAAATATACCAAGTTTTCAGTGTAACTGTCTTTGGAGTCGGTGCTGATAGAACAACTTACAGATTTTACAAAAAGAACCTTTTAAGCACTTCTGTAACTAAAATCTCCTTGGACTATAAGGCAATTCAGCCTTATTGTGAATTCTGCAATGTAATAATTAGTGTCTTTAAAATACTTGTGTATTTTATCTTAGTTTTTTAAGTGTATGTATAGTTTTTTTCTGAGCATATAAAAAGAAATACATGTGTTTTTTTTTATTTAATTTGTCAATGAAACATTCTTTGCTCATAAAATTTTACAATCCTTTACTGAAGTTTTTTTTATATCTTTTCAAAATATATTAACATGGAATTCAACCTAAGGGAAGAAACCTATTACTGTAGGTGACTTGTGCATATGAAAGGTAGAATGTCATATCTTGAATTTTGGATAGCTAATCTGCTTCAAAGAGGGAATACTGGGCTAGAATTATATTTGTCCCCCTAAATATTGCTAGGCTAGGAGAATTTTTATTTTTTTTGATTCAAACTGTGTTCCTGATATTCCAGTCCTCAAGTGCAGCCATTTAATTGAATCCAAGCTTCAAAGAACAAATCCCCTTAAAGGATCTGTTCTGTAGAACTTGGACTTAGTCCAAAGGCTGCACCCAAGCACCTAGAAGACCATATGTGGCTTTGAGGCTGCAGGTTCCCCCTCTGCCCCATCTAGTCCAACTTTCTCTTTCTGTAGATAAATTAAGGCACACTTTGTGCCTTCAGCAAGTTTGACTTGCTGAAGTTTGAAGATATTAAGTGACAGGCAGAATTTGATCCCAAATCTTCTGATTCTACAGTCAGTATTCTATGCAGGGGTGGGGAACCTGCTGCATTGAGGCCACATGTAGCCTCAAGCCACAGGTACCCTATTCCTGTGTATCTTGCTGCTTTATATTCATGAGATTGATGAGAAGTACTTGAAGGGGGAAATAAAGTGAAATAAGGCTGACATATAAGATTGGAGTCAAACTGTAGAAGGTAGAGTCCACCAGCCTATAAGCAAGGTTTTAACACCTCAGTCCACCTCCTGCCATCCTGGATCCCACTAGAAGTAGACTTTACCAAAAGGAGCTCTTTCTTACGAAACCAACTACTTAATACTTTTATTATTTAAGTCACATTGGGCAAGCCATTTAGTTTAGCCTCAGTTTTTTCTGTACAAATGAGGGTGCTTAGCAAACCTTAATGCACTATATAAATGGCAGCTATATTATCTCAGGTGTATGTGTCTCAGAATAGTGATACACAGATAAGGATTGTGTGTGAGCTATCACCACCCACGGTAGGAGGCTACCATGTTTCACTACATAATTGTCACAGATTTAATGACAGATTTTTTTTGCAAAAAAGGTGGATTGCAACCATTATATGAAACTTTTTTTTTTGTGCTGATATTGCTTGTCTTAGTTTCCACCAGTCTTGCACCAACTTTTCACTCATTGAAAATTCTGCAGTGGTTTCATGTTGTTTAGTGAACACATTCACTTTCAGCTTGAAACCCGAAGCAGTTTTTATATTTACCCATAATTAGAAAGACATGCTTCATTAATGTATTGCTGACAGATGAGCTGTACAGTTTAGCTGTGAGGGAAAATGCAAGGCTTACTCTATCATGTGACTAACTCATGGCAGTTTCGCCTGCCTGCCAGCTCCCCTTGCACTTATGGCTCTTCATTGGGTTGAGTGACAATACTGTAGCGCTCTAAACAAGTCAAGGAGACTCCAGAGAGGGACCACACAAGTCAGCTTTTAAAAATATACTGACAAGGCACGTCACTAGGAATTCTTGGTTCATGGCTTGCAATGCACAAGAAATAAATTTGTACCCATATGCCACTGCTTCTTTGTTTACCTTTTAAGCATCAGGGAAAGACAATTATATTATGCAATGATTACAGGATGAAAGGTTATAAACCAATTTTTAAACTAAAGTGACAATTACGCAGTGGTGACGATTATGCAGTGAAATACATGGTATCTTGAATTTTGCATAGCCTCTCTGCTTTCTTCAAAGAGGGAGTGCCAGGCTAGAATATCTGTCCGCCTAAATACTGTTAGCCTAGGGGAAAATTTTTTTTTTGGCTCAAACTGTGTTCCTGGTCACTAACTATTCCTGTCCACTAACAGGGAAAGACAGCTCCAAAGTCATACTCAAAGGCTTGACTCCCTTTCTACCAGATGTCAGTTATACATCATCAGATGGTAAATAACAAACCCATTTATCCAAGCCAATAGCAATAAAAATCAAAGAAGTTAGACTTTAGTTTGAAATACAATTCTGCCACTCCCATATCTGTTTCCTTAATAGCAAAAGACCTCCAAGGCCCTTTGCTCCTCTAAACCTATAATCCTATAATACTGAAGGCAGCACAGCGTCTTCCAAAGTGGGTTTCGAAAGCTCAATGTTTCAGTGCCTATGAACTTGGGAGGTTTTTTCCGGATCTAAATCAGATGACACGAGAATAGTGGTTATCATCAACAGAAAGGAGGACGTTGAGAGAAGGGACAGTTTGGGGGGGATCTGGAGATGATGGCTAGGTGGGGGTATCTCAGCAGGTAGGGATGGGTTTGGGTTAGCCTCAGGACCAGACTCATACATTTTAATAGGGTGCATTTGGGGAGCGGCAGAGTTTGGGGGGAGGCTTTTCCTTACACATCCTCTCTACCATAATCATAGCAGTTACTTCGCACTTTCAAGGTTCTCAAAGCACTTTACAAGCCTCATTTGATCGTCACAACAACCTGAGGAGATAAAAGTATTATTACGCCCCATGTTGCAGATGAAACAGGGGTCAAATGACCTCACAGGGTCCCTCTAAAGTGTCTAAAGCTGCATTTGAACTCGCCCTCCGAACTCCGTCCCGGTCCAGGCCTCACTACCTAGCTGCGTATTTTAAAAGAAGACTGGATCCGATTGTGCGCATTTTGCCTTTGGGGAGGAGGAAGGGACGGGAGCTCCGACTGCCGGGGCGGGGCCAATCAGGAGGCACCTGGGCGGTTCCCTCCCTTCTCTACTCCAGTCTTTCTCCGACTACCTGGAGTGGTTGATCCTGGCACCTGTGAGGGAGAAGGCGGGAGGGGGAGGGGCCTAGAGGGGAAAAAGTGGGCGAATCAGGAAGCACATGGAGGGCCTTGGCTACGCCCCCTCGCCCTCTTCCGCTTCTTTCCCACCCCAACTACATTTCCCGGCGACCTGCGGGGCAAGGAGCGACCATTCGTCCGAGTGCGGTGCGCGGAGGGGGCGGAACCAAAGCCAGAGCCCGGCGTCCCTCCCCCCACCCATAATGGGGTGGGGCCTGAAGCGGGCACCTCCCACCGCCTCCGCCTCCCCGGCGGCCTCCACCGCGATGCCGCTCTTCGTCGAGGGGAGGCGAGTCCAGCTGCCGCAGTCCGTCAGGGAAATCGTGCGGGCCCACCCGCCCCTGGAGGTGAGCGGGGCCGGGGCCCAGGAGGCCGGGGCCGGGAACCCGGGACGCGGCGCGACGCCAAGAGCCAGGGACCCCCGGCGGCCTCCCTGCTCGGGCCACCGCCCTCGGTCCGGCTGGAAGAGGCTGCCAGCGAGGGTCGCGAGGCGTCTTCCCGGCTTCCGGGGCCGCCCCAAGTCTCGAATGTCCGAGACAGAGGCTCCCCCTGCGCCCTTAGCGATGGTAGCGTCCGAGTCCGACCCCGCCCAGTCCGCCCCGCCCCCAGCCTCACTTTGATTGATGGATTAATTTCGTGGACTTGTCAATCTGGGACCTGAGAGGGGCTCCTTGGGTTGGTGCTGAGGGCTGTAGGCATCGGTACATTTATATAGCCTTCAAAGGTTTTACGAAGCGCTTTACAGGCATTATCGTGATTTTAAAAGCAACTTTGGGAAGGAGGTGCTCTCATTCTGCATTCTACAGATGAGGAAACTGAGGTTTAGAGAAGTTAAATGACTTGCCCAGGATAATACAGCTTGGAAGTGTCTGAAGCAGGATTTGAGCTCTTCCTGAATTCCACTTTCCAGTACTTAATCTACCGCCTCGCTCTATTATTTTTGTTTGTCTTTTCGTTTTGGAAGAGGACCATCTCACATCACAGGGTGATGACTTGCCCTGCATTAGATTATTATTTTTATTATTGTCACAGCTTACATTTATGTAGTGGTTTAAGGTTTATAAAATACCTTACAGATGTGATTTCACTGGATCCTCCCTGACAACTCTGAGCTAGGTGCTGATGAGGGATCTGAGACTGAGAAGGGCCAAATGACTTGTCTGAGGGCCTATAAGTTCATCGGTGTCTAAGGCAGGATTAGAGCTTTGATTTTACTGATTCCACAATGCTCATTTATCACTTGAGGGCTAAATTAATGATTATTGCTTTGATTAAAAAGAAATCAACTGTTGTAGGCAAACTGCCAGGCATGGAATTAGGATGACCTGAGTCTAAATCCAGCCTCAGACACTTAATAGCTGTGTGACTCTATTTGCCTCATTTTCCTCATCTGTGAAATGTGAGTAATAATAGCACCTCCCTCCCAAGTTTGTTTTGAGGATCAAATGAAATAATAATTGTAAAACGCTTAGAACAGTGCCTATGTTTATAAGTGGTATATAAACAATAGCTGTTTTTATTAGCTGTTAATTCCCAAGCCGCCAGCAATTAAGGGGAATAGTGGTGTAGGTGTTCTAGATAACTGGCATCTCTGCAGAATGAGAGATTATCAACGGTGCGTTTAGCTTCTTGGTGGCAAGTCTTTGGAGCATCAAGGCCTTTGGGAATCTTGTAGAGTTAATGGTCAGAGGGCTTAGAAATGTAAGATGTATACTTCTTATTTTATTGGTGAGGGATCTGAAGTCTAGGAGGAGGTGACTTGCCCAAGGCTACTTAGCCAAGTGGCAAAGGTGGAACTTAAGCCAGTCTCCCTGACTCCAACAGCCCTTCCCATTCCACCATATTGCCTTCTCTTCTTGAATGGTTGCTGTTGGCCACAACATTCTAACTCAGATCTGGTTTAGAATCTGGCTCTTGATGGGACTAATAGGCCAAATGAGGGGGATAGATAAGAAATCCTTGAGGAAGTCATTAAAGAGAACCTTGTTTTCCAGCTGGGGTGGTAAAGGAAGGCGTCTCTGTTCCTCAGTTTCCATATCTGTAAGATGAGGTTAATAACACTGCAGTACATATCCCATGTGGTTATTGTAAGCGAAGCGTTTTGTAAACCCTAAGTGCTATGTACAAGTGTGAGCTCTTTATAAAGAGGGAAGATTTGATTTGGGCTTTGAAGAATGGTTAGGTGAGGAAAACATTCAAGTTAGGAGAAAAAGAAAGAGGTGTTTAGGTAGTGAAAACAACCAGTTTGGTTTCAGAAGATGATTTTCTTTATTGGAATGGGGGAGCCAAAGTAAGGCCGAAAAGAGAGTTTAAGACCAGGCTTTCTACTGGCCTTTGAATTCCAGGATGAGGTTAAATGTTATCTTCTAAACAATGGGGGGCCATTGCCTAGAAGATAGCATCTAAACTCACCTAGGAGAGATGGGAACACACCATTAACAGGGCAGTAAGAAGTGGAATGGATTTCAGTGAATGGAAAGAGGAGGCCGGGAAACTGACTAGGAAGATATTGCAGTGATTTCGTTTTTGATGATACAAAGGCCTTGAAGTTGGGGGGATGGTGAAACTAAAATCCACAGGACAGATTTAAGAGACATGAAGGAATATTTGACTAAAAAAAGAATTGACCCAACTTGATAACTGATTCAATAGGGAGCTAGGAAGAGAAATAAGAGTTTTTAAGGTTGGGTACTTTGTAAAAAATGGTAGAAAAAAGTGACAGTATAGAGAAATAAAGAGAAACTGGGGAATGGAGGGGATAAATGTGTGTATGTATATACACATACATACATGTGTGTATGTGCATATCTATACATACAGACATGTGTTGGGTGTCAATTAGAATTCAAAGAATTGTATTAATATTGTTTAAGAAAGTGAGAAAGTGCAGTCTGCTCATTTCATATGTAAATGTTCTGATTTCTTTACAGCATAAGTCTGCATGTTGCAAAGATGGATACATAATGCCATAGAGCATTTTGTCACTACTTGTTTGTTTGAAGATTTGGTATTCTATTTCAGCTGTTACTTTAACTTTTTTTCTTGATTCTTTCTTTTGGGAATCAATCAAAGACATATTAAGAGTGGTTATAAAGTGATTGCCATTTTGCAGTTTGGGACAGAGGTGATAGTGCAATCCAAATTTTGTGTATGTGAACTTTGGTTGTTTCTGTGGCTTTAAGTATACTTGCACTTTCTCTCTCAGTCTCTCTCTCTCTGTCTCTTTCTCTCTGTCTCTCTGTCTCTCTCTCTCCCCCCTCTCCTTCCCTCCCTCCCTTCCTTTTCTTCTCCCTTTTTCTTCTCTCCCTCTCTCCTTTCTCCCTCTCTTTTTTTCTGCCTCTTTCCCTCTTTCCTCACTTTGACCCCCTCCTGGGGTAGTATAGAAGTCATAAAAAGTACTTCAGTTTGTATTTAGAAGAGCACAGTTGCTTTGGAGATTAAAAGATTGCTTTGGTAAATTATAGTGACCAGAACTAATGGGGAAAGATATAATCTAGTGATAGTCTAGGAAAACAGGCAGCAACAGTAATAGCTCAGTGATTTTTTAAAAAAGTTATGCTCTTTTACTGATGTAGTTTTCTTGAGAAATTGACTTTAAAGTCAATTTATTTTCTAAATTGAAGGCTTGGGGAATTTTAATTACTACTTGGATTATAATTAGTGGAAGCTTATTATAAGATAAAAACACTATTGAGTTAATCAAAGTGATCTTTATATTGATTACATTCCCTTATATTTTATTAAGTGTTTATATAAAATCATCAAGGAAGACAGTCAAGGCAGAGTGTATAAGTCTTAAATAAAGAAATGTTCTAAATGGTATTTTATCGTGTCCTTATTTGAAATTTTGTTTTTGCTCTACAAAATGGAAAAGAAAAATTTTACTTCTAATAATTTTGCTTCAATTTGTCACTTGATAGGGGAGTGATTGATTTGGTTTCAATCCATAATTTCATGGGAATAAAGTTTTAAGTATTATGATATATTTTGGTAATAGTAACATGTCTCTTAAGTACACCACTGTAACTACCTTAAAAATACACCAAATGAAAATCCCTTCCCACCTAATCCCCTGCCTCATATAATCAGATTTCTTTGTAATAATTCCACTTGAGGTCCATTTAAGAAGTGCTTATTATATTCAGGGCACTATTTTGGGTGCTGGAGGAAATTTAAAGTCTGAATAAGATATCATCCCTCTCCTTATGGAACTCCTAGTTAAGGAAGCTCCTCCTAGAACTTTTGAAATTATAAGGTCATATGAAAAGATTTACATTCTAATAAGGAAGAACTGGGTTTTCGCCATGTATTTATTTCACTAAAAAGCATTTAGTTTTATTTGAATAAGCTAATTTTTTTTCATTGTTCTCATAACCAGGGAGCATTCCAGATATTTCTCCAAACATTTATCAATTTACTACAGACTGTTTGTGCGTATTCCCATTTCCAGTACACCGTGGCTCTCATCGGCTCTCTCGGCATTTAGCTCTCTCTAATTTACATAACTCTTATTTTTCAATTAAACAGGAAAGAGCCAAACTTCTCAGAGGTCAGTCTGTTCAGCTTGTGGGACCCAAGGGCCTTCTCTATGTACAGCAAAGAGAGCTTGCAGTGACCTCCCCAAAGGATGGTAGGTTAGGAAGCAGTGAATTAGACAATGACGATTTAAAATGCTGCTGGATATTTTATTTTATTTCTTGTCTAAACAGGCTCCATCTCCATTCTGGGTTCTGATGATGCAACTACTTGCCACATTGTAGTCCTGAGACATACAGGTATGAAAGAGATAGAAGAAACAGTTACTTAAATAGGCTTTTTTGGGGGGGGGGGGGGCTAAGGATAGTATTATTTCTAAATTGACTTTATTTCCTGCTCAGAACTTGACCTTAGTTTTACATTTCCTTTTTTCTAGTCTGCATATTGTTTTGTTTGGGTCTTTTTGGAGGGGGGAAGAGGCAGTTGGGGTTAAGTGACTTGCCCAAGGTCGGAACAACTAGTTAAGTGTGGCAAGTGTCTGAGGTTGAATTTGAACTCGGGTCCTCCTGACTCCAGGTCTGGTACTCTGTACCCTGGGCCACCTAGCTACCCTGTGCATATTGTTTTTTTTGTTTGTTTGTTTGTTTTTAAAGCAATTGGGGTTAAGTAACTTGCTCAAGGTTACACGGCTAGTCATTTGATTTATGCGTGGGTGCTCATTTTCTGAGGCCGGATCTGATCTCGGGTCATCCCAACTCCGAGGCCTACGCTCTTACTCACTGCACCACCTAGCTGCCCCTTTAGGGCAATTGGGGTTAAGTAACTTGCCCAAGGTCCATTGTCAGAGTGGGTTTGCCTGGTAGTGTTTGTGTGGGTTAAGTGTCGGAGGCCGGCTCCGAACTCAGGTCCTTCTGACTCCAGGGCCGGCGCTCTATTCACTGCGCCACCTAGCCGCCCCGTGCATATTGTTTTAAGAACCAGCTTCTCATCATTGTCAGAGTGGGTTTGCCTGGTAGTGTGTCTTTTTTTTTTTTAAAGGTTTTTGTATGTCATTTGACAATATAATAAAAAATGAGGTATAAATGAACAAAGCTAGCTGGGCTTGTTAACCCTTGCTTTCTTACCTCCTGTACTTGTATTAGTTCAAGTATTTCTTCTCAGAAATATCATGAATTAATTCTTCCTTGTTTCAGGTAATGGGGCTACCTGTATGACACATTGTGATGGATCAGACACCAAAACTGAAGTCCCTCTGATCATGAATTCCTTAAAGTCCTTATCTAACCATGCCCAGAATGGAAGGTGAGCTCCCCTAGAATAATTTTTGTATGTTTTAAAGGATGGTTGGGATCTTGGATGACTTGGTAAAGAGTATGTAGCTACATAATAAATAGTTGGTACATCAAAGGGTCATAGGATTCTAGACTTAAAACTGAAAGGGGACCTTGAAAGTCAGCTAGTCCAACCCCCTCAGTTTACAGATAAAGAAAGTTAAGTGACTTTTCCTAAAGTTACAGAAGTAGCATGTGGAAGAGCTGGGATTTCAAAGCCAGGTTACCATGTTGCTTCCCAAAGACCTGTGTCCAAATAGTATATGACTGATAGAGAAATATTTGTATGCTAGATAGGAAGACTCATGGTTCAGTTTTTAGAAAAGAGTCCCAGAAACAATACTTCTTTAGATTGTTGGTGTCTGGTGTAGCCTGATGAAGCCAATTGAGTTGTTTATCCAGGTATTGTTCACATTGCATTTTGCCAGTTCCAATTGACAGGATATGTATGTTTGATTTCCTTGTGAGTTTTAAATTTTTTATTCGGCTGTTCATTCACTGACATAAATTAGCCATTATGATAGTCTTCACTGAAGACATACTATATGATTAACTGAAATAATTTTTAAAAATTGATTAAAATACAGAGATTGTTTCATTTATTTTTGTCTTTTTAACCACTTAGCCCAGTGCCCAGCACATAGTAGACTCTATATGTATTGATTGCCAAGGAAAGAGCCATAGTTATGACATATATTGTAATTATTTAACAGTAAGTACTGGAGCAGCTAGATTGCTCAGTAGATAGAGCACTGGTCCTGGAGTCAGGAGGACCTGAGTTCAAATCTGACCTCAGACACTTACTAGCTGTGTGACCCTGGGCAAGTCACTTAACCCCCATTGCTTCTTCACCCCCCCAAGAAAAAGAAGAGAAAAACATTACATGATCATGGAATGCTAGTTTCTTAATAGAACTTCTAAAAGATACAGGTGTGCCCAAGATCTTAAATTTCAAATGATCTTATGCCAGAGTGTTTAAAAAACATGTCTGGATATTATACTGCTTTAGATGGAGAATATGGTGTTACATAATTTTTAATTCTGTAGGCTGATAATTGTTTTGATTGAAACTCAAAATGTTAATCCAATTTAATATTAAAATATTAAGAGAACAGAGTGCAGAGTGGATTTTGGATGGCATTGCAAAACTGCTAACTTGTGGGTGTATTTTAACTGTTCTTTATTATTATTCCATTTTTGTTAGGTTAGAAGTACATCTAGTTGGAGGTTTCAATGACGATAGGCAATTGTCACAAAAACTTACAAATCAACTTCTTAGTAAGTGCATTTTTTTCTTTTTTACCTTGGGCAGGGATGGAGGAGGGGAAGCCTGTTTTTTTATGCTTTCTGCCCCAGAGCCCTTAATTTTGTTTGGGAGGGGATGTCCAAAGATCTCACCAAGAAATCGTCCCTGGCTTGATACTGTCAAGTTGCCAAGTTAAGGGTTGTAGTGTGCCTTAAAGTTTGATTATTTATGAACAGTATGGAAAGAGATCTCTGAGAGAAATTTTGAAACAATATTTTCTAAAACATTATATTCTTTGAAAGGATTCAAACAGAATCACCTTCTTGACCTCAAAATGAACTGCCTATTTAAAGTACAATTGATGGATATAGAATTAAAATGGAAGAAATAATCATTTGTCTTCAGCCAGATAGCCCAGTCGCTAGCATGCTGAGCCTGGATCAGGGAGACAAGTTTAAATCCAGCCTCAGACATTTAGTGTCTGTGTGGCCCTGGGCACGTCACTTACCCTCTGTCTGCCCCAGTTTCCTCAATGCTAAAATAGGAATAAGAGCAGTACCTACCTCCCAGATGATTGTGAGGATCAAACGAGATAATCTTTGTGAAGCACTTAGCACAGTGCCTGCTGTGGTAGGGACTTAATAAATCCATCCTTCCTCCTTCCCTCCCTTCTTCCTTTCTTTCTCTCACTTTCTCCTTCCCTCCTTCCATTCTCTATGTGAAAGGAAAAAAAAATTAGTTTCAGGTCCCCTAGGTGTCTCTTTACTCATTATCTTCTATGAACAGGGGTATCTTACCATCTAGCACTAAGGGTTCTAGCTATATCTCCAATTGCTGTGGGTTTTCAAGCACTGAATGATCACTACATATTTGTTGTTGGGGATGGGGTGCTTCTCTGGTGGTGACAGCCTGCTTGGTTAATGGTCTCGTGTAGACAGGATAATTCACATGGCTTATCCCAGCTATCCTGCCCTTGTGTTCATTGCACGAACTGCCAGCCTGTCATTTTAATTTCTTTTAAAATTTTAATTGTAGATGAATTTGACAGACAGGAAGATGACATTCACTTAATGACTTTCTGTGTGACAGGTAAGTTTACATGCTCCCCACTACAAAGTAGCAGTGCCTAGCAAAGTGTCCTGCATTTAGTAGGCTTTCAGTAAAAGTTTGTTGAGCATAATAGTGTTAATGAAGATCCAGTTTTTTACTCTGTTTCCCATGACAGAATTAGCACAGATTATTGGAACAGGTTTTCGTATCCCCACAATGGTGTGACTAGCTCTCCCTGCTGTTGTATACTGTGCAGCTGGTTTTGACAGCAGTCATAATGCTATTCCTAAAACCCAGACCTAACTATATATAGCGCCAACATAATATTCACAGCACCAGTGGCCATTGTAAATATGCCAGCATAGTGTACAACCATAAAATATAATAGATTCTCCATATAGAAGACAGAAGCAAAACATTTATTCACACACCAGAAAACTGAATCCCAAAACCAGTAAGCCAATTCCATCATAGTAGCCAAGAAGTTAATAAGCCATAACAGCATAGAGCCACAGCATCCTTTAGCCTTCTCACAAACGAACATTTACTGACAAGCCTGTCTCCCTCCAGTGTGTCATCTCCTCCCTCTAATCTCTAACTCCTCTGACTCCCAGTTTCCTGTGGGCTTTGCTCCACTCTTCACCAAACTCCTCCCACCATAGGCTCCATGTGATTACATTCAGCCTATTAGGGGGCAGGGTATATCTTCATAGCAGGGAAGGTCTTCATATTCCCTTAGGCTTATTAAGGGGCAGGGAAGATCTTCAAATTCCCATTACCATTACACTTTATCACCCTCCTACTCACAAATCTTCAGACTCCCTATTGCCTCCATTATAAAAAACAAAATTTTCAGTCTGACATTTAAAGCTGTTCATAGTCTAGCCCCCTTTTCAGTCCAATTTAACCCTAATTTCCCCTTCATCAGGCTCCATTGCAGTTTCACTGGCCTGCTGGCTGTTCCTGGCACTCGACATTCCATTTCTGTGCATCCTCATGTCTGGGATGCACCTTTCTCTCTTCTGCTCTGTCATGCCTCGCTCTTCTTCAGAGCACAGGTCAGATGTTGCCTTCTGTAATGTGACGCCTTCCCTAATGCCCCAGTAACCGTCACTCTTTCTTTCTTGGAATTACTTTGTATGGGATTTTTATGTTCTTGCCTGTGTACATGTCGTATCTACCAAGTACAAAGTAAGCTTCTTGAGAACAAAACATCATTATCTTTGTCTGTATCGTAGCGCCTCAAACAGTTCTAAACGTCGTCATGTGTTCTGCTATAGATCAAGCCTCCTAGAGATCCGCAGGGAAGCGTGAAAGCATGGCTCTATGTATGTCCTTCTAGTTCTCACCATTGAAAGATGGGGCGACTTTCTTGTTCTCTTTTGCAGGACAAAACCAAAAGTGTTCTTATCTCCCCTTCACACGATGTGTTTTTCAAAGTTGCTGTAATTACTTTTGTTGATGTTTTTTTTCCCTCAAATAGAATTAAATGATCGAGAAGAAAATGAAAATCACTTTCCAGTAGTCTGTGGGATTGGTAAGTACAAATAGTAATGAAGAAAAGAAATGCAGCAGCGCTTTATAAACTCTCTGAATACAGGGTGTTAGTATTGTCTTTTCAAGACAGATCAGGGCTAAGTGTGGGAGTCTAAGGGTGAAATCTGGGCCAGGAAATAGCACTGAACCTTGTCTCTGCTGCCTGCTGCATTATTTTATGTTATAAACCATAGTGCTCTGTGATCAGGGATATGGGTTGCAGCTTTCTAGGGGCACTAGTTGGCTTTGCTTTAATCCAAGGTGACAGACAGACTGACCCACGCACCTTAATTTAGCCATTATGTAACAGCAATGGTCACAAGAGCAGTTATCCCATATTGTTTACCACAAGTTAGTCACCACCAGAATTGAGAAAAAAAAATACTCAAACTGAATATTTTATTAACATTTTTTTTTGGAGGGGGGAAGGCAAGGCAATTAGAGTTAAGTGACTTGCCCAAGATCACATAGCCAGTAAGTGTCAGGTGTCTGAGACTGGATTTGAACTCAGGTCCTCCTGACTCCAGGGCCAGTGCTTTATTCACTGTGCCTCCTAGCTGCCCCATTAACATTTTTTTTGAAGGAAAAGAATATAATTTTGAGTGAATTTCAATCTAATTCTGGAAATTTATGCTAAATATTTGCTAGTTCAGGTCAGAGAATTATGTGGAGGGGAGACATACCCTTCACTGATGCACATCCCCGTTATTCTGTGTGATCCTTGACTGTGGCCTTCCTTCCATCTTCCATAAATGGTTTCCCCAACAAGATGGAGGCCTTGCTCTTGTTTCTTTTAAAATCTTGAGGGTGCCAATGTTGCATTCACACTCTTGTGTTTCTGCCACATGACCAATCTGCCTTGTTTTCTTGTGATACATGTTAACGATGTTTTAAAATCACACCTTACATACAAATTAATCACTGCTTACCTGCTGTATGTCATTTATGTGCTTTTTGAGTTACTTATAATTTTGATTTTTTTTTTTTGAGATCATGGTGTTGCATGATTTTCAAATAATATTGCTGGGAGAACATTGTTAATTAGGACAAACATTTTGCTAATAAATGTTTGCATAAAGATTGAAAGCTCTGGAGGCATGTTTTACTTTTCCCTCATCCATCATATCCCAGTAGGTGTTGTTGATTTTATCTCCACATGTCTCTCGACTCATACCACCATTACCTTGGCCCACGTTCTTTCATCTCTCGCCTAGACTGTCATGAGAGCTGCCTGCCTTGTCTCCCTGCCTCTACTTTCTTCTTTCTCTAATACATCCATCATACAGCCACCAAAATAATCCTCCTAGTGTACAGGTTTGACCACGTCACGTTGTCTCTGGCACTGAAGGCCTTTCACAGCATGGCTCCAGCTTCCCTGTCTCCTCCCCCTTTCCATCACCTCTGTGTTCCAACACATTAAGCTGTTGTTCCCTGAGTTCTGCCTGAGATCATGGATCTCAGAGGGGAGCCAGACCAACACCTTCATTTTAAAGAATAAATTAATGTCGATCTGTTTTGTTTAAAGATTGCTTAACTTCTCCCCACATCCCTTTTCCTCCTCCTTCCCAGAGAGCAACCCTTTATAACAAAGACTTTTTATTAGAGAAAAAAAAATTTGAGCAAAGCTGATGTCATCAAGAAAAAACTCTTTCAGTCTGACGTGATATGCAGCATTCCACACCCATGGACCCTGACTCTGCAGAGGAGCAGGTGTCATTAGAGGGGCTGGGGCTGGGGAGAAGGAGGAAGGAGCTGGCTTCTCCTGTCTTTTCTTGGGGGCCAAGTGTGCATTCAGTTTTGTCTTGTGCCAGTGTCTTCATTTATAGATGAGGAGGTTAGTTAAATGATTTGTCCAAGGTCACGTTGGAGATAAGCATCAGAGGTGAGCTTTCAGCCTGGGCTTTTGCTCAAGAGCGACTGCTCTTTCCTCACTCACTAGCAGTATGATTCAGTGTGTTTGATCAACTGTATAGCAGTGGCTGCCTTGAAAGGCTCTCTGGGAGGCCAGATGAGATAGGATTTGTAAAGTGCTTCTGGCCCTGGGTGAATGCTTGCAGTCTTCCTTCCCCTTCTGCCTCTTCAGAACCTTGTGTTCCACCCAGCTTCCACATACTTGGGAAGGCCATTGCCTAGGCCTCGTCTATCCTTGCCTTTCAGATAAGGAAATTCTCTTCCTTCCCGGCCGAACTCGGGTGCTGCCTCTTCAGAGATGCTCTTGGCAGTTCTGACCTCCTCGTAAAAGCACTCCCCCTCTACATTTTCCTGGGGCACTTTGAACAGCCTTTTCTCCTCATATCCTGCCTTGTTCATACTTGTCTGTTCGCCCAAGGGCAGGGGACTCTGGTTTTCTCTCTTCAGAGATACATACTGCCCAGGTTCTACCTCAGGAGGGATGCCCCATAGCATCTGTCCATCAGTCTGCATAGCTAGATGGAAGACAGCTGGGCCCAGAGCTAACCAGAAAGGGGAGAGGGCCTCGACTTCCCCTAGTAACTCATAAACATGCTAACATTCCGCCAGCATTGTTGTATCACATGAGATGTGTAATACAACAGTCTCCCAGGAATTCAGTGTGAGTGTAAACAAGACGAGAGGTGTAGTGGGTATGAGTGAGCTGTAGCTTGGAAGAACAGAAGTGAAGGGTGACGCTGGCAACATGGGGAGAATGGGAGCGGCCAGGCAGTGAGCCACAATGCTCAGCTGTCACTCTCCTAATGCAGGAGAAATGAGGAAGACCGCTGGCAGGGGGCATTGGCCAGTGCCCTCCCTGACTCCAGCAGAGTGCTGGGAGGACATAGGTAAGAGTGGCATAGGCTTGGAAGGCTTGTGGTCTGCATTGTCAGAGGAAACCCTCAGATCAATGAGGACACCAATCCCACTTGACTGCCAGGGCAGTGATTTATTCATAGTACACTGCTTAATAATTGTTGCATTGGATGGCCTTCTCCCCTGTATTTCACTGGAAAACTACAGACATTTATTATTTTGCTGTGCTTATATTATACTTCACTGTGATGTAGACTGTAAATTCATTGCTTTATTTTCCAAATACTGTCTTTTCTTTGTGGATGTAGATGTCAAAACATGAACATGTGCCTTTATATTCAATAGCCTTTTAATTCCAAAATATCTTCTCACTGTCACAGCTATCAACATTAAAACTGCAGAGATTTTCAGGGCCTCATTTCCAGAGAGAGGTCCAGAGGAAGAGCTGCGTTCTGCTCGCTCTTTAACTGGAGGACCAGTGAGTGAAAAAACTTTTTTTGTTTAGGCTTAAAATTTTTAACATGCATGTGTTTCATGTGTTACCTATGTTGTACTGGAGCCTCCGGGACTCCAAGATTTATCGAACTGTAGGTATTTCAAGACAAACAATGTCTTGGAAATGAGAAAATGCTGACACATGTTCACTAGCGTTATGAAGCTGTGAACTGGTATCAGGACATGGAAGAAAGTAGATACTGAGGTGTAGCCAACAGGACACTTTCACCTAATAAGTGTCTCCCTTTCTGGCCCCCAAAGGATAAACAGGCTGGTGGAAACTCAGGTTGCAGTTTATATAGCATGCAAAGCCCACAGACTCCCCATGTGAGGCTTTTTTTTTCCTTTTCTCTAAGAGCAAGACTTACTTCCTGAATTCTGGAGCCTTCTATTGAGCACAGGGTGGAGGCAGGGGGTGGGGATGGGGGGATTTTTTTTTCCTTTTATATCTAGGAACTCATCTCCCAGAGAAAAAAATTGATCTGCAGTTATTAAGTGCCCTTAAAATACATCCTAATTGCTAGGAGGGAAGGGTGTGGTGGGGCAGGATTACATATTTAAGTAGAAGTAGCACTTACCTTTCAGAACTGTGTCAGCTAAGAAGCAGGATTTACTGGATGTAAGCTAGATGGGACTGAGCCTTGATCTTCCTGTAGGCCAGTTAGTTCTGCTTGATTCTGTGTCAGTGACTAGCAATTACCTTCCACCTACCTTTGGATCTTAAAGGGTTATTATCCATGAGGCTGAAATTTTGCATTAATAATAAATCCTAAAATGTTTATTTTGTTTCAGGATCTTGGGGGGTTTTGTTCTTAACTTTTTTTATCCTGAACTTCACAAACACCAAATAAAAAGAACATTTCCACATACAAAGTAGGACAGAAAATAAGGATTGTACATGAAACTAATTGTGTAGAGCTTGCTTTTCTTTTCATATATATATAATAAATTCAACATGTAGCTTTCAAAGCTGTCAAGCTTCTGATTCCTTCTGTTCTCTTCATTTTAAAACTTTCAATCCTTTTTTTTCTTTTTTGGGGAGGGGCAAATCCCACTCTTATGCTCCCTTCTCTCATTTCCTCCTTTCCACTGAAAATTCAGGCACTTTTGGGGAATAATAATATTACTGCTGCTGCTGAATCAAATGTAGTGTAAAATCTATTCAAAATTAACCATTTGCCAGTAGGCCTTGATGGAAGTTATAACCTTTTTAACTTCCTGTCCCATATCCATCCCCAGATTTGATAAAACTTGTTTTTGTCCTTTTGTGACCAATTACTGTTAATATAATTAAGCAAAGCTTTGCTCTAGACACTATTAAGAATACTGCTGGGGCGGCTAGGTGGCACAGTGAATAGAGCACTGGCCCTGAAGTCAGGAGGACCTAAGTTCAAATCTGGCCTCAGACACTTAACACTTACTAGCCGTGTGACCTTGGGCAAGTCGCTTAACCCCAATTGCCCTCCAAAGAGCAAAAAAAAGAATGTTGTCATTTTCTTAAGTCTTATCTTCAGAGCCTTCTTTTCTCACCTTCCCCACCCTCCAATTCAACAAGCATTTTTTGTCTACTCCATGAATTGCACTGTGGTCATTACTGAGAATCAAAAAAACAAAAACAGAAAATATTCACTGCCCTCAGAGTTGACTTTCTAATAGAAATTTTATATCCAGTTGTAGGAATAGTGGGTAGAAATTATAAAGAAAACAAACTTGGGATAGATGGTAAGAATTCCATAATTAAACCTATGCAAAAGTAGAACTAGGCCAGATAGTAAATGGTTTTCCTTTCATTAGAGGTTTTCAGTTAAATGTTGCTTGACTCTTTTAGGGTATATTTTAGTAAGAATTCTCTTTCTGGTATAAATTGTACTAGATGGCTTCTTGAAGCCCTATCTAAATACTAGAATTCTGTGATTCCCCATAAGTGGTGTATTTCTTAAAAGATGAAATGTTACACTTCTCTCTTGAAATTTTTATTAGATGATTAATATTTATGATGCAAAGACAGAACGACTTCATATCGGACCTTACTTCTGGAGGCCCTTTCCTCGTGTGGATTTTTGGCTTCAACAAGAAGATAAGCAGCTATTAGAGGTAAGATCTGAAGAAGTAAAGAGAACCATGGACTTGATGAGAGCTGGACCGTGGCCTTGCCTGTTCTTCTGGCCAGTTGTGTTGTCTTGATCAATCCTCTTCACTGTTTTGCATTTGTTTCCTCATCTGCAAAATGAGGGGATTAGACTGGGTGATCTCCAAGTCCTTTTCCACTCCTAAAATTCTTCTCCAACTGCCTTTTCCATAAGGTGGGCCTTGGACAGACTCCACTTTAGTGGAGTTACAAATGATATTTAGTACCAGAAGCAAAATCTTCTTTCCAGAACAACTGTGTAAGATTGTGTACAGGCTGTTTACTGTATCTTATCGCTTATGGACCCTTACTTCAGTGTCCCTACCTGTATCATAAAAATTTGGTTTATTAATGTTTGGAAAGAACTTACATATTTTAATTTATATTGTCAAAATAAGGAAATATAGCGAGGCTTATCTTTCCTCCCACAATATCTTATTTTTCAGAATCTTTCCACTTCGCCTCTTGCCGAGCCACCCCACTTTGTTCCACACATCAGATCAACATTGATGTTTTTAAAAAAATATCCATTTCCAGGTAACTCACTGTTTCCTGGAAATAGGGCTCTACTCTACAAAAAAAATGAAGTCGGATTATGGGAAAAGATTTCTTCACCAGGAAGCTAAATGTAGGCATTAACAACTAAACAGAAAAGCCTTATAAGTGTAACTCTGGCAAAGGTAACTGGCTCTGAGTGGAGAGAACATGAATTTTGAAACCTGTCAACGTGAAGTCTGATGTTTCATTTCTCAGTGTCTTTTAAGTCCTTTTAAAAATAAAACCTTATTTTGGCAGAGGTATTTGTTCATATTATTGCTTTATGAAAATAACAACCAGCAAATGTCTGGTTTTTTAGAATGCTAAAAAAGTAACCATTGTTTTCTCTTTCTAGGCCTACATTTGTGTCTTCTCATTTCTTTCTTGATCTAGAGTAACTATTGGTCAGAATTTTTTTAATTCTTCTTCCATAGAGGACAAGATAAAGATATTGAAACTGGTAGAACATTTTTAAAAATATCTGAAATACTACTGTATAGTACAGTGCTATTTAAATGAGAGGAAGATTTCTAAGTAATGAAGGGAGACTAGAGGTTCTGGAGGAAGAGTTGAGCTGGTGGATATAAAGAATTAGAATTACCTGCATAAGGACAACTAAACTTAGGGAAACTAAGATTACTACAACAAGATTACTGTGGAGATTGCAAATAGAAAAAGAGAGACCAGCACAGAATCTTGGGAGGTAGGAGATGGATGTATGAAACCAAAAAAAAAAAAAGGAAGTCAGACAGGCAGGAAGAGAACGAAGTGGCCCTCTCAGGAAGAAGAAAATTGTGCCTTCTGGGATCCAAGATGACTAAGTATGGCCTGGTTTTTTAGAGCATAGTTCCACACTTCTTTGGGCACCCCAGTAGGAGACATCACCAACTGTGCTGATAAGGCCTGTGCCAAGAATGTATACACCATCTCTACCTGAGCAGGCTTCCTAAAGCTGGTGTGGGTGACACAGTAATGACCAGTCAAGAAGGGGAGAAGAGAGCTCTGAGTGAAGGTGTATCTACTAGTGGCAATCCAGTAGCAGGAGACACAGCAGAGAAAAAAATGTTCCTGTATTTGGAAGACTAGATATGGGTCACAATAAACAATAAAAGTGGGATGAAAGGTTTAGCTATCACAGGGCCTGTTTCCAAGGAGGATGCTGGGATTGACTCTCTTCCAGCTCATAGTAAAAATACCTCATTAAAGTGTCTGCCTGTTTAAAAAAAAAAAAAGCTAATGAAGGTTGAAGGGTGGAATAAGGGAAATGAAAATCCTTATTTACCATAGCATCAATTTTCTCAGAAAAGCAGTGATGTCATCTGTTGACTTCTAAGGTCCCTTCCACCTTTAAACCTTGGAACTTATAAGAGATGGTTGGCACTGGGAGCCAGAGGCAAAGATCTAGCACAGACGCTGTGGGGATCGTGATAAAGAAATGCCAGATGAGATTAGAGAACACGAATCTGTAGTAGACTCAGTCCCAGTAGTTGTGTGACGTTCTGCACCATTCAGAATTTACAGAGTAGGGATGGAGAAGGAAAATGGATGTTAGGGGGAACTCAGGGATCAGGACCAGCATGGTACAATGGAAGGAAAGGGACCTGGGTCAATTAAGTTGAGGAAACACATAATGGCTGGAATAGAAGTAGTCATCATGCTCATTTACTTAATAGTAAGATTTATTGTATATGAACTGAATTCATATGTAACAATTTCAAGAACCTTTTATTGAATCCAACATTCAAATAGTATCTAAAGGGTGAAGTTCTATTTCAGCAAAAACAAACCATTTTAACAATTCCAAATATAAAAACATTAAAAATTAATTTATTTATAGATAATTTTATCCCCCAATTCTTATGAGTTAATATACTTCATTGCACCAAATAAACTGATAAGGAAGACCATTTGCCTTTTAATCATCTTCTCAAGTGAAAAATTGTACTTTTAAGACAAGTGCCAAATGTCCAGAATCACATTAAATCAGAAAGTAATTATAGGTTTAACATGGTGTAACTAAGGCTCCCAAAACTAAAATCAACAAGCCTAATGTGAAATATGAGTAGAGGTTTAGACTTAAGAATAGACTATGGTGCTTGACTCCAGAAGGCAAAAAGGCTAAAGGGCCATCAAATACATAAATGAAATATTTAGCAGTTTTAAAAAGTCAGGGTGTTTGCATTTTAAACTCAAGAGTAGACCGGCTCTCATCTGGGGCTGATCACACTTCTGTACCTTTTTTTTTTTTTTTTTAAATTTTTAAAAAGCTTTTGTCTTTTATTGAGGAATTGGGTCCAACAAGGAAATGTTAACTAAGTCAACTTCTGGTAACGGATGAAGTTCTATTTAAATTAAAATCATAGGTTGTGTGCTCTAGTGCATAAGATTTGGTTTTATATATCTCTACCAGACTTTAAGTTTAATCAAAGGGAAACAAAAACTAGCACAATCTGTGTTTCCGTTTGTTAAGTTATAACTTCCACCTGTAAAAATATACACGGGAAAGAGACTTCAGTTATGGCTGCTCTGTACATTTAATAATCTGTTTACAAATAGTGCATAGGGGAGAAAATGGATTGATGGCAGAGAATAAAGTCTCAGACTGAAGTGCTGCCCATTCTAACATGCTTGACAGTCTTGTCAGAGTGGACACAGTTCCTACTTAAGTCTCCAGGACACACAGCAGTGGAGTATGACAGGTAGGGCTCAGGCATTCATATTTACAAAAGCATTTAAATCCATTCTCCTTCAAACAAAAGACATGTTATGAGACCAATTTGGTATGAAATGTTACAGTTCTCTAAAACAAAATCACCAATTAACCAGAGGCAGCCAAGAAGGCCAAGTGAGTTTCTAACAAGTGACATGTTATCTTTGCCTGCAGGGTGGAAGTCCAGTGAGCAGCAGCCTGGAGTAGCTGCAGAAAAGTGTTTAACAAGTGACCATGTGCAACCCAATCACTTAAGCTTGTGTTAGAAGGAACAGGGCAATTGTTTCCAGTGCCACACCTGAAGTCATAACTGTTGCTTGTAAATAAATAGCAAGTATTTAAAGCAACTTAAAAAATATCTTTTTCAACTTCTTAGTGTTGCTAAAGATGTGTAGGGTTGAAGCAACAGCCACCAACTGGCCCATAAACCAATGAGCTGCCTGGTTTGCAGCCACACCTTTGTGCAAGAATCCCAGTTCATGATGAATTGCAGTAGTTCTTACTGTCCTAACGTGGCACTGTTCACATTTCATATGTATCCTTACCATCCCCGGAACATAGGGAACACAGTCTTAATCTATGGAGTCAGAATTTTATCTTAAGCTTTCTGGTTCTACTTGAGTGCAGTCATTGTCCGGGTGCTGAGATCCATCCCTCGGAATTGCCTCACTTTGGTGTGTTGTCTGAGACATGGCATCCCCAGTCTGCTGCTCGGTGCTGCTCAAGTTTGGAGTTCCCTGTTCTTCCCCACCAGAGAGAGCTGAGGCCTGTTCCACCTTTTCTAAATCTTCAATATGAGTCACTGAGCTTGTCTCACTAAAGGCATCTGAGCCTCTTAAAGACCTTTTAAAAAGTTTTTGACCTAGAGTAAATTTGAATAAACACACCATTAAAAGACAGAAGACGTTGAAGTCTTTACTTTAAAAAAGTAAGCAAAGCAAACAAAAACTGCTTTATTTAGTAGAGTATAGTTAAGCTGAAATCCCTGCAAAGGTAACAGAGTCAAGAGGGAGAATTTCAAGCATTAATATATTAATAGTAACATGGTACAAGAACTGAAGAGCTAATTAAACGAGGCTTAATTAGCGAAAAGTATGGGTTTTCCTTTGTTCAGTTCAGATAAGGAGACATACCTGGAAGTCTTTGTTTGGTGCGGCTGGCTAACGGGGTTGGAGGTGGAGTGGCTCCTGTACCTTGTACCTTAGAAGCATAAGTGAGCTCTGTAGATTCCAAAGAACCTGCCAGTTGAAAACAGCATGGGCTGGGTGGGAAGGTAAAGGCAGATCACAAGTTCCTGGCAAAGACCGTGTCTAACTGCAAACACGTTAATGACTTCAGTTCATCTCTACAGGCTCGTCAGGTTATCAGCATTAATCGAATCTGCCCACTTAATTCATAGCCCTCTCATAGGGGTCCATTTCTTTAAACTCAACCACAAAAGAACAACATGACTGGGGCACCCCGAGACCTCAGAGTATACAGTGCTGTGAGTTCAGATACACTAACAAAGTAACCTAACCACTCCCTGGAAGATTAGGCCCTAACAGAAAATTGTCTATCGAATGAGAAATTATTGGATTTCAGTTTCTTTATGGAGGAATAAGCTTCCTATTAACTGACCAGTGTAGCTGCTACTGTTTGGAGGAAAACGCACAGTCCATGTTTCAGAAATCAGAACCCGCCCCCCCCAAAAGACGTATTTTGATAGTGTCAACCTAACTAAATTCAAATCAGTGGCATTTCTACAAGTTTTCCAGGTTAGAAATCAAGTAATTCAGGAATTATTACAACAGTCTTTTCCTATTATATACTTGTGAGGAAAATAACAACCAAACTAACCTTTTTCATTTGAGGACATATAAGCCTGCTCTGTTTGTCAGAGTTGAAATTCTGCTTTTGAATTCTTTCAACATGCATAGAACAATACAGTCATCTTATAAGGGGGCCTAGCATAGTTGATAGAGAATAGCAAATAGAAAGTATTTCTCTAACTATAATGTGCCCTGAGGGTCAAGAGCATCTGGCTAAATCTCTCAACATAACAGATTTTGGTAGAAGTTATTTAATCCTACCTGCTGTTAAGTTAAAAGTTCTTCCCTTTTGTGAAGCCTGAACTGGAGAAAACCAGTTCAGTACTGATCCAACAACAGGGATCTGCCGTAACACTCCCTGTGAGATACAACCAAGACCTCAAGGTTAGTTTGGCAATTTTAAGGCCGAGGTGGGAAATTCAATCTGTGGGCTCACCTCTTCCAAAAGGCGTTCCTCATTTGCTTTCTGCAGCTGAACCTGTGCTTCCTGGATTCCTTTCCGAACAACTTCAGTCATGTTTTCCAGTAGCTAATTAAAACCAGAAAAGGCATTGTTTGGTTATAGCCACTAACAGTGTACTGAGGGCATTTTTCAAAAGTTGGTTGGTGAAAACTAATTTTGCTTTAACTAAAACTATACAGGGAAAAAAAACTATAAAGACCTAAACTTCTATTTGATATATTTACTAGAAAATGGGCAGGAGAGACCTAAAATTTTACACTGGTACTTAAACTTACAATGCCAAGTCAAGGAAAGGGATCCTCACTCCCTGCCTCCTCTATGTTCCTATAAATGCATCCAAAAGGTTACAAGTAACCTGAAGAAATAAACATACAAGAATAAACTAAACTGGCACTTTTCAATTTAGGGGGCTGGTTTGTTTTTGCAAAGGACTATAAGTAATATGATGTTTCTAAATTAGTTGAAGAACAATGGCTATTCTGCTATGGTTCCTTTATCCCTCCCCTTGAATGTTTCTATGACTCGATTGTTGATTTAGAGAATGTGCCTCAGGCCAGCTAGTCTACCTCCACATTACCCTCTAGAGGAGCTAGCATACTCGGTTGCCTGGAAGATCAGATACACAGTCCTAAGGATAGCTTAGGGAGGCAACTTCTCTTATGACTTTGGCCAGCTGGCTTTACAGGGCACAATTCTCTTCTTCCCTTTCTTCCTGTTGCCCCAAACCTAGATCAAAAACCTTAATCCTACAGAACTGTCAAAAGGCTGCAAAGAGGAGAGGGGAGAAAAGCAGTCTGTTTATCTTACGGACCCTCGAGTTTTCCTCGATTTCTCGGCCTGTGGCTGCAATGGTCTCTATTAACTCAGAAATATCAAGGTCCTCAGTTGCCATACCGATATAAATACAGTTCTTCTGTCTTCCAAACTCAGGGCCTGAAGAGGAATAAGTAAACCAAACTCCTTAGTTCCACATCATTATCCAATTTTAGCTCTGCTTTTTTCTGTATTCCCCCCAGTATCCACATTTGGTACCTATCTTTGCTAGTCAATAAGAGACTAACACAGGGAGCAAGATTTGGGAATCAGCTTGGCACATATGATTAGTATTAACTGGGGCATTCAGGAGTGGCTTTCATCTGGGAGGAGGAGAGCCCACAACAAGCTATACACAGAGAAGGGAGATACTTTCACCCTAAGTTTCTCCTGGCATTGTCCACATCACCTCATGGCTTTAATGGTCAGAATTATTGACTTAAAAAGTAGGAGTTACCCAGTGAAAATGAAAGGTCAGATTCCAGTTCATTTAATTTTTTCAGGATTTCAGTATTGATTTTCTCTACTTCTGCTTCTGATTTCTCATTAATCTTCTCTTCAATTATGTGTTCATACCTACAAAATCATATCAAATAACAATACTGCAGCCTACATGATATCTTCATATATCACAGTGTTATAAAATATGAGTTACTTAACACAGAAATGAAGCCAGGCAACAGGGATGGAAAAAATCATTTCAAGGGTTCACAAAACCTCAGCACTTTGAGGAATGTAGAAAAGGAAGCACAAATCCATAAATCTATATGATCTTAGGAAATTTTAGTTCTCTTGATACCAGAAGTTTAAATATAGTACAGTATAAAAAAGTTAGAATGTAAGCTCTCTGGGAATAAAAATTGTTTCATTCTTTATATTTCTATTCCCAGCCCCTACTTAAACATTAAAGTAGGTGATTAATAAATGCCTGCTGATTGGTCAAATAATAGATTAGAGTCTCTAGAAAACACAGCCAAAGGTGATAGAAGTGCCAGACAAATTTATCGTTAGGTCATCTTTCAACTTGGGTTTCTGGGTTACAAACCAAACATCAGCTGATGGAGAGCTGACTACACCTGTACCTGACTACACCTAAGCCAGGCCAGCCCAAGTCCTCAATGTGCGAGAGGCCCACTGTTCGTCCCACTTCTTCCTTGAACTCTTCTCGGAGTTGTATTGTACAGGTCAGAATTGGGATCTGGGTTTTTAAGCATTCCACCAGCTGATCAACGTCATCTGCTTGAGTTCCTAGAACTGAAAAGGCCCAGAAGTTATCATCAGAAATGTCACAGCAATAGAAACAGATCAAAATACAGAGGAACAACATTCCCCTTTCATTGTCAGAAATGCCTCCACAGAAGTTCCTTGCACATCCAAATAGCTAGAGCTGGAAATTTTTAAAATGCCTAAGTTTACTAAAGGCAGAATAGGAATAGCCTAAAACTATTTTAGAAAGTGAGCATTAGAAAACTGACCCCTGCACCCGAGTCAGACCTCATTACTGCTATTATTCCCAGCAAAAGGATGACCAAAATGAATTCATTGTATTTCCCTCTAACCCCATTGCTTTTCCTCAATTCCAGCAAAATAAGTGAAGGGAACAATGGCTTTGGAACCAAGAGGCCTAGGTTCAAAACCTTTGTGGCCTTGGCCTAGACACCCAACCTCCCTGGGCCTTAGTTACCTTACCTTGGACGGGATGAGATGTCCTCTGAGGTCCCTGTTAGCCCTAAATCCATGATCCCTATTTCTGTTAGCAGGCCTACCATTCTCCCCAGGATTCAAGCTTGCCTTCTGCTTTTCCCATAGCCAGTCGGTCATCACAACAATGGTCCCCTCCGCCTCCATGATTCTTCTGTCCTTTTTTATCGCCATGGCCCCTCTTTAGGCCTTTGTTTCCTCTACCACAGCAACCCAGGCAATCTCGCAGTTTCTAACCACCTTCTCTAATCCACCTTATCCATAGTCCTGATCACATTATTTACCTCCAAACTCCTTAGTTGCCAGCCTGCCTCTCACCTACCTTTATATACACATCTCACACTACTCAACAACATGAGCTCTACACTCCAGCTCCACTGGGCTTCCCAAAATTTTAGCACACCTAGGAGCTGAAAGAGGCCTCAGACATGAAAGGTCTAAAGAAACCTAACCAAGGAAACGCTCTACAAAATCCCCAGCAAGTGGTTGCTCTGGTTCTTCTCAAAGACTTCCAACAAAGGAGGACCCACTACCTTCCAGTGCAGCTCACTCTACTTCTGAACAGTTCTAATTATCAGGAAGTTTTCTTTACAGTGGACCCACATCTGCCCATCTGTAATTTCCACGTACTACTCAGCTTCAGGGGCCAAGCAGAACATGTCTAATCATTCTTCTATAAGAGGAGTATAAAAAGTAACTAGAAATAGGGGCCACTGATCTAGATATAAGAATTTCTGTGGACCACATACTGACTCATGTTATCTACATTTCACTGTATTTTATTTATTTTGTTAAAAATTTCCCAATTACATTTTAATCTACTTCCAGTCCCACTGCAGAGTGTTGTGGGCCACACATCTGACACCTCTGTTCTACACTACTGAGCCTTCAAATCCTTGAAGGACAGCTATCCTGTGTCTCCTTAAGTTTTGTGCCTTCTAAGTTAAAAATGCGTAGCACCTTCAACCAACCCCTTGTATGGCTTGTTTTCCCTCCTCTCACCATCTTGGTGATCCTCTTCTGGACATGCTCCAGCTTGTCTTTCCCAAAATGAGATGGTCAGAACAGCACACAGTAGTACAAATGTGGTCTGACCCGGGTGGAATATAGCAGATCTATAACCTCACTATGCCTCTTAATGTAGCTTGTGATAGTAATTTTAGCCTGGGTTTTTTGGCTGCCATGTCACAAAGATGATTCACAACACTAAAACCTTGAGATCTCTTCATAGGAACTTCTGTCAGGGTGAGAGGAACTCATCCTATAATTTTCAGATGTGTGATCTTTGTTTAGTCTTGTCTCCTGCATTTGGAATGTTCTATATTCCACTGGTCGAAGTCCCATCCTTTTAAAGACTGGTTCAAATGCCACTTCCTACATAAAGCGCTCTCTAATTTCTCTCTCCCTCTAACAATTTGGAAACGGTTTCTTCTTCCACTGCTCTTTCCAGTACTTCCTTTATACCCTGGCCATAATATTGTTTTGTGTTAAAGTTACTTGTATATATTGTCTTTCTGGAAGTTACACAAGATAACCAATAGAGACAACGAAGAGACTCAGTGAAATCAAGTATATTTCATGACTTGCCCTTGTTCTTTTGTGGGCAAATGGATGATGATGTTTTCTTACCATCGAGGGTCTATGTGCAAATTATCCCTTCCTCCCCCCAAAAATATTCAAATCCTTTCAAGAGGAAGATTCAGAATCATCATAAAATCATCTCAATATTTTTATTACTTCAGAATTTGTCAGAAAATTAAACATTTAAGTCACATAAACATCTAAAACCAAGTGAACGTTGTACCCAAATATGGAGAAGTGAATCAGGAAGGCAGATCCACTCAGACCAAGCTGAAGAAAACTAACGATTCAAACCATCAAACACTGATTACTCTGAGCAGAGCACTCACTGTATTAGGCCCTGAGAATGAGAATGAAAAGGGCTTGCTCAAAGAAGAAAGGTTGATAAGCAAAGGAAAAAGGGAGGGACGGAAACTTGTTATTAGTGCGCAGCAAGGCAATGTTTGTCAAACTCCACCAGCCCATACATTAACCTCGAACTCTCATTATTTCTTCACCAGGACAAAAGCCCCTACATAAGCAGAATTCAGGGGCAGCAATTACCTGCTGATGTCACGAGTGGGCTGAACCGCACACACGTGCCCTCATCTTCCAGTTCCACGACATCAACTCCGCTAGCAGGAACCAGCTGTGCCAGCTGCTCACCAAGCTGATGGAAACAGGCAGGCCAAGGGGCTAAGCAGAAAGGGGTCATCAGGCCCTCCAGCCCTTTCCTCCCAGCTCGTCCCAGGCAAGGAGCCTTCCAATCCCCATTAGTGCACAGAGGTCAATAAATGCTGAGAGGGGGAGGGTTGTTTGCTGTTGTTTAAAAAGGCCTATTCATCCTCCCCACAGTGTAAGGAATACTCTGCTGCTGGCAATCAGAATCAAGCCCCTCGATAACTAGGCCTATGAGGTTCTACTCCCACAGCTAAAGAGACACACACACACTTCTTAGAAATTATTGCTGCTGCTGTAATCATCAGCCTCATCTTATTACTAAGGAACTGCTTAACCTACCTTTTTTTAAAAAAAAGACTCATTACTATTATAACCAACACTCACATTTGTGTTTAAAAGCCTTCTCAGGCAGACCTCAACTGACATATGGGAAAACTGAGACAGAAGATGGAGAAGTTATCTGTTTAAACCACACCTGAGCCAATGGTTAAAACCAGGCCTGAGGCCAAGGACAACATGCCAGTATCTCTGCAGTCAGTACTTTATTGCTACAAATGCAAATTCCTGACGAGTGAGGGAGAAAGGAAGGGAAGAGGCATTTATATAGTGCCCTATATGTGCTAAGGATGCCAAGTACTCTTAAAAATATGACCTCATTGGATCCTCACAACAATTCCAGGAGGCAGGTGCTATTATAATCCCCATTTTACAAATGAGGATACTGAGGTTACCAGTCACATTGCTAGGAAGTGCCTAAGGCTAGACTTGAACTTGGGCCTCCCTAGCTCCAGGCCCAGTGCTCTACCCACCAAACCACCAGCTGCCTCGAGCTGCCAAATGAAATGGATCCTGGCTCACGGATAAACAAGGCAGCCATGCCCCCCCTGAGAAGATGAGCTCCTGAAGAGCAGGGCTGGCTTATTTTCTGCGTGTACGGCCAGCACGGCGCTTTGCTTCTTTCATTCTCCCCTTACCCACTGGTTAAACGGATCATAGATGTCTCTTTCCTGGTTAGTAGCTGAGGGCTGCATAGTGGGCACTGCTGCTCCATGTCCTGTTTTATCTGATCCTGAAACACAGGAAGAACAGTCACCCCCAGAATGTCAAAATGAAAAGATGAAGCTGAGGTCAAAGTAACTGAAGATACACAACCACAGTTAATTCCCATTAACTAAAGCTTTCACAATCAAGACAGTCCTAGCAGATGCATTTACACCGTGCTTTTAACGGACACAGGCCAATTTCATCTGCTCCTCAGGAGTCCTGTGAGATGATCCCCCAAGGTCCAGGAACTGACTGATCCAACCAAAAACACGCAAGAAATGGCAGATTCTTTGTTGTGATGAGACAGTGGGTGCCCATGCTTAGGGGATGGCTGACTAGTGAATGGAAGGCACAGTCCTGAGAACAGCTAACACTGTCAGTGAGTGAGGAGGGCAGAGCCCCCTTTTCTCTCACTGGGAAGCAGCTGCTGTGTCTTCCTCATTCTACAGATGAAAAACTGAAGCCGGCACAAGGCTAAGTGACTTGCAGTATCGCACAGCTAGTAAGTGTCTGAGACGGGATCTGAACTCAGGCTTTCCCATTCTATTCACTTTGCTGCATATTAAACCATAAGAACCAACAAAGAGGAGGAATTCAAAGTTATGAGAAGATCCACACGAACTGTTAAAGAAGGAAGAAAGCAGAACCAAGTGAGCAATATACATAAAGACTATAATAATACAAATGAAACCAAAAGCCAGAGGCAACCGAATTAAAGTTTAAATTACAATTACTGGGGGCTGCTAGGTGGTGCAGTGAATAGAGCACCAGCCCTGCAGTCAGGAGGTCCTGAGTTCAAATCCAGCCTCAGACACAACACACACAAAAAAACTAGCCATGTGACTTGGGCAAGTTCACTTAGCCCCAATTGCCTTCCAAAAAGAAAAAAAATACAATTACTAAGACTAGTTCCAGGACATATAATAAAACATGTTCCCCATCTCACAGTAAGTAGGAGTGGCTCCCAATGCCAAACTTCAAATATACTAACATATCACTGCTGTTTCCATTGGTTTTGCTTCTTTTTCTTTGTTATAAGGGAGGGTACTGTTGGGGGATGGAGGCAGGGGATATATGAGAAATCACTCAAAAAAGAAAAGGCACAAACAGAATTTTAAACAAAAAATAGTGGCAGAGTGCTGTAACTTGAACTTAGGACTGCAAGGGCAGTGAGTCTTTCCATTATGACATGTTACATGTACTTTATTATGTAGACAGCTGTAATGGAAATGCAGATTTGAAGATCTTCCCTGCCCCTAGGCCCTTTGATTGGCTTAAGAGACTCTGAAAACCTCCCTTGATTTGAAAATATACTCTGCCCCCTAATAGGCTGAATGTGGTCACATGGAACCTGTGGGAGGAGGCTTGGTTTTCAGGAATGACCACACCTTGATGCTGTGTGATTGGGCAGTGGGTCAAGAGGGTGGTTACATTGTCTGAGCCAGGAGAAGACTATATAATCCCTGATTTGAGGCTTTGCTTTGGGGCTCACTTTGAGAAGTGTTGTGTAATTTGACCAGACAAGACTCTGGGAAGCTGTTGTTGAGAGCCCCCCGGCTTTGAAAACCCAGATGTTGATGCTTCCCTCTCTGGTAACTGTGATTTGGTGTTGATATAATGGTTGGACAGTTTGGAAGCCTGTCTGCTTTTGTAAGTTCTGTAACTCTGAAGTTCGGGGTGCTGACCTTTTTCCCCTGAACTAGGTAATATATGTTTGTTTGATTAAAGTAAGCTTGTTAACCGATTTTGAGTTGCTTTCCTTTTGAAAAGCAGATCTAAGAACCTGTGTTGGCAGCCACCCTGGGGATGTCGGGGTGCTTGCTGTTACAACAGCCGAGAAGTCAATGATATTCTCATAATTACATTATACTATAGAGGCAATTTCTTGCAGGAAATTCCAGCGAGAAGTCTTACAGTGTAATGTCATCAGACTGAAAATCTACCAAATAACTAGTACTGACTGGCTGTCTACTGTTACCATAGGTAGATAACTGAAGAACACTATGACTGTTGGGACAGAGTCATCATGAGGGCTATTATAAATAAGATTCTCATATAAATTATGACTAAAGATTGAAACGAGTTACTTTATATACCTAGATTATTCAAAGTTGTTCCTACTAACTTCCTCTCTAAGCTACTCACCCAAAGTTGAAAGTTCCTTGGAAAATTTGAATATGACCACTGGAGAGGTGAGTTCATCTTCCACCTTAAAACCAAATGTGACATTATCAAGCAATATATTAAAACTACACATAATTAAAGACTGAAATATTGTGTTTGCACAACTGACTGAAGCCTACATTTTGTTTACAGAGAAGCAAAAGGTTCTAGGTTTGATTTACCTCATTATCTAATGAATGGAAAACAAAAGTGATGGTTTTGCTAAGATTTATGATAAAATACTCTAGACATTTTTCACATATTCTCAATTTTCACACTCTGATTAATTATAATCTCAAATTATTAATTTAATGTTTTACTCTAGTTCAATGAAAACCAGGAAGAAATTTCAAAAAGATAAAATAAAAAAACAGATATTTATCCATATAATTCGAGACAATTCTGAAACAAAGGAGCAAGCGGGAAAGTCACAGAGGGACCCAGGGAACAAAAAGAAGGCAAGGTTTAAAGGACACCTTGGTATTAGGACTTTAGCACGCCTAATCTAAACTCCTTTGAAAAACACATTTATATGGAAGGCTCTTTCTAGATTAAAGGAGTCTTCTTTTCTCCTTCTACAAGTCCCCCTCCCAAAAGGAAGAAGCCCTTAACGATGGCAGCACAAAACTGCTATGTGTGTCCAAAGTCTAACACACAGATTTTCTGAACCAGAACAAGAAATCGTACCATATTAGCATTTTGATGTGGACTAGCTAATTACATTATTAACAGATTGCAATGCAAACACATGGAAATTTTTATTAAAGTTACATTAAGACAATATAGAAACAACTCATCTTACAAGTCATGAACTATTTTCAGTCCTTGAGACTAGTTTGAACTCAGATTAATTTATGGTACTGAAATATGGGAGCAACAATGCTATAAAGCAGAGGAAGTTGTAAATATGAAACTGCTACAGGGCAGGAAGCATTTTGGAAAGGCTCCATGGGGACAAAAGTGATAGAAGGTATTTTGGAACTGGCCCCTGCCAATCTCAACAAGAAGAATAGCAAACAGCCTACGAAGCCCACCTCTCTGCTGGGACTGATACGGCAAGAATCTCTTGGAACTTTTTTTCAAAAAACCTTTCTAGGTTGGAAAGGGAAAAGTACATGAATTTTGTAGAAGGGGTAAAGAGATATAATCAAGGTTCCACCCACTCAACTAGCTCAATGATCCAAATTCAGAGGGTAGTAGGGAGTTGCTGCTAGATTTACTAACCTAAACTCAAAAATAATTAAAAAAAACTAAACTAAGGACAAAAAGATCTAAAAACAAAATAGGTCAAAATAGGACAAAGCCTTTTACAGAACAACCTGCAGAGGAGCTTTTGCTACTTTAGGAAAACTACCCAGGATCTAAGTGCTCACTTTTATCCTCCTAACAGTAATACAAAAGGAAAACAACAAGAGAAGAAAAAAGACTCGAAGGTTAAGAGACTGAAAAGAAGTCTGATAGAAAACACCTCTGCACCTAGGGAGGTTTTTTGAGTGCGTTTTCTTTCAGGTATAGTATTTATAAATTCCTTATGTGGCTGAATTTTATTTTAAAAATTATCAAACCATAACTTTAAACAGAATTAAATCATAATAGGATTTTAAAAAGATCACCTAACTCAGTACAACTTGGCTTCAACATAACTGCCTCACGATGTCAGAGATTACACGTCTGGGATAGGATCTGTGAGTATTACCACAGTACCTAACATTACTGAAGTTTAAAGTACTTTATGGATTTTGTGTCATACAAACAGTGCAAGTATTTTATTTAATACCGAAGTTTTGATGAAGTCCAGTTTCTTTAAACTTTCCAGCAACCTTTGACTCTGCAAACAAGAAAAAGATTGTATGAATTCATCAACTTGAAATAACACGTAAGAAGTGATTTTTCATAAGTCTGTTACAAACAGATGAACTCATCCAGATCCCCAGTTAAAGGCATTTGTTTAGATGCTGTTTATGCAACCAAAGTAAAACAAAACTTTGACTGTAATGAAGTCACTCAGTACTCGGCAATTTGCAAATACAACTGTCTATCAGTACCAGAGACTGAACTTCCAGCCATCAATCTGTCTTAACTTTGATTAAAATTGATACTTGATTCACTCAAGCTAGAAAGATGTTTCTAATGAGACATAAAAGGCAGTAGTCACATCTAACATTGCAAATTCATTCAGTAACTCATTCAACAATGACTGACTAAACTATGCCAGGCGTATAAGACATGATGGACGAAATGTAACAGTAAAGGTAGGTGATTTATCTAATAAGGGAGATGAGCGGTGTGTACATAAATAAGTGCCATAAAAGAGTTGGGTTTGGATTGGGTTTGCTTTTTTGGAGGGGGGAGGCAGGGAAATTGGGGTTAAGTGACTAGCCCAAGGTCACACAGCTAGTAAGTGTTAAGTGTTTGAGGCCAGATTTGAACTCAGGTCCTCCTGACTCCAGGGCCGGTGCTCTATTCACTGTGCCACCTAGCCGCCCAAAAACAGTTCTAAAGGAAGCCCAAGCCCTATAAATATAATTTTTGCTGGGGTGATCAGGTAAGTCTTGATGAAGGTAGACCTTCAAAGATAGGCAGGAATTCCAAAAGGCTACTGGTAAGTGGTAAGATAGACTCATACAAAATGTACTTTTCAGGGGGTGGCTAGGTGGCACAGTGAATAGAGTGTCAGCCCTGGAGTCAGAAGGACCTGAGTTCGGATCCTGACCTCAGACACTTAACACACACAAACAAAAACCTAGCCATGTGACCTTGGGCAAGTTACTTAACCCCAATTGCCCTCCAAAAAGCAAAAATAAATAAATAAATAAAAATAAAACAAAATGTTGTTTAAAAAAAAAATGTACTTTTCATAGGCCCACCATAGAAAAATACTGTTAACTTTTTAATAGTAGTGATGACTATTTTTTCCCTTTTCTCCAGAGGCAATACTTGCTCTGCAGCATAAAGTACCTTTGGATACAAATAATTATACTCAGAATTTGAGAGCTGGAAGTGAGCTCAGTACATCCAAGTGACCTACACCTGAAAGGAATCTTCCTTGTAACACACCCAACAAGTATCCACTTTCTGCTTGAAGACTTCCAGTGAAGGGAAGCCCACTATCCCTCAAGGCAACCCTCAGAGCAAGAGAATGAGAAGAGGTAAAGTGGCTCAACCGATACTTTTACAGATAAGAAAACTAACTTCAAGTGGAAAAGCATTCCCAAAGTTCACAGCAAGTTAGTAATTGGGACCAGAATCTGGCTCTCCCAATTTCCAGTCCAGTGGTCCTTCTGTTACACCGGGGTCTGCATGCACTAACCATCTAATAATTAATAATAATCATAAGCAGTATGCCTGTTTTGTACGCAGTAAGTGCTCAATATATGTTTGTTTGGCTTGTTGAAGAAAATAGAATTAAAGAAAAATTTGAGCTTAAATTGTGTTTTCAGAAGAGAAAAGAACCCATGAGTACATTTGTGTTTCCCAAGTACCCCCTTCCCCCAACACACACACACAGAGGTTCTTTATTCCCTTAGAACCAATGAGCCTGAATGGCACTTTCCCCAAAGTCATCCAGCCCTTCATACAGTCTGTTTTGAATTTTACAGAATTTATTTTTGGAACATTTTTCTTGGCATCTTCCTCTTCTTATTTAAATGTCTCATGTAACTCTCATCTCTTCAAGCAGATTATAAACTCAATGAAAGCAGGTGTTATGTCTTATATGTGTCTACATGTCCCTGCCATATGTACCTGGCAGTGCCATGAATACTTCATGGCTTATTAATAAAGCACTTTCTTTACAACTCTGTGAAAAGAGGCCACCCAAGTATGGTGCTTAGTTTACAGATGAGGAGCTTAAGGCTCAGAGAGGCTGAAAACTGCCAATAGACACAGTTTGAAATGATCCACTAGGCTCAGAACCCAAAGCTCCTCACTCCAGGTAAGAGCACCAGAAACTCTTGGTCTCCCGATTCTAAATCCAGTGCTTTCTCCATTCCATTCCATTGCCTTTTATGTCTGTTTTGAATTTAAAAAAAAATCCTGAATTTAACAAATGCCCAAAAAAAGGGCATTAAATATACGTGACAGAACACTAGAATTACTCATGAAATTGTGGGGCTCTATCGAATTCCCTCCTCCCCCCCACAGAACCACCCATCCCATACGGCAAATAGTATTTTTTAGGTAAGAAACAAGAAACTCAGCACAACTGATCAATATACTGAAAACATCTGAAAACATGTGGAATGTGTAACACTTACAGGCCTCCCGCCTCCCACCTTTACAACCGGCTTACATTTGCTTTTGATTTGGGGGTGTGTAGCTGTTTCCATTTACACGGTTATGTTCACTGTGTATGTTGTTTTCTTCGCTGTTTACTTCACTCTGCACTGGAAAGCCTAGCCCAACCTGACAACCCCAGCACAGTCCATCAGCCTCTCCAACAATGGCTGTTTCCTTTTTTTGTTATCTTTGATAATCTGATGGAGGCAAGACGGAATCTCAGAGGTGTTTTAATTTGCATTTCTCTATCAGTGATCTGGAACATTTTTTCATATGGCTGTAGACAGCATGGCTTTCTTCCTCTGAAAATAGCTTGTTCATAACCTTTAGCCATTTACCTACTCTAGGGCACACTGCCTTCTAAAGGATTTTATTTTTTCATGTTCATTTAGAAATGGCTTTATGAAGCTTGTAATCTATATACCCAGTTTGGGCTAAGTCTAAAGTTTCTTTAACTCCATTGACTGAGCATTCACTGTGTACAAACTGAATGTGTTTGCATTTAACATCTGTCATGGAAATGCAAATTTAAAGATCTTCCCTGCCCCTAGGCCCTTCGACAGGCTTAAGAGATTCTGAGAACCTTTCTAGGTTTGAAAATATACTCTGCCCCCTAATAGGCTAAATGTGGCAGGACGCATGGTTTTCAGGATCCTGTGCCCACACCTTGTTGCTTTGTGATTGGACAGTGGGTCAAGAAGGCTGTGACATTCTCTGACCCAGGAGAAGGCTATATAATCCCTGATGTGAGGCTTTGCTTTGGGGCTCACTTTGAGAAGTGTTGCATGATTTGACCAGATGAGACTCTGGGCAGCTGTTGAGAGCCCCCCCTGGCTTTGGAAACCCAGATGTTGATGCTTCCCTCTCTGGTAACTGTGATTTGGTATTAATGTAATAGTTGGGCAGGTTGGAAGCCTGTCTGCTTGATCTGTTTGTTTCTCTATCTTGTAAGTTCTGTCTGTATACTCTGAAGTTCGGGGTGCTGACCTTTTTCCCCAAACTAGGTAAATGATATATGTTTGATTGATTAAAGCAAGCTTGTTAACCCATTTTGAGTTGCTTTCCTTTAGAAAAGCAGATCTAAGAACCTGTGCTTGGCAGCCACCATGGGGATGCTGGGGTGCTTGCTGCTACAACATCCCTTACTAAATTAGCGATTAGGTCATTATTCAAGGTGTCATAAATATTTTAGATTCTGTCTCAGCTTTTGCTTTCAAGGATGTGCTAAACTGTGGTGACCTTAGGGGCCTGGTGGCTAATGTCATCATCATCATTTTATCACTTCCTCTTGTCCAATGGGAATTAAAAAGCTCCCTACTGAATGCCTGTACATTCCCCAAATACACTAAGCTACTATGGCAACGTGCTAACCAACCTTTGTAAATGATCTTCATGAAAAGGTATTCTAATAACTGTTTTACTTTGATATACTATCAGAGAGAAATTTTTTTTTAAGTATTGGGTTTTAAAAAACTAAAGCAATATTAAGTCTAACAGTTATTTCTCTGATGTATCTATCACAATCATAAAACAAAGGACTACCGCCCCAATATGAAAAACACTGAGATGTAGTTTTTCATACTTTACATACATACATGAAAAAAACTTCCTTAATAATCTATTATGAATTACCAAAAAATGTTCCTTCTTTAAAAGCCACTGCTCTAGGTAGAAATAAGAAAAATGCTTATGTAGGGCTTAGAACTAAAGTTTTTTCTTAGGAAATTTTCAGCTAAGGAAAACAGTATAAATATTTTCCTCAGAGTACCTCCTACAATTAAAATCAATTCTTATCAATTATTAAATATATCATGTTTATGATATAAATTACTATTTTATTTTTGTTTTGTTCTGCTACTGTACAACAACTGAAGTAATTTCTTATGAAATCAAGAACTTCAGTATTGGAAGGACCCACAAAACTCATAAAATTCAACCTCTACTCTAACAGGAATAGATTGATTCTCTAATGCCTCCAATAGTGGTATAAACTCTGCTCAAAGACTACCTGAAACAGAGGACTCACTATCTCCCAAAACAGCACATAACAGCATTCCTGGTCTACACTAACTACAGGCAAGTTTGCCTTGCACTAAGCTGAAATCTGCCTCTTAATTTCCACCCCCTATTCCTTTGTCCTCTGGGTTCCCCAAATCTACTCCCTCTTCCATAGGACAAGACATCAATTCCCAGGAGATAAGATTACAGCCCTTCTAAGTCTAACCTTCACACTAAAAACTTGTAGGTCCTCATATGCCAACTTCATAAGCCATAGTCATCCTCCTCTGCATGTACTCAATTGTTCTTCCTAAAATGTAGGACCTGGACTAAAATGTTCACTCTCTTTGACCCAGAGATCCCACTGCTGGGTGTATACTCCCAAGGACATTCAGAATAGAAAGATCTCCAACACCTTACACTGTATACCAAGATAAAGTCAAAATAAGTATACGACTTAGATATAAAGGCTGATACTATAAGCAAATGAAGTGAACAAGGAATAGTTTAACTGTCAGATTTATGGAGAATGGAAGAATTTATAACCAAACAAGAGATAGAGAATATTATGAAGTGCAAAATGGATAATTCTGATTATACTAAACTGAAAAGTTTTTGTACAAAGCCAATGCAACCAAGATTGAGGGAAGCAGAAAGCTAGGAAAGAATTTTTAGAACTAGTGTCTTTGATAAAGGCCTCATTTCTAAAATATATAGAGAACTGAGTCAAATTTATAAGAATACCAAGTGATTCCCCAATTGATAAGTGGTCACAAGATATGAATGGGCAGTTTTCAGATGAAGAAATTAAAGCTATCTATGGTCATATGAAAAAATGCTCTAAATCATTACAGATTAGAAAAATGCACCTATCAGATTGGCTAACATGACAAAACAGGAAGTAGGAAAATTAGAACACTCATGTACTGCTGGTAGAGTTGTGAACTGGTCCAACCATTCTGGGGAACAATCTGGAACTATGTTCAAAGTACTATAAAAATGTGCATGCCCTCTGACTCAGCAATACCATTTCTAGGTCTGTATCTCAAAGACAGCATAAAAACGAGAAAATGACCCACACGTACAAAAATATGTCCGGCACCTCTTTTTGTGGGGGCCAAGAATTGGAAATCAAAGGGATGCCCATCAACTGGGGAGTGGCTGAACGAACTGTGCTACGTGAACGTAACGGAGTACTACAATGCTATAAGAGATGAGCAGGTCGGGGCGCTAGGTGGTGCAGTGAATAGAGCGCTGGCCCTGGAGTCAGAAGGACCCGAGTTCAGATCCGGCCTCAGACACTTAACACACACAAACAAAAACCTAGCCGTGTGACCTTGGGCAAGTTACTTAACCCCAGTTGCCCTGCAAAAAAAGAAATGAGCAGGTGGACTTCAGAAAACCCTGGAAAGACTTAGCTGAACTGATGCTGAACGAAATGAGAAGAGCTAGGAGAACACTGTACACAGCAACAGCCACACTATGAGATGCTTAACCTTGACAGACTTGTCTCTTCTCAGCAATGCAAGGGTCTACGTCAACTCCAAAAGACTCAGGATGGAAAATGCCATCTACGTGCAGAACAAGCACTATGGAGTCTGAACGCAGGTGGGAGCAGACCATTTGCTCTTTTGGTTTTGTTTCTTCGTCCTTGCTCTTCTTCCCATGGGTTCTAATTCTTCTTTACAACATGACTAATGTGGAAATATGTTTAATATAATGTATGTGAAGAGCCTGCACACCATCTTGGGGAAGGAGAAAGGGGAGAAAACGTAGAACTCAAAATCTCACGGAAGTCATTGTTGAAAACTAAAAATGAATTAACTGATTAACTTCAAAGAGACTAGAAAGGTCTAGTAGCACTTTTTTGTAGTAGAGAAGAACTGAAAATAAATTAGATGCCCGCCTGTTGGCGTCTGGCTAGACAAACCGAAGAACCTCTTGCTCCCAATTGCAATTTCCGGACATGCCTTTTGTTGCCATCACTCAGCGACCTTTGGAGCTCATTCTATAAAAACTGACCACTCACCTCAGATTCTGTCTGGCGGCCCCCAGTCACTTTCCCTGCTTTTTAGGAAATTCAGTATGTGGCTCAATTATCTTCTCCAGGAACTTCTGCCCTTATTCTAAGGGACTTCCAACATTCAAAGGACTTCTTTCAAGTTTCTCATTTCCTCAAAATCAGATGGTACTTCACCCTACCTCAGCCATGGAGAGGCCTGATCACACCCTAGATCTCACCATCACAAGTACTCCACTTCCATGAGGGTAAATTGGGGGAGAGAGAGGAGGAAGTAAAGTCATCCCTAGGTCACGGTGAAATGCTATCACAGATCTGTTGGTTTTGTTTAGTCATGTCCAACTCTTTGTGACTGCATTAGGGGTTTTCTTGGCAAAGCTACTGTAATGGTTTGTCATTTCCTTCTCCAACTCATTTTGCAGATGAGGAAACTCAGACACTTACTGGCTGTGTGACCCTAGACAAGTCAGTTAACCCTGTTTGCCTCAGTTTCCTCATAGTAAGTGTCTGAGAATGGATTTGACTGACTCCTGACTCTAGGCCTGCAGCCCTATCCACTGTATCACCTAGCTGCCAGTCACAGGCCTAAGTATGTGGAAGTCCCATAATGAAAGCATTTGAGCAATAATCCAGAAAGTAAAGACAAACAGTGGAAAAGATGGCTCTTCCATCTGGGGCTAAAAACATCTCTGAAGTTCATAAATACATAATCAGGAACTCCTAGTCTCTTTACACTTTTCTCCAGGGAAAAGTCTTCCATTCCAAAGACTTTAGTTCTCACTTCTTGTAATGTTAATGGGATAGAAGATCTTCCCACCCATTAATAGGCCTCACATGGAGCCCATTAAGGGAAGCTTGCTTAGGGGAGGCTTTCACACCATTTGCTAATGTCTAATTAAGCCCTGAGTCTCCAGGGTTGTGATGCTTCCTGGTTCTGAGAAGTGTATTTTTACTCTGAGTTGGTACTTAGATCTTGGGAGCTCGCTTATGAGAAGGATCTTGTGATTCCCTGGTTGAGATTCTGAGTGGCCATATAGTCAGAGCTCCCTGACTGCTCAGATGTAAAGGCTCTCTCAATTCAGGGATGTGTGTAAAGTGTATAATTGATTCAGGCAGTCAGAGCCCTGTCTGATTGGTTTTTGTTTCTCTGCTTGGCCCTAAACTAGTGAATATGATTAAAAAGAGACTTTTTAAACATCTATCTTTCCTAGTAAAGCAGATCTAAGAACCTGTGCTTATGGTCATCCTGGGTATGCCAGTGTGGCTGCTGCTACACTTTTATAGAGATGGCTCTCAAACATAGACATTCAGCCCTCAATGCTCCCTTGGCCTCCAGCCCCACATTCCCAACTGGTTTCAGGCCATCTCTATCTGAATGACTAGCCAGCAACTCAAACAACATTTAAAACTGAACTCAACATCCTTCCCCAATCTGCCTGTCTTTCAAACTTCCCAATTTCTATTTTTGGCCCCACCATTACTCCAATTACCAAAGCTGGTAACCTTGGACTTATTTGTGACTCCTACCTTACCCTTTTTGTCCAATTAGCTGCCAATCCCTCTATATTCTGTCATCATAATGTCACTCATAACCATCCTTCCTTTCTCCTCCCTCTACTACAACTCTAGTTCAGGCTCTCATTAATTCTTCTTAGAATTACTAGACTTTGATAACAGTCTTCTAACTTCTTGTTATTCATTCAGTCTTACCCATCTCCAAGTCATCATTCAAAAAGCTGTCAAAATTATTTCCTATTATGGTCTGACAATATGATTCTGCTCAAAAAAATTCAGAGGACCCCACTATCTACAAAGTAAGTATTAACTTGTTAGCTTGGCATTTAAAGAGCTCCATAATCTGGCTCCATTTTATCTTTAGTTTTTTTTACGCTATGCCCACTATGCTTTATTTCAGTCAGATTAAATTTATTAACTGTCCTTTGACCTTAATCTTGCTCTCTTCAAACAGACCATCTCATAGGAAATTTGTTTGATTGATCAGTAGATTATAAGTTTTCTGAGGGCAAGAACCATGTTAGTTTCCCTTTTTGTATTCCTAGTGACCAGCAAGATGAATTATAGACAACAGGCACTAAATATGTTTGTTAAATTAAATTCTCTTAACTCCTACTTAACAGTAAATCAGAATAATCCTTTTGATATTTGTACCCTTCAAGCTAAATTTTGCCTTTTTGTGACTTCTTCCCCTTTAAAATGAACACCAAGAGCATCCTTAATGTGTTTTTCCCTATTAAAAATGTTCATATGCTCACAAAAGGGGATCTACCTTCTTGTTGGTTATACTGTAAATCTGTATACAAATTAAGTTACTGAATGGAAAACGTCTCAATAAAATATACTGTTCTCATTGCAAGTAGCGTGGCACAGTGAAAGGACACTGGACTTGGAAGTAAAACAAACAGAGTTTGAGTCTTGAGTTCCCTACTTTCTAGACATGCAATCATCTCTCTGATCCCCACTTCCCACTTGTAAAGCAGAGACAATATCTGCACTTCCTACTTCACAGGCTTGTTGGGAAGACTGAAAGTGCATCTTAACTTATTGCAGTATTATTAAGTTCAAGAATTTGAAAACTTAATTAACCCTAAGGACATCTACTCACCAACTGAGAGGCATGTCTGATTCTTTCCACAATCCCATCAAGTCCCAAGTACTGTAAAGATAACCACAGTGGTAAGGCACGAAGTTTCTCTACTGGCTGACTTGATGTAAGCCCTGCAACCAGTGACTACAGGAAAAAAAAACCAACTATTAGTGACAATCAATAATAATAATACTCAACCCATTATCAGTAAAATACAAAATTAAGCATTAGAAGAGTACCTAAATAGAACTTGCTTAAAAGTTCTTGTTTCTAAACAAACCATAAACAGGAATTCCCTGGATTTTAATTTTTCAAAGTTCCTAGCACCTAAATAATATTGGAAAAAACTGACCATGTGGGATCTTAAGAGATAGGACAAAGGATATTGGAGTTGTCTTAGTGATCATCTCATCTTACTTTCCTCATTTATGATGACAAAAATGGAGTTCTGATGGAAAAATATGGTCTGAGGTCATAGTCAAATACTATTTCTAACATCTCATGCTAGCATTCTGATATATATATATATTTGGGAATTTAATATTTTCTTGCTTGTTACTTTAAAACTAAATTTGTTCCATATAAAAATATGGGTTTAATAGTATAGAAAATGAATTAAGTATTCACTGAGGACCCATGACATGCCCAACTGTAGTGCTAGAAGTAGAACATGGTATGTCCAAATGATGTCTGGATGTAAGAAAAGAACATTCATGAATTTGGTTCCTTGGTAGCAAATTATGGAAATCAGTATTCTAGAGCTGAGTATCCATAGTATTCTAATTGTTCTATGTTGTTGAAATATAAGTGTCCACAGGGAGAGAGTATAGTATAGTCAAAGAGAAGATGTGCTTGTGACTCCAATATGGCCAAGCAGTTAATCTTAACAAATTAAGTGAATGAATTTTGGAGTTGAATCATTTGCTTATTAGAATCTGTATTCGCCTTAATCAATAAAATGATCTTCCACGATTTAAAAAAAAAAAACAAAAAAAAAACAACTGACCATGTGAGTAAGCTTACCAAAGAAGGATCTTCATGCCTGTAAAGTGTTACTGCAGGGACAGCTGGCAAGCCCAGCCAGGGGCCCAGAGTCAGAGTCATACTGTCACATTTGGTTGCAGCCTACCAAGAAAAGAAGAATTCATTCCTATTTTTTCCAGAGTCCAAGGTTAAATTTCAAAAATCTCTCCATTAGAAAAGGCCAAAAGGCAGACTATGGGAATTTTATTAAAGGGATGGGAAAGCTCTGTTTTAAGGGGGCTGATTTTTGGTTTTTTATCATCTAGTAAAATAACAACATACCAGTACTGAAGAGGAGATGTAGCCTAATGCCAAAGTTGCTAAATTCACTCTGGAAAAAAAAAAAAGGAATTTAGCAACTAATTATATAGTTTATTTACTAGTTAAAGTACAAGTGTAAATGGTCTGGCTTAAATAATGTTGTCCAAGTGTTTTTCTTTTTTTTTTTTGCGCTTTTTGGAGGGCAATTGGGGTTAAGTAACTTGCCCAAGGTCACACAGCTAGGTTTTTGTTTGCATGTGCGTTAAGTGTCTGAGGCCAGATCCGAACTCAGGTTCTTCTGACTCCAGGGCCAGCGCTCTACTCACTGCGCCACCTAGCCACCCCAAAGTGTTTTTCTTTTTATCACATAAGAAACAGAAAATGTGATTTAGTTTATACTATAAGCTTTAGACCAAGGTTCTTCAACAGGGGTCTATTGATTTGTTTTGTTTTTCAATATTCTGATACCTGTATTTCTATAAAACTAGTTTCCTTGGTAATCCTATGTATTTTATTTTATGCCTATAAAAACATTATTTTGAGGAGTCCAAAGGTTCACCAAACTGTCATGACACACAAAAAAAGACTAAGAATCCAAACTTTAGACAAAACCTTGAAAATGAACTTTAATCAAAACTTCTCTCAGATGGTGGATAAAATTAGAAATATATCTTTACAAAAAGTCTTTCAAGTTATTTTCTTGCCTAGAGAAATTAAAGAATACCTTTGTATATTTTATGTAATTAATTGATAGGTATGATGTCTTTCTTCTTTGTTTTGTTTTGCTTTTTGGAGGGCAATTGGGGTTAAGTAACTTGCCCAAGGTCACACGGCTAGGTTTTTGTTTGTGTGCGTTAAGTGTCTGAGGCCGGATCCAAACTCAGGTCCTTCTGATTCCAGGGCCGGCGCTCTACTCACTGTGTCACCTAGCCGCCCTGATGTCTTTCTTCTGAAAACTATTAACCTAGGCTTGAAGAAATTTATTCTACTTACCCTTCCACATGGAGCCACATATTATGCTGCTCACAAAGTTCTTTCAAACGTCCCAGCTTATCTGTGTGCCCTGCATCTGGAGTACCTACAATGAAGGAAATAAGACATTCTGATTTTATGTCTTTAATAAATAATAATCAGGAGTAATAACTACCTGCTAGTAACAAATGCCATCCTCTTCTTTCTTCAAATTGCTTCAGTAATAATTAAAGATGCCAGTCCAAGTTTAACATGAAACAGTTCTATATTTCAAGTTATACAAAGCATGTATTTTATATAAACTTCAAAAACCAATTTTTCCCCAGAAAGACTAATACTTCACTATTTGAAGTTATGTTTCTATAACAGAAAAAAATCATGAGGCTTTCAAGTCTATCGTAATATTATTTAAGAGCTACCATGGGGTGAAGGACAATATTTATGTAGTTTGTGAAGAATGCATTCTAGAACATTTTAAAAGAAATGCATGTGTTCTAGTGAATCCAGTGTTGGACTTGGGGATCAGTAATACCTTGGTTTGAATTCTGTTTCTGACACTTCCATGTATAACTATGGGCAAATCATTTAACTTTTATCTGAAATCCCTAGTCTCCATATCAGCAAAATGGGAATGACATTGGTTGTACCTATCTCATAGGGCTGTTGTGAAGCTCAAATGGGGTGTATAAAGTGAGGTGTAAATTTTAAAATGCTATATAAATGCTAGCTATTCTTACATGTAGCAATTAGAATTAGTTTAAGAGAATGTCACATAATGAAAGCTCGTAACAACTACTGGAATAAACAGATAAGAAACCATTTATAATTAGCAATACAATGGTTTGTCTAAACAATTTGTTTTCTTAGACACTTTAAAGTTTCAAAGCATCTACAAATTAGTTTAGTTAGAATGTTTAGTAACATTCCCAATGTAATTTTTCTTACATATTTATCAATCTCTTTCGTCACAGATAATACAAAACCTTCCATTGCCCTTGTTTCTCTTCTCTTCTCTAGACTCTCCTATGCCCATTTCCCCCACTCCCACAGCTCCCACTACCTCCTCTATACAGGACTAGAATTAATGAGGCTGGGGGGAGCAGTTAAGATCATCAATGGAGAAGAGAATACAGAGAAAAGAGCCAAAGTCAATGGAGAAAATTCTTTAACTTAAGACTTGTGTTATCTATGTACTACTATCCTGACCTACAGCACCTTATTTCCAGATCTCTATTGAATGTCTCTATCTGGATGTTCTAAGTCAAAAAAACCAAGCACATGATCTTTCTCCCCAAACCTTTATCTCCTCTCTAATTTTCCTTGTTCTGTTCATCAGACCACCATTTCCCCAGTCATTTCGGCTCAATATACAACTGTATTTGATGCCGCCTTCTCCTTTCATAGTCAATCATTCAATCAGTCCTATCTTTCCTATTTCTACAATCTCTCTTAAATTCATTACTTCCTTTAAAAACATGCCACTACCACTCTATTTCAGATCATCATGGTATAAGAGCAAGAGTAGTGGTTTTAGGGTCAGAGGATCTTTCAATTCTAAATTCTATGACTACCCATGAAGCCTACGGCCACAGACCCCCTCTGGGTCTCAAGTTTCCTCATGTGTAAAATGAGGGGGTGACCTAGATTGATCTCTAAAATCAATTCCAGCTCTAAATTTACGATCCTAAGATTCTGGCTATCCTGTTGTGATTAACTTCCTATCCATTATCCCTCTCCTGCCAATCTATCTTATTATACATTACTTCAGGTTAATGTTCCTACTGTATAGCTCATTATGTCACTTCCTTAAGTGATGAGTGGCTTCCCAATGCCATCTGGACTCAATGTAAACACTTATTAAGTGTTTACACTATTATACAGAAAGCACTGTGATTAGCACCAGTTATACAAAAATGAATTAGTCCTGTCTTCAAAGAGCTAATATTCACTGGACTAGCAGAGTCCAAATTTCTTAGTGTGGCACTCAAGGATCTCCAAAATTGGGCTCTAATTTGTTGCTGTAGCTCTCTCTCACACTCCATTCCTTCATGTACTCTATGTTCTGGTCAAACTAGACTATCTGTGGGTTCTCAAATATATCTCACCTTTGTGCCTTTCCTTAAATGTCTTTATGCAGGGCAGCTAGGTGGAGAAGTGAACAGAGCACTGGCCCTGGAGTCAGGAGGACCTGAGTTGAAATTCGCCTCAAATACTTAACACTTACTAGCTGTGTAATCTTCAGCAAGTCACTTAACCCCAAGTGCCCTGCCTTGTCCCCTCCCAAAAAAACAAATGTCCTTATATATATAAATTCTGGCTTTATGTAAATTCACATTATGCAAATTTGACTCTGTGTAGTGGGGATATGGGGGTGGGGATTTGAGCACCAAGACCCCGGCATCAGACCTGGCTCCCAGCACATGGAGGGAAGGGGGGGATTATAAGTGTGGGTTCAACAGAAGACCCTCTGAAGAAGCCATGCAGGGCTCTATGAGGGGAAGGGAAAAGTCTGCAAACCAGCCCACTTGGGTTAAATGAGAATTGGTGTATACTGAATGGACTCCTTGTCTTCATCAAATCAACTTCTGCTTGCTGAATAACCATCCTTCAATGTCAAATTGCAAATACGACTCTTCCATAAAGCCTGTATTGTATCCCAATGTGCAAGTAATCTCTTGGTCCTCTGAACTTTAGAAGTACTTTGTATCTCTAGTGAACTTATTATATGCTAATTTGCACACACTTCTAATGGAAGTCTAAATACTTCTGAGTATAGGCTATTCTTATTTTTCTGTGAATCTAAATTTGGAGTCCAAATTTAGGAGAATTTGTTATCCCCAACCCAAATCCTTTAAAAAATATGTCCAAGTAATCTAACTTAAACCTTGTTTTTCTCATTGAAATTCTAATGTAGACAAGGCTCATCATATACACTTACTATATCATGTTTTTCAAGATAGCTGGAACATAGATAGTGGATAGTGGATAGGGCACTAGTGCACTCAGGAAGACCTAAATCCAAATCCAGCCTCAGACATTACTTGCTGTGTGACCTTGGGAAAGTTACTTAACCTCTATCTGCCTCAGTTTGTGTCTCTAAATGGGGATAACAAAAGCACCTATATCTCAGGGTCATTGTGAAGGTAAAATGAAATATTTTTAAACTGCTTTGCAAACCTTAAAACATTTATTTATGATGGGAGGTTAGAGGCAAGATGGCAGCGTAGAAGCAGGAAAACTCCACAAGTTCCCTCAATAACCACCTCAAATACCTATAAAATATGACTCTAAACAATTTCAGAGCTACAGAACCCACAAAGTGATAGAAACAAATCTCCTGATGAAGGAAACCCCTTGAGCCGGCAGGAAGCCAGCAGGAAGGGTCCATCGTGGTGCACTGGCGGCAGAGCAGGGCAGCCCTGACCAGCAGTGGCTGGAGCAGACTTTAAGACAGTGGATCACCAGCAGCTGTGGAGATTTCCAGAAATATCAACCCATAAATGCCAAGGACAAAGTAAAAGCCCGGTGTATAGGGGCCGCTAGGTGGCGCAGTGAGTAGAGCGTTGGCCCTGGAGTCAGAAGGACCTGAGTTCGGATCCAGCCTCAGACACTTAACGCACACAAACAAAAAAAAAAAAAACCTAGCCGTGTGACCTTAGGCAAGTTGATTAACCCCAACTGCCCTCCAAAAAGGAAAAAAAAAGCTCAGTGTATAACTCTGCTGGAACTGGGGCGGGACCACAGTGCAGTCCAGCCTCTGCCCCATGAGCAAAAAGCAGCAGAGGTGCAGCAGCAGTGCAGCTGCCTCCACATGGCTGCTTCAGAGCTGTAGGGAGGCCAAAGCGACCATTCAGAGGGTAATCGCTGTTGCTTTAAACCTGCCTGGATCTGGATCGTGGTCTTAGGTGGTGGTCCTGAGGTGTGTGACCAGTGAGCCAGAGCACGTGAGGGCTGTAGAGACAGCGCCCTCCTAATAGCTCCAGCAGCTGCAAAAGCCCCAGTATTTTGGTATAAAGCTCCCCTCTCTGGAATCAGAGTTCTACTGTGGCAAAAAGCTCAAAAGTCAAGTAATTGAGTGGCAACATGAGCAAGCAAAGGAAGCAAAGCAATCAAACTTTAGATTCCTTTTTTAGGGACAAAAAGGATCAAAGCATGGAATGGCAGGAAGACAACGAAGTCAGAACTCCTGCACCAAAAGCTTCCAAGAAAAATATGAACTAGTTACAGGCCATGGAGGAACTCAAGAAGTATTTTGAAAATCAAGTAAGAGAAGTAGAGGAAAAATTGGGAAGTGAAATGAGAATGATGCAAGAAAATCAAGTCAACAACCTAACTAAAGAAAATAACACCTTAAAAAAATAGACTAACTCAAATGGCAAGAGGCCCAAAAAGCTAATGAGGAGAAGAATGCCTTAAAAATGCCAAATTTGCCAGATGGAAAAAGAATTTCAAAATTTCACTGCAGAGAATAATTCCTTCAAAATTAGATTGGAGCAAATGGAAGCTAGTGATTTTACAAGAAATTAAAATACTACTAAACAGATCCAAACAAATGAAAAAATAGAAGGCAATGTGAAATATCTCAATGGAAAAAACACTGACCTGGAAAACAGATCCAGGAGAGAGAATTTAAAAAATTATTTAGACTACCTGAGGGCCACAATCAAAAAAAGAACCTAGAAATCATCCTTCAAGAAATTCTCAAGGAAAACTGCCCTGATATTTTAGAACCAGAGGGCAAAATAGAAATTGAAGGAATTTTCCAATTACCTCTTTAAAAAGATCCCAAAAAGAAAACTCTTAGGAATATTATAGGCAGGTTCTGGAGTTCCCAGATCAAGAAGAAAATATTACAAGCAGCCAAGAAGAAACAATTTGAATATTGTGGAAACACAATCACGATAACACAGGATCTAGCAGCTTCTACATTAAGAGACTGGAGGGTGTGGAATATGATATTCCAGAGACCAAAAGAGCTAGGATTAAAACCAAGAATCACCTACCCAGCAAAGCTGAGTATAATGTTTCAGGGGAAAATATGGTCATTCAATGAAACAGAGTACTTTCAAGCATTTTTTTTTTTTGGTTGCTTTTTGGAGGGCAATTGGGGTTAAGTGACTTGCCCAAAGTCACACAGCTAGTAAGTGTGTCAAGAGGCTGGATTTGAACTCAGGTCCTTCTGACTCTCTAGGGTCAGTGCTCTATTCACCACGCCACCTAGCCATCCCACTTTCAAGCATTCTTGATGAAAAAAAAAAAAAACAACAACAGAGCTGAATAGAAAATCTGACATTCAGATACAAGAAGCAAGAGAAGCATGAGAAGGTAAACAGGAAAAAGAAATCATAAGGAACTTATCAAAGTTGAACTATTTACATTCCTACATGGAAAAATGATTAATTGTTAAATTATTAAACTTTTCTCAGTATGAGGATAGTTGAGGGAATATAAATATACATGTGTATATATATGTATATAAACATATATATGTCTATATAGGAGGGTATATGTGTATATGAATACATATGTGAGTGTGTGTATTTATGTGTACAGGTATACATAGACAGGGCACAGGATCAACTGAATAGGAAGGGATGATATTTTAAAAAAAATTAAGAGGTGAGAGAGGAATACAATGAGAGGAGATGGGGAGAGACAGAATGGGGTAAACCATCTCATATAGAAGAGGCAAGGGGAAATGGGTACAATGGAGGGTAAGAACAGGAAGGCATAAGGGAATGGGTCAACTTTACTCTCACTGAATTTGGCTTAGGGAGGGAATGACATATACACTAAATTGGGTTATCTTGACCTACAGGAGAGTAGGGGAGAAGAGGATGAGCCGGGAAATGATGGAGGGGAGGACAGGTTGGAGGGGAAGGTAGTTAGAAGCACACACTTTCGAAAAGGGACAGGGTCAAAGGAGAGAATAGAACAAGTGGGAAGATGGAGGATGGAGGAAAATAGAGTCAGTCTTTCACAATATATCCACTATGGAAATGTTATGTTTAACTATACATGTACAACCTATATTGAATTGCTCATCTTCCCAGTAAGGGTGGGTGATGAGGGAGGAAGGGAAAGAATCTGGAATTCAAAGTTTTAAAAATTTATTATTATTATTATTATCATTATTATTTTATTTTTTTAGATGCAACTGGGAAATAAGATATACAGGCACTGGGGTATGGAGATCCATCTTGCCCTATTGGAAAGTCAGAGGGAAGATGGGGGAGGTTATAGGAAAGAGCAGATTGGGGAACGGGGTATACAGTGGGATCACTGTTTTGGGGTGGTGGGTAGGGGAAAGACAGGGAGAAAAATTTATAACTCAAAATCTTGTGGAAATAAATGATGTAAACCAAAAATAAACATAAAATTTAATTTAAAAAACACATTTATTTAATTAGTATTTATATAAATACTAGTTATTCAATACCTGCAAATCTGCAACATTTATTTATTCATACCCAAAACAGAAGCTTCAAACTCCAAAACAGAGTTCAAAATACCTACCAGCATTTGCAACAAGCAACAGGGGCAGTTTTTCACTCTCCATATCATCTTTAATCAATCTGTCCAATAAAGCAACATCCTGTCAAAAAACAAAACAAAACAAAAAACCCGAACCAAAAATGAGGCAGAGAACAAAAATGTTACAGAATTAGAAAACTATAGATTCTAAAAGTGAGAGTATTCTTAAAACTGATACCACTACTAAATTCTTTTTTTCTAATAACAGTATTTATATATTTTTAAACATTTGGTTTTAAAACTTTGAATTCCAGATTCATTCCCTTTCTCCCTTGTCACACCCACCCTTACTGGGAAGATAAGCAGTTCAGTATGTGTTGTACATGTGTAGCTATGCAAAACACACTACTAAATTCTTAATATTTCCTCTATAGGATTACCATATTTTTCTGAAAATCAGAGAATTAACATAGAAATAAGTTTTGGGTTTTGGGTTTTTTTTCTGGAAGATGCTGAATAATGGAGAAATATTAGATACTAAATAAATATATGTGAGAAACACACTTGAGGGGATCATAGGACTTCCCAGGCAAGGTGAGGGAGTTAGCCTGAATGAGCTCCCACTCACTGTCCACTGCTTCCCTGGGGACCTATACCCCTTAAAATGGGAAACCCCTTCTCACTGAAAGAACTCGGAAACAGAATGGGCAGAGGTTTATTGAGATTCCAGCAAGGAAGTGGGTGTGGTGCTCACTAGGAACACACCCACCCCAATATAGAAGCTAGAGTGAGATTCTATAGTTCTATTCTACAGGGTAGATTTAGGATTAGTCAAATTCCTCAGTTTATTTCCTTTCCTTCCCTCTATATATAGATATTAAGTGGGTGAGATAGTGAGGATACTAGAGACCTGACTGAGCTGTTTAAAACACCCACACCTTTCTAGTTCCCTCTGGCCACTGTCATAGTTTTGGGAAGGCCAAGGTCTTAGTAAAATAAGATAAAAAAGCTATTGATATCTTCCAATAACTTTTGTGGAAGCAAAACAATACCATGATATCACCTCTTAAACAATATAAAATACAGCTACAAGGGAATAATTTTCCAAGGAATGCAGTCAGAATAATATATTTGAGATTACTCATTGATACAAGTAAGATAACTAGTAAAATTGTCTAAAAGTCTGTTCTAACAAAGTTGTTAGCGAATGTCTAGGGTTTTAGAATTCACTTCTAAGAAACAGGAGAATATGTTTCTAAGTTCAGAACTAAGAACTTTTTCATTATGCCTACCTCACTGATAATTTTATTATTTTAAAAATTATTTCAAGTATTTATTTTTGTCCCATCTCCTCCTGCCCTCCACCCATGAAAAAGAAAAACAAAACCATTGTAACAAATGTGAACAGTCAAGCAAAATAAATTCCCAAAACCACCATATCTAAAAATTTATGTCTCATTCTATATACTGCATCCACTGCCTCAATGTTTGGAGGTGGGTAGCATGTATCTTCATTAGTTCCTTCAAATAATCATTGTATTAATCATTGTATTAATAAGAATTTGATAACTTTTTTTAAACAGCACAGATTTCTTGAAGGAAATGCCAATGCCAATGGTCTCCCACCTTCCCATAAAGTAGGAATCTTTTAAAAAGAAAAAGTCGGGGTGGCTAGGTGGCGCAGCGAGTAGAGCGCTGGCCCTGGAGTCAGAAGGACCTGAGTTCGGATCCGGCCTCAGACACTTAACACACAAATGAAAAAAAACCTAGCCGTGTGACCTTGGGCAAGTTACTTAACCTCAACTGCCCTACAAAAAAAGGCAAAAGAAAAAAAAAGTCACGGGGTGGCTAGGTAGTGCAGTAAATAGAGCACCAACCCTGGAGTCAGGAGGATCTGAGTTCAAACCCAGCCTCAGACACTTAACACTTATTAGCTGTGTGACCTTGGGCAAGTCACTTAACCCTAATTGCCCAGCCTTCCTCCCTGCAAAAAGAAAAAAGTGAGGATTTCTTAGGAATCATGTGCTCCTAACCTAATTCATATCAAATTCATGAACACACACATGCAGAGAAGGAAGCCTTAGCTTTCCACATGTTAAGCTTTTCAGGTGTGAATAAAGAGATTTATATATTTTTAAAAATCATAGTCAATAAGCCAAAAAAGTATGAAAACCCAGTGGAAAAAACTATCATGTGGACCAATAGTTTTCAAAAGATTCATTACTATTCTTCAAAATTAACTGACTAAAGACTACTTAAACTTACCATCTGATGTTGGGATCCAAACATAGTATTACAGGGTACACGACATAAGCAGGATAAAGGTAAGCCAAGCTGCAGAAATAAAACTTTAGTTAAGTAACTTTGAATCAGAAATGTCCATGTTATCACTTCCTCAAGAGACCATCAAATAGAGTACACAGTGATTAGAGCTCTGAGAAAAATCACAATTCCCATTTGAAAAATTCTTCACTCATGAGGAGCCCTAAACAATCCTTTCCCTTTGCCCCAAGAAAAAAAGAGAGAAAAACCTCTCAGATTAAGAAGGTATATATAGACTCTCAGTCCAGGAAGCTAAGATAACCTAACTTAAAAGGGAGCAAAAAACTTCTAAAGATCTTCATGATTATTTAGAGAATATAATGAAAAGTTTCACAAACGAAGAAAATAATTATCTCTGAGCAATTGTTCTCGGGATAATTTTGATTCTTCCCACTTCTAAGCATCACTAGTGAATCAACACGAAGTCAACAGCCTCCTTTTGTCACTGTAATCAGTACAGATTTAGATGAACAGATGTAACCTCCTGGTTACTATCAACTTCCTTAGATGGGGGCATCTAGCATCCCTTTCTACCAAAAACCCTGTCAGCATTCTCAGAAGTTTTCATACTAACTTGGATGTCCCCTTTAACCATACAAACATCTAACTTCATATCTATGCTCCTCCTTCCGAACAATTCACTTTAGTTACACACAGGGACAGTCACACTTTAGACCTGGACCGTCTCTTGTAAATGGTCGGCCTTTTTATTCTCTTACCACAACTTTCTGTCCCCCACCTTTCTCATGCTGAAGCTGCTTTTTGTTCTCATCATGACTCTGGTGGATTGTCTGTTCTATAATCCAGTTTGTACCTGACACCATAACCAGCCTAGCCTCTATCTACATACAGTCTGCAACCACTCTAAAAACAAGACTCCACTCCCAACCTTCTGCTGTTCCTTGCCTAGTAATGTTCAGTCATAAATGTAACTGCCACCACCTCATTTTCTGCTACTATCTGTTAATCTTCACTGGAAAAAAATCAGAAAAATAAGACTGATTTTACTTGGAATAAAGACATTTAACTTCATCTAGGTATTCAACAGTGGTTGACAGCCCTTCTATTCTTACTGACCGCCTATTTAATTTCCTACTGAGACTGTTTCAAGGTTTAACCACCTTCCTTCCCCATACTTCAAGCTGCTAACCTGGCCTCTTCCTTCACTGAGAAGACTGAGGATATCTAACATGATCTCCCTTTACTGCTCGACTTTTCACTGTTGTCATCATCATTCACTTCTCTGTTCCTCATATCTCAGAGAAGATATGTCCCTCATCTGTGTTGAAGTTAATCCTTCTACTGATGCACCTGATCCTACTTCCTCCTGGATCTTCAGATTCTGGCTCCAGCTTTCCCCTCACAATCATCAATCTCAACTCCACCATTCTCTGATGGCTCATCTCCATTTGCTTATAAATATGGTCAATTTTCTGTAATCCTAAAAGAACAGTCTTCCCTTGACCCTTCTGCTTTATTACTATCCTCTCTCTCCTTCCCCTAAAAGTAAAACTTTTTTAAAAATATGCTACACAAATGCCAAGAAAAACAAGAAATAAGATACAGTCAAAATTGGGATTTGGAGGGGAGACCTATATCCAGAAAGGACTATGATATTTAAAAAAGGGTACCAATAAACTGACATGAAAAAGAAAAAAGAAAGTAGTCTATCTATAAGAAATTAACTAACTTCATTTGCTAAGTTCTTTGACTCTCCTTCACCTCTCACCCTCCCCTGACCACTCCCAATCCAATCTCCCTTCCCTTTACTCACTCCTTCTCTGGTTCTTCTTCCTAATTCATAAACTGGATTTTCCAAGGCCCTTTCCTTTTTTCTCTCTATACTCATTCTATGCAACCTTATTCCCTCACATTGCTTCAAGTATTACTTTTATGTAGGTAACTCTCATAAATCTTTATCTCCAGACTTAATATTTCTCTAGATCTTCATTCCTACACCTCCAAATGTTTACAAGTCACCTCAATGTTCCACCAGCACCTCAAACTCAACATGGCATAAAATGAACTTATCTTTCCCCCGACATCTTCTTCTGACTTTCTTATTTCTATCAATGATGCTACTGCCATTTCCCATGTTGATCTTACCTCTTCTCTCAATCCTCAATCAGTTACCAGGTCCTATTGAGTCCACCTGCCTTCAGAACCATTTTCACATTTGTAAGCTCCTCTCCATTCACACTGCCACCATCTTCTTATAGGCCTTCATTATCACTGCCTGGAATAAATGGTTTTCTAACAGGGCTTTGACTCCTCTAGTCTCATTCCTTCCAATCCATTCTTTACACCAATGCCAGACATACTAATTATATATAAATCTAGTCACCTTATTCCTCTGCTCAAAAATTACTTAACCTGGCTGGCATTTGAGATCTTTTACAATCTGGTACAAATCTACTTTTCTGTATTTCTTTTACATTCTCTGCTTTCACTTTCCTCTGATCAAACCAATCTGACTACTCACTTTACAAACCTTAAACTTTCTGTAGCTTTGTCCAGTGTTCCCTTTGCCTGAAATGTCTTACTCCGAACTCCACCTATACTTTAAAGCCTAACTCAAATACCACCTCCTGTATGAAGCCTTCCTTAAGCTCCCTACCTGGAAAGGCCTCTTCTCATCTTGGATCTCACATGGTCCTTTGCTTGCATTTTATATGTACTAACTATAATATGAATGATCACTTAATAGCCTGTGTTTCTGTCAGATTGTCTTAATAAACTAAGTTCTACGAAGACAAAGCCATGGCTTATATAAACCCCAGTATCTGGCATAAAGTAGCAGTAGTAGTAGTGGCCGTAACAATAATAGTACTGCTAACAGTAGCTCATATTTACATATATTTTAAGGTTTACTATTTTTCCCACACTTTATCTACCACACAACTGTGAGGTTTGTTTTTTGAAGTGAGTTTTCTTCATGAAGGCTAAAACTAAGCCAGTCTTTCCCAAATGAACCAAAACAGCCCTATATATACAGCAATTTTTGCAAGCTCCAGCACAGAAAATAGTATTTGCATCTAACTAAAATTTCAATCTTAATCCATCTTACCTGATTACAAAGGAATTGGCCCAGGCCAGGTCTACATGCAGCACTAATATATAAAACAGGCTGTCTATTATATAATACATTGAATCCTTCCACTGTGTAGTCTTCATAGCGCGTATGAATAACAAGCCTACAGACCTTTAAGAGGCCCTCACGGTCATCTTCATGGTAATAGGCAGAGCCATTTTCATATCTGTAAGAAAATGATCCCAGACATTTCTCATCTTTTATCTTAATTCAGCAATTTCCCCTTAATGTTATAGTAACAGAAATTCCTGCACCAAATAGGTACATAAAAGTTTGAAGAGAATGATCCCCCCATCCCCACCCTTTATTCTAGGCCTGCACAACATAAGGCCCAAGGGCCACTTGTAGCCCACCAAATCAGTCTGCAGGCCAATATTATGATGGTCTGTTTTACAGTCTCTACATTTTTCATGGGCCACCTAAAATCCTTTAGTAAGTTTGCCTTATTCTATAGGAAGGTGAGAAGACCAGATAACTGAAACGTAGCTCTCCTGTGTACAAACCAGATAGTTTCACTAATAGGACATCTCAGGAAGTACTAAACTGTCAAATGGAATGGCTGTTTTCTATGACAGGTTCAATCTTTCCTAAGTCTTATTTTTTTCAACCTTCTCAAGAAAGGAAGCAGTATTTCACAAAGACATGAGAGGTGTTATTTAAAATAAAAAGGGATTCTCCATGTTTAAAAAAAAAAAGTTTGGTAAGGAGTCAAACTGACATTTTTCCAGGACAAATCATAAATTATAAAACTACTCTATTTCAACTAGCATGTAACTCTTTTCCATAGCAACTGTAAATTCCTTATCAAAATCACCACCTCATAGTAAAATAATTTGTAATTTCATACGATTCTATGCTTACTTATAAAGTAAAACCTGTGTTAGAATCTAGATCATTATTATTTCTTCTTTTTAAATGCACCGATTTGTACAACAGTTTAATCAATAGGTGGAAACATCCTTACCTGAAAAGTCTGCAAAGCCATAATGTGGTATCTGAAAGTATTCTAGTTGTAAGTTTTCTCAGCTTCTCTTTATCCAGTATTGAAATATATGCTGCCAGACTGTGTCCCAACAAAGCCATATGGCCTTGTTCCCCAACATTTTGGAGTCTATTAAATAAGAAATATGAAATTGAAACAAATTTATTAGGATCTCAAATCTGCCACACAATTCTCCAAGAATACTTCTGGATCAGAGGTTAAATCTGTTTCATGCAATACATGGCAAAAAAGTAAGAAACTAATCAGTATATGATGGGATATAGATATATTGTGGAAAAGAGATTTAGAAAATACTGAAAAATTATGTTGTCCAATCAATATTACATTTTGTATCTTTTTCTACTCAAATATTATTAAAATAATCTTATTTTATTCATTAACTGAACACTTATTAAGTTCCTACTCTCTATATATATGGAACTGAAGAATAGAGTTTGTTTGTTTATTCAATTTAAAAACCGGAAAATATTGACCTAACTAAAACTGTGGAATGTTTGACAACATAATTCTGTGAAATCAAATGAAAGAATTCCCTGTTGCAAATAACAATATCATAATTTACAATAATTTCATAATTAATTAATAAGGAGAGGAAAATTGTAACTTCATTAAAAACAAAAATGGACCACAGACAATGCAAATGGACAATTTACAGAGTAGCAATCACAAAGTCAGTCAAAATTGAAGTATCAGCTGTGTTGTGAATCCAATTCACCAGTCTATGATATCAAATTATGAAAATTACCTAATGATTAGCTTTAATTTTTTTTACAATTAGATTTTATAATGTTGTCTTAAGTATTTATAAAAACTATAGTTAAACCATCTAAATGTCACTTTGAAAAGAAAAAGTGGGATTTTCAAATAAGATGTATTGCAAGGAATGAAATAATGTATAACTTTCTGAACACCCCAAAATCCAACAATCGCTGAGCTTAAGAAAACAGTAAATGCACTAGTTAATCATTACCGGGCACACTGGGGTTCCTCATCTTCATCTCCATGCATGAGGTTCTGAACCAACTGGAGAACGCTCACCATATCTTGCCCACTAGAGAAAAAGAAACAGAAGATGGATGAGAAAAAAACCTCTTCCCTCCTCACCCCTGCCACTAGCCTCCAAGATTAGTGTAGTAATATTTTTAACAGTGTAGCTGCAGAAGAAAGAATATATTCTGTTTAGATACAATACACGTTTAAAAAAACAAACAAACAGGAAATTGTAAGGTGAGTTGACTCTGGAAGTTAGCTAACCAAAATCAGTTAATATCCTGACAAAGTGGTATTTTTGAATTTTTTTTTTAAATGTATGCCAGCATTTTACTGAACTAAGTGTTTTGTTTTCTTTTGGAGGGGGGAAGGTAGGGCAATTGGGGTTAAGTGACTTGCCCAAAGTCACAAGGATAGTTTTGTGTTAAGTGTCTGAGGCAGATTTGAACTCAGGTCCTCCTGACTCCAGGGCACCCGGTGCTCCATTCACTCTACCACCTAGCCACCCCTGAATCAAGTGGTTTTACAGACATATGCTATTCAGCTGCAAACTACTGTAAAGGGCAGAATCAATTTTATATAATTTTGTAGATTTGTATGCTATAAATACTAATAAACAAAATTTTGCTGAAAAGATATAGTAGCATCAACTGGCCCTTCTAGAAAAGTGTCGTTCACATTTGGTTTATAGCCATCTTCTTCCACCTCCCAGAGAGGAACCCTTCTGTTCTTTTTATTTTAGTTGTGGAATCTGAAGATCTGCCTGGAGTACTGGTAAATGGCTTTTGCCCTCATTGAGGATGTCATCACAAGGCAAAAACTTAAAAGCAGTGTCAGCAAGGTCACTTCAAAGTATATAGTAAATAAAAATACATGATTTCTCAACTGTGATAATATGGGCAATTAGAAGTTCCCTTCAATAAACTTCACAAACATTTCCTCTATGGGACACAGAAGCTAATGGCTGACTAAGCATAAACACTTGTTAACAAGTGCTTTCATACATATCATCCTGCCCCATTTAGAGGACCAGATTCTTTTCAAAACTCTTGGTAATATCTTCTCCAGGAATCAGACCCACAAAAACTTCCAACCCTTTTTTCCCTTCTAGTAATAAGTCTAAAATAGAGGAGGCCTTTAGAGTTATTTCCTAATTGAGTTGCCTTCAACCAACCTGTCTTGACCCGAGTTTGATTCAGGAAAGAAAACATCAAAGTTACTACTACTGGGTTTGTTTCACAATTAAATTTGTTAGCTTAACTTGCTCATTTACACACACACACACACACACACACACACACACACACACACACAGTATAATATATGCTATATAGTATATACTATATATATCCCCTTCCTCTGTATCTTACATACTTTTATAGTTGGATCAAAGTACTCTTTAGGGGAATTAGTTGTATTATTTACCTTCCTATTAGCAGATTCCTGGTTATAAAAGAAAAATAAAGTTGGGTTTAGCATAAGCAAACTGTCTTGGGGCAGGAAGGGCTTGTTCTTAACACAGATTTATAAAACACTTGTGAAAAGATGGCTTTTCTTACCAGTGAGCCATGTAGCTGCTTTAATGATTTGCCTTTTGGTAAAGGTTTTTAAGGGCAGGTAGGTGGCACAGTGGGTAGAATGCAGATCTGGAGGCAAGAGGACCTGAATTCTAAAACCAGCCTCAGACATGTATTAGTTATGTCAACCTAGGTAAGTAACTTGACTTCTGTTTATACCTCAGTTTCCTCGTCTATAAAATGGGGATAATAATAGCACCTACCTCCCAGCATTGGTGAGTGCTTAGCCCAGTGCCTAGCACACAGTAAGAGTGCTAAGTTAGCTATCATTATAATTATGATAGGTAAAAAAACTTGTGCAATAGAAGCAATTATGTTATGTGGGTCATTTACATTACTGGTTTTTATTTTCCTAACTCAAGCACCAAAACTCAACAGCCTTATTTTGGATATAGACTTTATTCTACCAATGAAATTATTTCAGAAATTTCATTGGCTATATTTCAGGGGAAAGAAGCATATTCTCCAAAATATCTTTCAAAAATAACTTTCCTTTTAGTCAATCAAGTAAATACATGCATTTTAGTCGAAGTAAACAATGACCATTTCATTTTAAAAATCCATTTAATACACTTAATCTGTGAGGTTGTATTGGCTTTTCACTCAATTCAATAAAAAAAATTATTATGTGCTTACTGTGTGCAAGGCAATGTGCTAGGTGATGGAGGATAGAAAATTTTAAAAAAGAAATAAAAAGAAATAGTCTTGGATCTTGATGAACCTAGGGGTTCTGGGGGATCGGAGGAGGAGGGGAACAAAACTAATGTCTTGGAGGGATGTTAAGTAGATCAGAAGACATAGGTCTTCTGATAAGTATTAAGTATTGAAGGAAGGCAGGGATTTTAAGAGGTGAAGGTGAGAAGAGAGAAAAAAAGGACAGACTGAACCAAAGTAGAGGTTAAGGGGCATGGGATGGTAACCAATTTCTAATATGTCTGGAACTGAGATGAATAACCCTGAAGGGACAGGCTGGAGACAGATTATGAAGGTTTGTAAAAACCAGCTTTGATAAGAAACCACTGAGTAACACAGTCTGACCTTTCCCTTAGAATGATTATTTTGGCTACTGTACAGAGGACGGATTAGAGAAAGGAGAGACTGCAAACTGAGAGACTAATTACGGAAGCTAATATGGCTCTAAGTCAGAAATGACTACTCACAAATATGGTAGGGGGAATGTGAAGAGAAGATGATTATCAGAACTGCCCTCAGAGGCAGAACAGGCAAGAGGTGACATATGATTAGACATGGGGAGAGAACAAAGGGTCCACCATGCCTAGCTGCTAACAGGGATGACTCAAAGAGTGGGAGACAGTGCCCTTCAGAGAAAAAGGAAATTTGGAGGAAGATATGCAGAAGAGGAAAGAGAATGAGCTGAATCTGAAAAATGCTGAGTTTAAGTCAACGTGGGACTGGAGCTCAAGAAAAATTAGGGTTGAATATATGAGAAACAACTAACAACTGAACCAAGGAAGGGAATATAGAGAGAAAAGCGTAAAGAACCCAGCACAGAGAATTGGGGAGCCCCTAAGTTTAAAGGATAAGAGACTGATGACAATCCAGCAAAGGAAAATGAGGTGTGGGCAAAGTGGGAGGAGACAGACAGCATACCACAGTCAGAGGAGTACACTGGCCATAGAGTCAAAGCACATGGGCAGGAGTCCCGTCTGTGATCCCTACTCTGTGAGATCCTGGATAAATCACGTAATCTTCCTCATTTGCAAAATTAAGGGGTTGTATTGGATGGCCCAAGGTCCCGCCAGTTCTCAATCCAGAATCCTCTGAAATCAATAAGTCAACAGCATTTACTAAGCATCCACTATGTGCCAGGCAGTATGTTAAATACTGGGGATACCAAGAGAGGCAAGACAGTCCTTGCTTCCAAGGAGGAGACAACATGCAAACAACTATCACAAACTAGACACAAACAGAAACTTGGAGAAGGTTTCAGAGGGAAGGCCCTAGTATCAAGGCAGCTTGGGAAAGGCTTCTTGCAGAAGGTGGGACTTTGAGACTTGAAGGAAGCCAGGAGAAGGAGATGAGGAAAGAATGTTTTAGACATGGGAGAGAGCAAGTGAAAACACTCGAGAGATGGAATGCTGTGGGCAACAGCAAGGCCAAAGTCATCAGACAGCAGAGTATGTGGAGGAGAGGAAGGGTAAGAAGATGCAAAGGTAGGAGAGGGATAGGTTATAAAGGACTTTCAAAGGTAAACAGAAGATATTACAGTTGATATTGGAAGTAAAAGGGAGCCAAGGGAGTTTACTGAATGGGGAGAAGGGGGTGAAAGATGGTCTGGTCTGAGCCTTTGGAAGATCACTATGATAGCTGAGTGAGAATACACACGAGACTCACTACTGAATAGTCCAGTTGGGAAGCCATGAGACCCCTGCATCGGGGTGGCAGCAGAGTCTGGCAGAAGGAGGCATATGTCAGAGAGGCTCTGAAGGTAAAACCAACAAACTGGATATGGGGAATAGGGTGAGAAGGAGGAATCAAAGAAGACACTCATGGGCAAGCCTGGGAAGATCTCCTTGACAATAACAGGGAAGTCAGGAAGAGGGAAAGGTTTGAGGGCAAAGATAAGTTCAGTTTTGGACAATTTAAGTTTAAGATGTCTATAGATGCCCATTAAGCAGCTTAAGCTGTGAGACTAGAGGTCCAGAGAGAGGCTAGGACTGGATAAATGATCTGAGAAGCATTAACACAGAGATGATAATTAAATACATGGAAGCCAACAAGATTACCAAGCAAAACTATATAGAGGGAAAAGAGAAATCCAAACAAAACAGTACAGGAGGAGAAGAGAAGGTACAGGACAGAAGATTGGGGCATGGCCAGAGAAGAGTTAGGGTGGAACTTGGATAAAGAAGAAAAAGAGAAGGTTAGAAATGCAGGAGAACCAGGATAGAGGAGTATCACAGAGAAGAGGGAGACTGACAGTGCCAAAGGCTGCAGAGAGGTCAGAAAGGATGAGGACTAAGGAGAGGCCATTACATGTGGCAACTAAGAGATCACTGATAACTATGGAGAAAGCAATTTCAGCTGAATGAGTCTTAAAGCCAGTCTATGGAAAGTTAAAGAGAGTGGGAGTGAAGATGTGAAGTTACCCATTACAGTTGGCCTTATCAAGGAGTTTAGCCACAAAAAGGGACACAGAATGATACCTAGAGGCAGAGACAGATCAAGACAGATCAGAGAGATGGGATAAACATGGGAATGTCAGGAGGTAGCAGGGAAGCAGCCAGGCAGCAGTTTGCTGGGGCACATGGGCTGTACAGGCAGAGGGGTCTGTCCTAGCAAAGAGCCACCTCTTCATGTGAGACAGAAGTCAAGGAGCAGAGTGTGGTGATGGCATATTAGTGACATTTAAAAAGGAAAGATGATACAAAGCTCGCAGCCAAGAGCAAGTGGAACCAAAATTAATCAGGACAATGAAAGCCAAAGGAAGAAAAAGCATTCGGGAAGAGGAGATGGTTGTTGACAAGTGTCAAAAACTGCAAATAAAAAGCCAAAGCTATCAGAAACAGCAGTTAAAAGATCATGGATAACCTTTCCACGCTCGACTCAACCGGAAGACTGTTGGAAGACAAGTTTTTAAGGGCTGAGAAATCAGGAGGAGGCACAGAAGTGGAATTTCTAAAAGTTTCCTTTGAAAAAGAAGAACTATAGGATAAATACTCAAAAGGACGGCAGTGTCAGATGAAGTGGGCTGGGTTTTATTTTAAAGGGCAGAGTTATGAGTTCACTCTAGGTAAGAAGGAGTCTGAGACCCAGGATCAGGATTGCCACTTCAGTGTCAAGGCAGTAGCACAACTTGATTCAAACTTACTTTAGAGTCTTGTTAAATGCAAAATGCTACATCATTGATCTGAACATTCTGGGTTTTTGTTTTTGGAAGAGAGAAGGCAAGGCAATTGGGGTTAAGTGACTTACCCAAGGTTACACAGCTATAAGTGTCAAGTGTCTGAGGCCGGATTTGAAGTCAGGTCCTCCTGACTCCAGGGCTACCTCACTATCCCAACATTTTGGTTTTTTAAAAGCTTATCCATCAAACAGAGACTACCTGCATTGCTACCCACCTGCCCTGGAGCGGTCCTGGAATATCTCTTAGAGCATACTTCTTCTCATTCTCTTCCTCTGCTTTTCTAATTAAAAAAAAAAATTAACTTAACTTTCTGTTAACATTTAATTATGCAAACAAGTGGCACACATATCATGAGATTTCTGTTCAAATTACTAAAGCAAATCTAACTTTAAAAGATCAAACATTTCCCCCTTCCTCTTTTTTTTTTAAGAAAAGTTTGATTTTCTAAAGAAAGCATATTAAGATATTTTGCTTAGTTAACAGGAAGGTGGTTTTTGCTGGTTTCACACAAAAAAATTAATACAGAGGAAGAAGAGTTTATAGATTCAAATAAAGATGCTAAGGAAATGAAACTTTTAAAAGATATAAATCCAATTGAATTTATGACCAAAATGACATGCGTTCAAAATCCTTTAATTATATTACAAAAGGCAATTTTGACATGGAAGAAACTAAGCATTACATGCCTAATACCATTAGAGGCCTAAGAGGAGGAAAGTCTCACAGATTTCCAAGAGATAACATTGTTCTAGGTGCCTACCTCTGATTGTCCTCTAGCATCTTCATTGCTTCATTAAGATTTTTTCCCATTTCAGCTAGTGTAGGGTCAACCATCTGTTATATAAAAAGATGAACTGCATGTAAATAACCCTCTACCCTTTTAGAAAGATATTTCAATCAGTAAATTACTTTAAGTCAATAGTTATATAAAGTATTGCAAGTCATAAAAAGTTGGGTTTTTTTTTACTTAACACAAGAGCTATTTTTAAAAGTCCTTATTAAGACAACTACTCTACAAATATTACTTTTATATTATCATACAAAACATAAATGCAATAAACATCCTTATAAGACAGTAAAAAATATATTTTTAAAAATCTGGTGATCTGGGATAAAGGATAGGCTATATGTTTGCCAGTATACTCTTAATTGGTCTCCCTGCATCCAACACTATCTTGTCTCTAACTGAATCCCTACAAAGCTGACACTGATTTGACTGTGAGGTAGCAATTCCCTACAATAAACTGTACTCATCCTTTAAGAACAAAACAAAACAAAAAATCCATTTCACATGCCCCTACCATGCTCTTGAGCCCTATAGTTCTTTTCTCATAGCTTATAAATTCTACTTCTGTACCTTTTTCTGATTTTTTAACCCTTAACAATTTGTTTTCCAAATCTACCAGCTGATTAAAACTGCCCTCTTATAGTTACTGATGTTCCCTTAACTGCTAACTCTAATGGCCTTGGCTTTCATACTATTTAACCTCTCAGCAGTTTTTAATAGTCAACCATTTTCTCTTTCTGAATACTTATGCCCACTAGAGTTTGGTGGGTCAGGGGTGATATTTTCAGATCTGCTCTTTAGGAAAACCAATTTGGCAGCTGCTTGGAGAAAAGGTTAGGGTAAAGAGACCTGAAGCCTGGAGATCAGTTAGGAGGCTATTCCAGTAATCCAGGGAGATGATGAAGGTACTATTATTACCCCCATTTTAAAATTGAATAAATTGAGGTTAATAGAGGTCAAGTGACTTGCCCAGGGTCATACAGCTTTAAATGTCTAAGGCCAAATTTAAAATTAGGTCTGCCTGACTTCAGGCTCAACACTCTATCCCCATACACATCAACTATGGCAGTGGTTATATGGAGAGAACGGACAACAGATGTGAAGAGAAAAATGACAAGATCTGGCAACTGGCTTGATATGTGGGATGAGTAAGGAGTTTAAGATAACACCAAAGTTTTGAATCTTGTTAAGCAGAAGAATGGTTAGTAACCTCAACACTAACAGAAAAGTTTAAGAGAGGGATGGGAGTGGACTAAACGATAATAAATTCTGTCCCGAACATGCTGAACTTACTTGATAGGTATCCAGTTTGAAATGTCTAAGTCTAATCTTAGTGATCTGGGACTGGAGGTCAGGAGAGAAATCAGGGTAGGACATACAGATTTGGGAGTCATGTGCATAGAGATAATAAATGAACTCACAAAAGAATAAATGAGAAAATACAGAGATAAAAAAGGACCTGGATACAGCCTTGAGGTACAGCCACAGGTAGTGGGAAAAACATGGATAAAAATCAAGCAAAAAGGAGGCTGAGAATAAGTAATCAAACAGGCAGGAAGAGAAACACAAATGAACAGAATTGCAAAAACTCAGAACAAAAAGTATCTGGGAGGAGGATGTCCACAATGTCAAAAGCCGCAAAGATATGGAGAACGATGAAAAAAGCAATGAGATTTAACAATTAAGAGACCACGGGAACGCTGGAGAGAACTGCTTCAGATGAATGAGAAGTTCCGAAGTCAGAGAAAGAGGGAGAAGAACCGAAGCCATCAAGTACAGACTTTTTCCAAAAGGAGAGATATTTGGTGTCATCGAGCTGGGGAATGTGAAGACCCAGTAAGGGCCTGACTTTCTAGTTTGTTGTTTTTTAAAGGAGGAGACTTGGGGACAGCAGGAAAGAAACCAAAGATAGGAAGAAACTGGAGATAAAGGGAGGGATGGAGGAGTCCACCTGTTAGTGAATATGGGAAGGGGTAGGATAGATGGCACACAGAAGAGGGTATTCTCCTTGATAAGAAGAATGGCCACCTCCTCATTAGAGACTGGAGTAAAGAGATGGGAATGGGGAAAAGAGCACAAGGCAAAGGGCCTTTGTCTTTTTTTTTTTCCAGTGAAGTATAAATCAAAGGGAGAGGAGGTATTATGGGAGGTTTGAGGTCAACTTCAAAAAAACCCAAAAGACCCTGTGGTTAAGTGGAACAGGGATTCAATTAGAGAAAAACAGAACATGGGACTGCTCTGATGCAATGAGGGCACAATCAACTAAGATCAGATAATATAAACAAACTGTAGGCCCAGTCAGAATACTTCATGACTTCCTTATAGTTCTGTTCAGCAGCAAGGGGCAAATTGGGGGGGGGGGCAATTATTAAGGGGGCAAATAGTGGGAATAATTCAAGTTTGGGGCAGCAACAATGGGACCAAGGAGCAAGGGATTCTAGAGCAGACGAGAGTGTAGTGTTGGACTGGCTAGCTACAGGGTCATGAGTTAAGGAGAGGGTCTCCCAGAGCAGGACTGATGGTGTGGGAAAGCAGTGAGGGGCAGAGGAACAGGAGGTCACAACTGGGACAAAAGTTTAGGAGTAGTAAGGTACAGGTTGAGTAAGGGAGAGATGGAACAACATAAAATTGTGATCAGTAAGAGGAATTTAAGATTATACCAGTCGACAGTGCTGTCCCCATCTCCTCCTTTCCAAATGACTTTGTCTATTTTTTATACATGTTATTTCATTTCCAGCAGTAGTTAAACTTTTAAAGGTTAGGAACCATTTTGTTTTTGTCTTTGCATACCTGGCACCTAGCAGAGTGCTGCTGCTTGCTGAATGAATGACATTCAGAATATCCATACTTGCTAGCATGGTATGCTAAAGATCTCAAGAAGGTGGCAAAACACAAGCTATAATATAAAGTAAGATACAAGTGAGGCATCAAGTACCACCTAAATTTGATCAATACTCTAAATTTACCTGATGGATCTGTGATATTATTGCTCTGGGCACTTCTATTAATGCAGATTGTTACACCTCCACACTTTTTCTACCTGTGCAATATCACACACTCAATTTTCTGACAATTTTAATATTTGTGAAAACTAGTGCAGTATGTGATGTGTTCTTGTTACACTTGATTCTTGCTACATGACTAGCCCACCTCCTTTTCTGTACATCTATGTCCTTCAGGAGGTCTCTTATGCCCATGTTCTACCTACAAGTTGCTGTTGATAACATGGTATCCTACTTCCAGAATCACAGAAGCTTAAAAGAGCTTGGAAGAGCCTTGAAAGTCTATCTGTTCTATCAGGTAGCTGAACAGGAATCAAGTCTACAATATTCCTGACAAATGTTCATTCACCCTCTGCTTGGAGACCCCTAACAGTGGGGAACCCATTACCTCTCAAAACACCCTATTTCGGTTTAATTTTCAGGCAGTTTTCCTTATACTGAGCTAACACCTTTTAGTGGGGAACCCATTACCTCTCAAAACACCCTATTTCGGTTTAATTTTCAGGCAGTTTTCCTTATACTGAGCTAACACCTTTTAGTCATTTCTTAGTTTTGCTCTCTGCAGTTAATTAAGCAAGACAAATGACGGCCTTTCAAATACTTTTGAAGATACCTACTGTGTCATCCATACCTCCCCCAAGTTCTTTTGGCTCCTCCATCTTCTCACCATCCTGCTCACCCTTTTCTGGATGCATGCCAGTTTGCCAAAGTCATTCTTAAAACGTGGCATCAAAAATTGAGCACAATATTCAAGAGGTGGTCTTACCAGGGAAGAGCACAATGACCCCATCACTTTCCTCATTCTGGTCACCCTTTTAATGAAGCCTAAAATCACATCAACTTTTTGTATTTACTTATGTGTTCTACTACCAACGTGCATTAAGCTCACAATTCATCCCAGATCTTTTACCAGGACCTGTTGCCTAGACACATCTTCCCCCATCCTTATAATGGAAAAGTTGATTTTTTAGAATGCAAGTGTTAAGATTTTGCATTTACTATTATTAAATTTTCTCTCATTAGATGTCCTATCATTTTTGCATGTTGAGATGTTTCTGTTATCTGAAAATGTGATAAACATGTCACTGATAAAAAATACTAAATAATAAAAGTGTCAAGGACAGATGCCTAACACACACCCTAAGAGACTTTTCTCTCTGTCTGTCACTCCCCAATGACAATGATTCATGATGACTACTCTTAGGGTCCAATTATTCTACTAGATCCAATCCATCTAACTGTACTAGTATCCAACCTGCATCACCCCATTCTGGCTGTGCAAAGACACTGATGTAGATTTTGTCAAATACTTTGCTAACATAGAACAATCTACATGTACAGTATTTCCATGACCTACCAGTCTAGTAATATTTTCAAAAAAGGAAATTGTTAGTCTTGTATGACCTGTTCTTGATGAAGCCATATTAATTCTTAATGAACTAGTTCTTACTTCCCTTTCTGGTCAAAAACCATCCCCTTAATAACTTATTCTGGAATTTTGCCAATAGCAAAAGTCAACTCCACAAGCTCTTCCTTTTTTTTTTTTTAAATTAGGACAACATATTTTATCATCTCCACTCTTGCCACTGGTTCTTCTAAGATGTTTATAACCACCCATGGGAATAGAAATGTTAAAAAGATAACTTCTATAGCACTGAGTAGCAATAATAACCACAAGTCCTATGCAATCCAACCCAAACTCATATCATCCAATCCTAAATCCAATTCCCTGTCCATCTGCAGCACTAGTCCAAAGATTGCCCATTCAATTTCATGTCATAATCTGGGCAATATGCAAATTCTTAAGAGTTTCAAAAACAAAAATGGGATGATTTTTACAGGTAGAACTGTGCTAACTTTTAAAAATTGATGTGTTCTTTTATATTACATGCACTTCTGAATATATGCCTCCTCCTTGTCCAGTGAAGTATCTATTTTAACAAAGATTTAAAAAGCAAATACTTAGCAAGACCAACACATCAGTTATGTTGGACGTTATATGCAGTATCCTACACCAGAGTTACCATCTCTGCATTGAAAGAAGGGAATCGAATTTTCTCAACTTTTCTCTGGGGCCATTCTGGGTCATTATAATTAGACATTTCATCTTTGTTTTCATTCTGTTTTACTGTTACTGTCATTATGCACATTACCTTCCTAGTTCTATTTCTTTCATTCTGAATGATTTTAACACTCATTTTAATTCTTCATATTCATTGTGTCTGCATTACATTCACGTATAATAATTTGCTTACCCGTTCTCCAATTAATGGACATCTACTTTGTTTCTAATTCTTGTCATCACAATAAACGCTGCTATATTATTCTGATGTCGATGGGTCTTTCTATCTTTTTGACCTATTTATATGACCTAATATATGCTTAGCCCTGGGATCTCTGGGTCAAAAGACAAGAATAATTTAGTCACTTAGCTTAATTTTAAAATGCTTTCCAAAATAGCTGAACCAATTCAAAATCCCAACCACAATGTATTAGCATGCCTGTTTTTCCAGTGCCTACAAAACTGACTACTTCTACCCTTTGTCAATTTGCTGGGTATGTGGTGAAGCCTTAGTTGACTTTTTTTAAAAAAAAAAAACCTCTCTTATTAGTGATTTAAATAATCTATTTATATTCTTTGCCCACTTACCATTCACTGGGGAATGGTCCTTCACATTTTTATTTTAGTTCCAAGTATTTCTTAGATATTAGACCCTTATCAGAGATTCAGTTATCTGATACAAAGATTTTTGTATGTTCAATTTTACTCCTGGGGGAATGGGATTCCTCTTCTCCTTGTGAAAAAATCTTCTTTTGCATCTTTCTCACACTATTCCTGGTTCTGCCGTATGAGGTCAATCAGAATAAGGCTAATCCCCTTCTCTTCATGGCTGTTCTTCATATGCTTGCAACTACAATGTCCTACCTCATTCTTTCCTTCTTCAGGATAAATAGGCTCAATACTTTCAAATGATCTTTACATAATGCAGACTCAAGGCCTTCCATCATTCTGATTGCCCTTCTCTGGATATTCTCCAGTTAATCAACACCCTTTTAAAACCACAGTCCCCAGAGAATGTAAGACTAGATGACCCCTACAGGTCCTTTCAGCTCCAAGCCTATGATTACTTATTCCCATTATTTCAGCTCTTTTGTTTTCCACTTTATTAATTTCTGCCTTAATCATAATACTCTCCCTTTTCTGTTCTCCTCTGGAACATTACTTTGTTCCCATGTGTAAGATTCCCCTACCCTTAAAATGTGATAATTCCAAAAGTAACTACCAATGTAGAACCAAATGAGTGTCAGACTAAGCCAATTCCATGAAGAGAAGCAGGACTGTTCATAAAAGTGAGGTTGCCATTGTTGTCTTTATTGCTGACTTTGGGTTTTTTCCCCCAAAACCTTTCATTTCACTGTTACAGGGAAATTCTGGCAAGAAAATTCCCTCTACCAATACATACAGGCAAATACTCTACAATTCTGTCTCAGAGATCTGGGGGCACAGAAAAATGAGATGACTGGCACAGTGTTCTCCAGCCAGCATGTGTCAGAGGTAGGCTTTGAACTCAAGTCTTATTGAAGCCCAGTCTTTTTGACTCTAACCATTACACCCTATGGCCTCGACTTTACATGCACACAATTAACAAAGTTAGCCAAAATGGATACATAGGATCGATGCTCTAATTTTCAGGCCTTCTTTCATCCCCCTGCCAGGGCTGCCTTAAATTTTACTAGCACTTTTTCTCAGTTCTTTTCACCTCTACTCCCACTCCCCATCATTTATGTGTAAAATAAAATGTTTTCCCCTACCGTTAAAATGTGATAATTTCAAAAGTAACTACAGCAAACGGGTGTTGTGAGGATGAATAAAAATTAATATATTTGAAGTGTTTAATAAACCTTACGGTACCATATAAATACCAGCTATTATTACAAGCCTTAAAAACCAAATGACAACATTACAATGCAGTATCATTAAGAAATACTAAAATGTTCAATTATCCCAAAGAAGCTGTAATCACAACGCAGATATTAGGCCTATACCATCCTGTGTGCCTTTCATCCATGTCTTCTCAGAAGTCTACCATAGGGAGTATACCTAGGCTATGGATGGAAGGGTAGAAGAGAGGGCTCTTCAAGCTCTCTGAACATGATTACTCATCCATCCACTTTGCTTTCCCTGTGTGGATAGTTAGACCAAACCCTTTAGAGTAACTGAGGGTCTCATTTTAGAATAATTATTTACATTGTTCTGGGGCTTGATATAATCAGCATGACAACATCTGAAAATTGGAGCATATGGAAGACCACACCACCTATAGGGAATTCCCCCTCAATCTAGACTCTTTGTTGTATGTCTTCTATGACAGTGTCAAACAGCTTAAGTAAACACATAATTCTCCCTACTTTATTACTCCATTAGTATTAATGATCAGAGGACTGTAAAAGGTTATCATCATCTCTTTTGAGGAATAATTCATGATTCTGAAATATGCACAGCAAATATCATGTTGAAAGGTAAGAATTTAAGATGTTATTTTTGTCTACAAGTCAAATGTTTTTTCATAGTTAAGAAATACTAACCACAATGGAATCTTATATTTTCTGCATTATTCAATTAATTATGTGATGGTCAATATGTAGTCTACTATGGAATCTATCTCTAATATCTAATAAGCCTATCTCTTAAGTTCTATTATATTTTTATCAATGATGCTCAATACATGTATTGATTATTTTCATAATTTTACACAGACAGAAAAGTGGATATATGGGTTAATATTAATAGATGCTCTATTTCTTCTGAGTAGTAATAAAGTTGGAGATCTTTTTAATTTCCTCATAATTTTATCATCCTTTCCTTCAAATACTTGAGACGTAATTTTTCAATGTCTTCACATCTGTCATCTCCAGCAAGGACTGCCTCTATGTATACTTAATCTAGTTCAGCTGTCTTTCTCGTATTTGTCTGCTTGAGGGTCATTTTCATTTCTTCTATAAAGATATCTGGAATTGTGATGTTAAAGTCCAATTATAGTCATTCCACTAACTGTGACACTATAAAGATTTTGTTTTAAAAACCTGTGCAGAAGTTTTCTAACTTCCATCTGTTACCCTCACAGTCATCCTTAAGTGCCCTGTGAATGACTTTGCTTAACTCTTACCAAGTTTTCCTTTTTGGAGAAAAATTTTATACACACACACACACACACACACACACACACACACACACACACACATACACACATATACACATATATATTAAATCAGCAAAAATCTTCCTTCACTTACCAACTCACCTCACCTACCATGAGAAGAAAAGAAAAAAACCTGTTAAAAACACATATAGCCAAATAAAACAAATTTCACATTGGCCACGTGCAAAGCTATTTATTTTATTCTGAACTTTTATTTCTCCATCAAGAGGTATGTTTTACCATTAGTCCTCTGGAATCATGGATAGTCATTACACTAATCACAGTTCCCAATTCTTTCCAAGTTGTTTGACTTTATCATATTGTTGTGATTGCTTAAATTGTTCTCCTGGCTTTGTCCACTTCAATCTGCATCAGTTTAGAGAAGTCTTCCCAGGTTTCTCTGAAACCATCTCTCTACCATTTCTTAATATACCATTACTTGTTCATCCATTTCCTAATTTATAGGCACCCCCTCAAATTCCCATTTTTTGTCAACTCAAAAAGAGCTCTAATATTTCTGCACAGAAAGTTTGTTTAGCTTAAGGCCAATCACTCCATTAATCTATCCTCCCTCTAATTCCCCCACCCCACCTTTTCCCTACTGCCCTATTAAGTGAAATGTACTTCTATTTTCAACTGTGTGTGTTTGAACTTCAGTTTCTATGCAGCTCTGATCTTTTTATCAGGAATGCTTGGAAGCTCCCTGTTTCATTAAAGATTCATTTTTTTCCCTTGAAGCATTATACTCAGTTTTACTAGGTAAGTTAATTCTTGATTGTAAACCCATGTCCTTTGCCTTCTAGAATATTATAGTCCAAGTTCTCCAATTCTTTATAGTGGTAGCTGTTAAATAATGTAGACTGTGGCTCCTCAGTACTAGAATGCCCTCTTTCTGGATGCTTGTAATAATAACAGAAGCTCTTTATTTGGGCTATGATATTCCTTCGAGTTTTCATGCTGGTGTTTCTTTCAGGAGGTGATCATTGGATCCTTTCTATTTCCTTTTTGCTCTCTAGTTCTAAGGGATCTGGGCAGTTTTAAGATTTCTTTGAAGTAGGATGGTAGGTTCTTTTTTGGTTATGGCATTCAATGATTCTCACACTGATTCTTAAATTTTTTCTCCTTGATTTATTTTTTTTTTAGATTTTTCTTTTTGCTTTTTGGTGGGGGGAAGGCAGGACAATTGGGGTTAAGTGACTTGCCCATGGCTAGTTTTGTGTTAAGTGTCTGAGGCCAAATTTGAACTCAGGTCCTCCTGACTCCAGGGACGGTGCTCTATTCACTTCGCCTCGTAGCCACCCCCTCCTTGATTTATCTTATCCAGGTCAGTTGTTTTTACTATCATACCTTACATTTTCTTCTCATTCTTCAGTCTTTTGACATTGCTTAGGCAAGATTTTGTGCCTCTTGTGCCAACTATTAATTTCCTTTCCAATTCTTTTTTCCATAATTCTTATTTATTTTCCAGTTTTTTTCACAAGCACTCTCATTTCCTTTACAAAAAAAATTTTAAACTTTAAAAAAAAAATTAAACTCTTGCTTCTTCTCCTAGAGATTGGCTTGGAGTTAGAAAAACCTGAATTCAAATCCTGTCTCAGACTTTTTTAATAGACACATTTAATAGCTGTCTTATCCAGGGCAAGTCACTTAACCTGTTTGCTTCGGTTTACTCAAATGTAAAATGGGGTTAATAACGGCACCCACCGCTCAGGGTTATTCTGAGGATACAAATGAGATAATATTTGTAAAAGCATTTAGCACAGTGACTGTAGAAACGCTTCTTCCTTCCCCTCTTCCAGTTGCTTGTGCCCAAGCTGTGTTTTTCTCTAAAGCACTGCGTATACGTTTAAGAGTCATTCTCTTCTGCTTTCGTCTTCAGTTGCCCTGCCACTATAATAAACATTTATTGGTACACGCTAATATGTTCATGTTTTCTTCTCCATTAAACCCCTTGAAAACAGAGACTAGTTCATCTTTCTGTATCTCCTACTTAGCACAGTGCCTGGTAGATGGTAAATGTTTAACAAATGGGAGTATCTTACCAATCACCTGCTACATGTCAAGCACTGTGCTAAATGCTGGGGATACAAAAAGGGGAAAAGACAATCCCTGACCTCAAGGAGCTCAGAGCCTAACAGGGAAGACAAAAAGCAAACTACACACAGGATAAACAGGGCGTGACTAGCAGAGAAAAGGCGCTAGAATTACGAGGGGGCGGGGAAGGCTTCCTTTAGAAGGTGACACTTTAGTCGGGATTTGAAGGAAACAGGGAAGTCAGCAGTCAGAGAGGAGCAGGAGGGAGAGCATCCCAGGCATGGGCTGACCAGAGAAAATGCCCACAGCTCCGATATGAGAGTGGCTCGTTCTTAGAACAGCTAGGGTAAGCTTAGATTCAGCATAACTGGATCAAAGAGTACAAGTCAGGGAAGACTAGAGAGCTAGGACAAGGGCTAATTTATGAAGGACTCTAAATGCCAAACAGAACATTTTATATTTGCTCCTGGAGGTACAGGGAATTGCTGGAGTCTACTGAGAGGGGAGGAGGTGGAATGTGACATGATAGGACATTCACTTTAGGAAAAGCACTTTAGTAGCTGAAAGGACTGAAGTAGTTGAGACAGGCATCACAGAAGCAGGTAAAAACCATTAAACTGTATCTGGATCATGGATAAGCTCTGCTATCCTGCTAATGGAAGTAAAAACTGGTTTGATCATTTTGGTGGGCAATACAATACACAACAGTTAGGAAAAGCTTTTGTCTAGTCATTCCACTACTAGAACACCATAATAAAGATAAGAGAGGGGAAAATATGTACAAAAGTATTTAGTGCTACCTTACCCAAATAGTAAATGTCTTATAAAATAGCAAAAGAAATACGGAAAGAGTAAATGATACAAATTGAAGAAAACACTTAAATACACACATGTATATCTGATCCCCATGTTCCAAGAGATGCTATTTCATTAATGATCATTCCCTCCAACAACGTACATCAGACCATCCAAGACTGACTGTCCATCTCACATAATTCTCACCTACAAATCTCTGTACAGGAGGTCGGAGGTCTAAACTAACATGGGGGAAGGGGACAGGAGGGAAGAAGAGTTAGAGTTTTCTTCATAATGCAGTACGAGGAATGTACATGTATTGTCCTTCACTCTTGCTACGTGATCAGCACAATATCTTTTCCAGCTAACATTTCTCTAACGGCATCCTTTATATGGCTTCTCTTGTGTAACTCTTTATTTGTAATGTGTAGCTTCGTATTCATCATAGCCACCATGTGCCTTTCCATTGCTCTGGGGGGATCCTTAAGTTTAATTCTTCAGAAATCAAAGTATTCTATGACTATCATTATATATCATCACTGGAAGAACCACAGTGTTAATAAAAAAAAAAATCTGGCTTTTATTTAAAGAAATGTGTAATCTGCCAAGGGCAAGCCATCCTAGCCTATTCTACCCCTGCACAAATTTGACAATTACCACTTTAAAAAAAGACAAAAATGGGGGGTGGGATGAGTGGGAGGGAATTATAAGCAGCCTTGTACAATATATCTACTATGACAATGTTTTGCATAGCTAGACATGTACAACATATACTGAATTACTTATATCCCAAGAAGGAATGGGTGACAAGGGAGGAAGGAAATGGATCTGAAATTCAAGGTCGTAACATTAAATGTTTCAAATATATATAAATACTATTATTAATACTCTTTTGCTTGTAATAGGGAGATAAGATGTGCAGGCATTGGGACACAAAGATTCATCTTCCTCTAATGGAAAAGTCGATGGGGGTATGGGAGAAGGTATGGGAGAGAGCAGATTGGAGGAAGCGATATCTTGTGGGACTGCTATTCTGGGAGGTTGGGTAGGGGAATAATGGGGGGAAAATGATTGTAACTCAAAATCTGGCGGAAATGAATGATGTAAAACAGAAGTTAATAAAGTATTTGTTTAAAAAAAAAAAGACAAAAAAACTTTACAAGAAAGTGTCATTATTATTTTGTTACATCTTATATTTTTCTTTTATTAAAATATTTTAAAATAGCCCAGAGCTTATGGTTTCATTTGCAATTCTGTCCTTTAATTTGTTTGTAATTTTACTGGGACATATTGGGAAATTAAGGCAATGTAAACAAAACAAAACAAACCCCAAGAGATTTTTTAAAACATTTTTTTAATTTAAAAAACATGTAGAAAGGATCAATATGTCACATCAAGGTTCTCAATGAGACTACTATAAATAGCAAATGACACTTCATCTTTAAAAATCGTAAGCAGAGGGGCGGCTAGGTGGCTCAGTGAATAGAGCGCCGGCCCTGGAGTCAGAAGGACCTGAGTTCGGAGCCGGCCTCTGACACTTAATCCGCACAAACAAAAACCTAGCCGTGTGACCTTGGGCAAGTTACTTAACCCCAATTGCTTTAAAAAAAAAAATCGTAAGTAGGTCTGTGTTCACATATAAATTATCTCCTTAATTAATGCAATCACAAAGAATAGAAATACTATCAGAAAATGTTACCAAAGGGTCTTAACTCTTTTATTAGTTCAGCTGTGACGTATACATGTACTTCAAGTCTGGAATTTGATTTATATGAATATGAATTTGATTTATATTAATATTAATATGAATTAATGAATGAAATCATAATAGCTAGCATATAGTATTATAAGGTTTACAAAGCATTTTACCCATACAACAACCCTGTAAGGTAGGTGTTATTATTATTATTATTCCAATTTTATAGATGAGGAAATTGAGGAAGACAGGGGTTAAGTGACTTGCCCAGGGTGACATAGCTTATAAGTTTTAAGAGGCTATATTTGAACTCACATCTTCCCAGGCCCAGGGCTCTATTCAATGTGCCACCTTACTGCCTCCATAATGGAACTAATTCATCATTTCATTTATATCCCCTTCTTTCCACTCACAGAACCACGCTGGCCTTATTCAATTCTTTGGGTTGGTCTCTATGCCTCATCTCTCCCCACTCTGATCCATCTTTCATTCAGATGTCAAACTGATTTTCCTAAAATATTGGTCTGCCCATGTCTTATCTCCCCATAAGCAATAAAACTCCAGTAACTCCTTATTACCTCCAGGTTAAAATATAAATTCCTCTGTTTGGCTTTTAAAGCCCTTCATAATCTGATCCCTTCCTATCTTTTCCAATATTTCTGTACTTTCCTCCCTTCCATGTACTCTACCATCTAGTGAGACTGTCCTCCTTGCTGTTCCTCAAACAAGACACAATATCCTTTTCTTTTTTTTAATTTTATTTTCAGTTCCAAATTCTCTCTCTCCTCTTTCCCTTCCACCACCCATTAAGGCAAGAAAAACAAAATCTATTTCCAAATAATTAATGCAAAACAAACTCCCATAGTATGAAAGAGAGGGTGGGGAGGGAGGGAGAGGGAGAGGGGGAAAGGAGGAAGAGAAAGAAAGAAAGAGAGAGAGAAATTAAGAAAGATTCAATCTGAATTGATTAGCTCCATTAGCTCTCCATTCAGAGGTAGAAACCATGTTTTATCACAGGAAGTTTGGAATGTGGTTTGTCGTGTTGTTCAGTTAAGTCTTTCAAAGCTTATTATCTTCACAGGATTGTTATTGTATAAATTTTTCTTCTGGTTGTTCTCACTTCACTTTGCAGCTCACATAAGTCTTCCCAGGTATTTCTGAAACTATTGTGAAATTATTCCCATCACCATTCTTACAGCAGAAAAGTATCCTACTCCAATTATATACCACAACTTGTTCAGTCATTCCCCAACTGATGAACTTCCCCTCAGTTACCAGTTCTTTGCCTCACAAAAACAAACAAACAAAAAACTGTTATAAATATTTCTATACATGTCAGTTTTCAACTCCTTCTTTGATCCCTTTGGGTTACAGACCGACTAGCTGTACTGTTGGGTCAAAGAGTATGCACAGTTTAATTGCTCTTTGGGTGTAGTTTGAAATTACTTTTCAGAATAACAGTTCTACAAACAGTGGGACTTGAATACAGGTATTCCAGCTGTCCACAAAGCCAGTGGTATCTACGAAGTGGGGACCTTAGGTCAATAACTGATCTATTAAATAGAGAGCAGGAAGATGGGTCACATTCCACCCATCCTGCCATAGTTAATCCATGGGTTTGTTTCCAACACAACCACACCAACCACTTATGGGTAAATACTCCTCAAACCACACCTTTCTTAGAAGTTTCACTTGGGTGCCCTGTTGGAGCCCCACACTCTGCCTTGCAATTACTGAGCTACCACAGATGGGCAGGATCTGTGCTTTCACATAGTAGCCACTTCCTCCTCCTTGACCTCCCCCCAGAAAGGAGTGAATATAGCATAGGAAGGGTCAGGATGTGCATCAGAAATCTCATTACTATTACCTCCCCCACCTTCACTGCTCCTCCAAGTCCACCATGCATCTTCCAAATTTCTTTATTTCCATCAAAAGCACCATCATCCTTCTAGTCTCCCAAGTAATTCTTAACTTCTTACTCAAATTAAAGTGTAAAATCATTCAACCAGCAAACTTTATGGCCTTTTCTCAATCCTCATCCTTCTTGACTTCTTTGGATCATTTGACACTATTGACCATTTTCTCTTCTTGGTATGTTCTTGTTCCTCTCAAGTTTACTGAAAAGAATTTTGTGTGCCACCAATAAATATTCATATCTGCATACATAAAAAACCTGGAAATAGAATTTACTTGTTTAAAAATCCTCCAATTAATTTCTTTGGATTCTAAACCCATTTGCTAAAAAATAAAACTGCAGTATATTTTGAATAGTTTGTAAGAATAAATGAAGGAAGGAAAATTACTGGATGAATTTCAACAAAATCTTTTGAACTGTCAGTTGGGACTGAAAAATCAGTGTCACGATTTAGTAATCACAGCTGATAATGCACTTTTCCCATTTGGATCTACATGTTTTTTCGAAGTATCTTTTTCAGCTGCAATAGCTATTAGATCAAGTATCAAAATAAACTGAACTTAGAACTAGACATTCTAATTACAGTAGCAAAACAGTTAAACCAAGATTTAAAAAAATGATAAAGCATATCATTGTTCTTACTAAAAACATCACTGTTAATAATATTTTAGTGAGAGCAAAATAGGAGTTTACATCATTAATACTTTTAAAATTTCCTTTATCTTTTTCTCATTTCTATTTTTGTCTAAGTTTTATAATGTGCATAATTACTAGTAGCCATATATTTTATAAATAAGTACATACACATATACTATAGTCTATATTCAAAAATTTTTTACCAATAGGGTATATAATCAAAAAACTTTAGAAACTACTGCACTGTAAAACAGGACCCTGCCCTCTTTGCTAACATTTATAATTACTTTAAGGCTTATGTATCACTTTTTATCTGATCCTCAGGTCTTTCCAATTCTCATGTCAGCATTCTACCAACTATACCAACTTGTCTCTAGTCCAAGAGTTCTTAAACCTTTTTTGTGCAATGAACCCAAGTTCTGTATTAAAAAGATTACCTACTGCCTAGTATCATAATTCCTAGTCTAATCTCCCCTACAACTACTGCCCAAAAGGGCAAGAATCACTTTATCCTCAGCAAGAACCAAACAATACCTTCTAAGTAGCTGGTTCAAAATAACGATCTGCTAAAAATGTTGTACTTTGGGGATGATTTTTTAATTAACTGAAGCAAATATTTTTTTTCCTGTGGAAAGAAAAGTGATTTGAAAACCAGGAGAGTTGAATTTTAACCCTTTTTCTACTATGAACTAGCAGACCTCAGAATAGTCATTCTACCTTTCTGGTCCTCTGTAAAATAAAGATGGTTGTTTAGATGATCTTTACAATCCCTTTCAGCTAAGGAAAAAAGCAAAAACCAAATCAAAACCCAAGATTCAAAGTTATAGTGGAGTCATGATTAGTGGGCAAATAAAAAATTCAACTTCTCTCCCTTAACATAAAGATAAGGCAATAAACTCTTGGCGTTCCACACTACCCAGCATTCAGTTTAGCACTATATATCCTTTCATTGCCTTCATGAAAAAGGTGTGCATTATGAAAGGGAATCTGGGAGAGTCTTTGAAGCAGCAGGAAAATACACAATCCACAACCCTGTACAGGAAGTTTTCCTACTCTGTAGCCAACAGATAAGATTTACAAAGCCATCTTGGCTGATTTCAAGACTTTCGAGATTTGCTTTTGGTTCTAAGTGAAGATAGGTAAGATATTTTAAAGGAAGTTTCTACTGGCAGGTAACACTCAGAAACATTCCACTCAGCCAGGTGCTAACAACACTTTTTGTGGTAGTAGCACAACAAGGAAAAGAGTTTTTAATAATGAAGGCTGAAAGGGAAAATATTGTAATACAAACAAAGATGAGTTCAAACCCTATATCCTCCCCCAAAGACAATGGAAAGTAACTAGGTAATAATTATTCAGATAAGAAGGAGAATTAAAATTACTCTTTTGGAGATGGGTACTTACTTAATATATTACCAATTAAAAGAGCCTGTCTCTTTAAATCAGCAAAGTAAAACAATATTCAAGAGTTGTTCAAAGATGGAATTGAACTGAATAATAAAACAAGTAGCAGGGCACCCTCTCATAATAGTCCTTGAAGAAAATTTAGATGTAACATTAGATATATTTGTACAGTTTTACAAGTTTAAAACAATGGGTTTTCTAAACTAAGAACTCAATTCAACCAGTATTAAACTTGGTACTATGAGCAAGGTTCGGTATTAGATAGTAGGTACTAATAACACACCCAAAATACCCAGGAAATCGTTCCTGGCTTCGAGGAGCACATACTATGTGAGCAAGTAAATAAATGCAAAATAATTTGAGAAAGGAGAGAATACTAACACTTGGTTATCAGAAAAGGTTTCCTGTAGGGGATGATTTATTTGCTTTTCTTTTTTTTTTTCCAAAATTACATTAACTGAGTTCATGTAAGTTTTTAAAAAACCATTTGATGAATGAGGTAAATAACCCTAGGCTTTCTGTTAAAGTAACAGATAAAATAGAATCATTAAGAATGATCTAAATTTAATTTTTTAAAAACAGATCTAAATCTGATCCTAGAGTAATTTATTCTATCACCTCAAGCAAAGAGCTATTCACATCTTCACACTACCACTGCTGACACCTGCACTTCAAGAAACAGTCAAGAATCAGGGTTCCATCTCCTTTATTCCTAACCAAGGGCCTTCCCAGTGCAAGTACAGGAGCACACCATTGCCTGGGGGATAAAAAAGGAACTGGTTTGGCACAGAAAGCCCTACATGATCTTCCAGGTGACTTCCACCTCACAGATGTCTCCTTCACATAGTCTACAATCCTATTAAACTGTCTCCAGGTACAAGCCTGCTCTATCTCCCACTTCTAAGCCTTAGTACAGGCTGTTTCCCTGGTTTGGAATGCTCTAACAACCTTCCCCTATTCCCCTACTCTCTTCAAGATTTTATTCAAGAGGACTTTCCTGAACTGTCCCAAATGATAAATGATCACATCACTTCATATTTGTTTTGTCTGTATCCTGTACTTGTTTGTGAAAGGTTGTATCCCTTCAACAGGACTTAAAACTTCCAGAAGGCAGGGAATAACAGGTTTTTGTCTTTGAGTCTCCAGCATCTAGCAAAGTGTATGGAAATTAGCAGGTGCTCAATAAATAGGATAGGATAAACCAGGGTAGAGACTGGATTGTGTAACTTCACTGTACACAACAACTCCTCAATGAGGAAACTTCCTTATCAAGGTAGGTGGTACCTCCCCAGAAATTAAAGTCTGAGAAAGCTGTCTGGAGCAAGGACTGCTTAAGTGACTTACTTGGAGCACAGACTGCTTAGGTGACTTACTTGCCCATAATCATTTAAGTATGTCAGAGGCAGGAACTGTATCCAGATATTCCTGACTTGACAGTCAACTTTCTATTCATTATATAAGCATTGTTGATGAACTGATTCAAAGTTTGGAGATAAAGAAAACGAAGCTCACAGAGGTTACATGACTTGTCCAATATACTATAAGTAACAAGGCCAAGACTCAAACCCAGGTGTCCTAACTCCGAGATCAACACTCCTTCCACTGCACCATTCTTCTCTCTTGATAAATTATGTCACGAGGAATTGCTGACGTTAGGTAAGGTTCTCTGTTACTTAGCAGAATACAGAGAATTACGTACTCTCTTCAAGGATATATCTGTAATTCACATACAAACTGGCTTCATACAGAAACTTTCCATACATTTTGAATTTCTAAATAATGCTGAAATTTTTTGCAGCAACACAGCCTAGTAAAACACTAGTTTTAATACCTCTTCAAATTCTCAATGGATAGTACAAGATCTATCATTATGACCAATTAACTTTTATCCAACACCCAGACAGATCTAAGTACTAATCAAATGGTGACAAAGTAATATTTGAAGTTGCGTCCTACACTGGAGATGGGAGGTGAGGGTTACTTCCTTTAGTGATCTGGCCTAAAACATACTAGACTTGAAAGTAAATCATCCTACTCCCCTATGAAATTATACACAAGCCCTCCTGAAGTTTGTTCTCTCTCCCTTAAGACCTGTGCGAAACATAACAGCTAACAGAAAATTCTTTCACACTGAATTGCTTCTTACTCCATCACTGGTGATGCCCAGGTGAAAAAGGAAAATGTAAGCAGTAAAAATTGAAGAAAGGACTATATACTAAACAACGGCCTGAACATTTTCCTTTAGCCAGAACCACGATGTTGTAAGTCACAAGTGAAACAGCGTAAAAATGAAATGTTATTTTGTTTCCCTTCTGCAACGACTATTCAAGACTGACAACATATCACTGTTGGGCATACCTGGTCCACAGTAGGCACTTACTGACTGGCCCTACCCCTTATGACTTGCAGAACAAGCCCACAAGAACTATTCCAGCATCTGAACCACAAGGAAGTCACCAGGGCTGGTCAGGACCACAGACCTGGTCAGTACTGGCTGGAGCAGCAGGCCTGGGGAGAGCAGCCCGTCAGTGCACTGCTTGTTGCACATCACAACACTTAATCGTGCACAACTTTAAACAAACGCGCAGTTGGTTCTCAGGTCCGCTCTTCCGCTTCATGAGACAAGATTAAATTGGAAGGGGGGGGGGCTCTTTTTCCTGTTCTGTCATCACTTCTTTTCTTGGCAGCCGGTCTGAGCTGCTCTCCTTGGGGGAGGTTCTGGGACGTCAGCAGAGACCCTGAGGCTGGGTCTCCCGATCCCGGGACACACAGCCCTTCCTGCATGACCGGGATGGGGGGAGAGGGGCAGCTCGTATCCCTCCCCCCCCCCCCCGCCTGGCTTCTAGTGCCTTCCCTCTATTGATCATCTCCAGCGTATCCCAGACCGCACACAGCAGACTGGGCGCTCCCGGAGGGCAGGGACTGGGTCTGACCTTTCTGGCTCCCCACTAGGGGCCCGGCCCACACACAGTAGGCGCTTAATCAATGTCTCCAGACGGTCCCGTCCTGCGGCTCTGCAGCCACAGCCCGTCACGTGCCGGGGCCAGACCCCAACGAGCGCCCCTGGGCCGCCCCGCGGACGGAGGGCAGCCCGGCGGGGCTCGTACCCACCGCCGCCACCAGTGACGCACGCCGCGGGCTCACAATCCCGACACACCGAACACACACCGCGCAGCCCCGGCCAGGCGGCTCTCGCGGCCCATTCGACCCGCAGCCCCCTCCTCGGGAGCAGCCCCGCCCCCCACCCGGCCCGGGCCCCGACGCCAGCCCCGGCCGGCAGCCGCCGCCCCCGGAGGAAGATGGTCCCAGCGCCGCCCGGGAGGCGTGAAGCGGGGTCCCCCCTGGCGGCGGGGCCGGGGGCCCGCCTCCCCTTGGCTCTGGCTCCCCACGAACCTTGTCCAGGGAGATGTCCATGACTCGGGACGACCCGAGGGCAGCCGGACGGTCCTGCGTCCCACTTCCGCCTCCTGCGCCTCCGCTGCCGTTTCCACGCTGGCAGCGCTGACGTCCCGGCCAATCCTCCATGGGGGGTGAGGGAGGGTGGGGGGGAAAGAGGAAGGAGGGGGACAAGGAGGAGGAGAAGGGGAGAGGGAGGAGACGAAGGAATGTCCAGAAAGGGGCGGGGCAGGCCTGAGCGACGCGGAAGTGGGTGGAGCCATTCGGCTTTCCGTGTCGGTGACGTCAATGCGACCGCCTCCACTATTCGCGGGTCCAAGGGGGGGACGGAGGAGGAGAAAGGATGACGTGTTTCTGAGCATAACCTCCAAGGGGCGACTCTAGAATTCGTTACCATCATCCATTTTGTTTTTAATACTTGTCACAAAAATTAAGCGGCAGATTGCTGTATTAAGATGCCGGTTCTTTTCGTCTCAGTTCCCACGCCTCTTTTCCTTTCCTTCAAGTATGGAACAGGTCACTCCCTGGAAGAGGGCGGGAGAGCATCGGGCTTGCACCTGCACATGCGCGCCACGCGACTGGGGCTGGGAAGATGCGCAGATTTGAGATGAGGCCAAGAGCTCTCCGGGCTTTCAAGCAGCGTTAGGCCCTTCAGCCTGTGCGTGGGTCAGGACCCCTCATAAACCGTGTTAGATTAAAAACGAAAAGAAATTCAGCCCTTCCACGTGCCGTGGGGGAAAGAAGGGAGAACATCTGGTTACGGAAAAGGAAACAGACCAGTGTGGGGGGAGGGGTGGGCAGGAGATGAAACTGACCAGTCCCGGGTGGCAGACGGCCATCTCCGCACTCCTTGTAATTCCACTGATTGCCACCTTGGCCTCCTGGCTTCCTTCATGGCGGTTCAATCCCTTCCCCCACTGGGCAAAGATCCTGGAGTGGCAGATGACTTGCCCAGGGTCACACAGCTACTATATCTGAGGACAGATTTGAACTGAAAAGATGAGTCTTCTGTCTTCCTGCCCAGCACTGTAAAGCCTAGCTGCCCTAGTTTCCTTCATATCCTAGCTCAAATTCCACCTTGTATGAGAAGCCTTTCCTGATCCTCCCACAATGCTAGTGCCTTCCCGCTAAGATTATCTCCGATTTATAGTCTGCATATATTTTGTTTGTTCCTAGTTGCTTGTGGTCTCCCCCATTAGACTGAGAGCAGGGATGGGGGGGGGGGAATAGGGGAGGCTTTCTTTGTATTCCCAGACCTACCACGCTGACTGACACACTTGATAAATCCTAGTTGAATTGTTTCTCTTGAAGCCACTGAAATGTAATGATTGTCAGGATGACTGATTGCTGAGTGGGGCTTCTCGGAGACCTGAATCCCAGTTAGCTGTTATTACCCTTTTCACTTATCTTATTTTTATGCAGTAATAACAAATAATTTACATTTATGTGACAATTGGAAGTTTGCAAAGCATTTTCTTCACAACTGTTTCTGGAGATAAAGTAGCATAAGAATTTTACTCATTTTATAAAAGAGATAACTGAAGAGCAGAGAGATTAAGTGACTTGGCCTGGGATAACATAGCTAGTGATTGTTAGAGCCCTTCTGATGGGTAGTGATGGTGCAGTGGAAAGAGCCTTGGGAATAAAGTAAGAAGACCTTGATTCAAATCCCAGCTATGCCATTTACTATCTGTGTGACCTGGGGCAAGTCATTTAACTTCTCTCCTCCTTGGTTACCATATCTGGAAAATAAGGGAATTAAACTAGATGACATTTAAAGACCCTTGCAGCTATTTTTCCCCCCTGATCCTACATACTACTCTCTTCCTTTTTTATGATGTTTAAACATCTTTGGTAGCTGAAAAGTTCTTTGATTTCATCCCTGTGAACACTCCTTTCAGTTGTGAAGATCATAGACCAACTGTACCTTCTTTTGCCATTCTTGTCTATGCTTCTTAAGTGTCCTTAAATGCTCCATGAAGGAGCTAATCAATATGAGTCTTTCCTCTGCAGCAGTATTCTGGTAAGCGTTTAATAGCCAAAGAGTTTTTAAATTCACAAATGTTTTTTTTAACTACTTTAATCTGCATTATTAACACTTTCATCATCATTTTCTTAAGTCTAGACAACTGACAAAATAATAAACAAGCCCTGATTTGTAGATTTCCAAGATGTTAATGCTCAAACTGAAAATTTAATTATTGGCATTGGGAACTTGTTCCAATTGATTCCAACACACTCCTGCTCTGGAGCTTCTAATATTTAGATACTAGTACAACACAACAGTTTTTTGGTTGCTATAGGACTGGTATGCCAATTCTTTAGTAGGTTGATAATAAAATGTTGCATGCTGAAGGTCATAGGGAGCCCCTGGAGTTTACTAATTGAATGCCCAAAGTAATAAAAAATTTTATTGCTGAAACCTTGAAAGATATCTTGAGGTTTACAGGCTAGATTTCTTCCTTAAGGACCAAGTCTTAAAACCCAAAATCTCTTGGGCTCTCACCATTTGGCCAATAACTGGCCCCAGCCCAAGTCTCACTCAGTCATTGTTTGGGCCCAGAAGTCTCAGAGTGAGTGTAAATAGCAATTGTTTCTGTTTTGGCCAGAAACCCTAAGGGTCTTCCCCTCCCAGATTGATTTTTTTTTTTAAACTAGGTAAAAGAGTCTGTTCTTTGCCTCTTTTCTTACCTAGCCTCAATCACTGAGTGAGTGTAGCCTCAGTCAAATTAAGACCCTGGAAAGACTTTAGCTTAAAAAGACCAGGGTCCTTCACTGCGTCAGTCCTCCTGATCTATATCTTGCCACTGGACCCAGATGGCTCTAGAGGAGAGAGTGAGGCTGGTGAGTGACCTTGCACAGCCCTCTCTCACTTAAATCCAATTCACTTGCACATCATGGCATCACCCTTTCCTGATGTCATGGTCTTCTTCTAGAATGAGGAACAAACAACAATTGAATGACTTATGTCAACTATGCAGCCAGTCAGCTAGCATATCCTTCATCTCTCTATTTCGCTCTAAATCACTGGCAACAAAAATCAAGGGATAGTGAATAGAGTGACCAATTTGGCTTCTGAAAGACCTGGGTTCAGATGCTGCCTATACCTGGTAGCTATGTAACACTGAGCTTTCAGCCTCAATTTTTTTTATTTGTAAAAGAGAGTAGGCCTACTTCATACTTTTGTTATGAAGTTAAAATGCTGTAATACAGCACTCTGCAGACCTTAAAGCACTATGTAAATTAAAATTATTATTATACGCTTGTGGGGATCACAAGACTTCCCCCCCACAAGACTTCCCAGGCAGCCTCAGGGAGTCAGGGAGTTAGCCTAGATGAGCTTCTGCAGTCCACTGCTTCTCTAGGTGCCCTTAGGAAGATCCATGTGATATGGCCCTTAAAACAGCACACCTCTTCACACTGAAAAAGCTCAGAAACAGTGAGTAGAAGGCATTTATGCTTCCCAAGAGGAAGTGGGTGTGGTGCTCACTAGGAACACCCACACTGAAACTGGAGTGGGAGTGAGGTTATACAGTCCTGTCCTTCCTGTTAGAGTTAGGGTTAGTTGAAATTCCTCAAATTCCTCACTTTATTTCCCTACATTCACTCCTTATGCAGATTAGGTAGGCATGGTAGTAAAAATACTTGTAACTGGGGCATGACCTCTAGGGCAGAGCTGTTTGTCACACCCAAACCTTTCTGGTTCCCCATAGGACCAAGATGGCCATTGTCTCAGTAAAATAAGCTAAAATAAGCTATTGATTATCTCCCAATACCTTTTTTGGGATACCAGATATTCCCTCTTACGTTCTGAAATCGAGGTATTCCATAGAGACAGCAATACACCATCACTGAAAGAATATTGGTATTAAAATATTGGGTTTTTATATCTGTGATCAACTTGTGAAAAATTGAAAGCGCTGGGCTTCACAGATAGAATATAATCTACTGTGTTAGTTGATTTGAGGACTAACTCATAATCCATCTTCTAGTGTCTATCTAAGACATATATACAATGAAGGACAAAATCAGAAACTCACAGAACTTCAGAGTTGGAAAGGACATCAGTAACCACCTAATCCAACCCCAAACTGAAAAATATTCCTTCGGTAATATTTCCAACCTCTAAAGTGAAGGAACTCATTGTCTCCAGAGACATCCCCTTTGACTTGTAGATATCTCTAATCATAAAGGAGCTTTTTTTTTCTTATATTAAGCCAAAATGTGCCTCTTTGCAACTTACACACACACACACACACACACACACACACACACACACACACACACACACACACACACACACACACACACACACACCCATAGTCCTAATATTACCTTGTAGGAGCCAAAGAGAACATATTTAATCAGTCTTCCACTTCAGATACTGAAAGACTGTTATCCCTCCTCCACTTTTCTGTTGGCTCAGAAATCACAACTTTCAGTTTTTAAGTACCTGAAAATATAATTTACCTCAGTCAGGTGATTTTAACTCATTAAAGGAGGCTGTGTTCTCTTATAATATCCTTAACTTGTCTTTCACCTACTTGTTTGTTGTTGTTATTATGCCACCTCCTGTCCAGTCCAAAGATCATTCTCCATGGCAAAGAAAACAAGCAACATAAGAACTGAGTGGCTCTGCTTTCTCCCTGTTGTCAGGTATCACCTTATCCATTCAGAGCAGCAGTTCATCCCTTCTTTGGTCCTTTTCTTTTCCCAAGATATAGCTAATATAACTGGGACTGTGCAGAGTGCCTCTGACTGAGTCTCCCCATATGGAGGAGCCTGGTGTAATGAAAGTGCCTTGGAGAGACTGGAGTATGTGTAGACCTTTGATAACTGGTTCCAGTCTTCCTAATCACTATGTGAGAAGCCTTTTAGAATGGTTGCAGAACCAGAGCTCAAAATGCCTTCAAAAGGCATCAGGGAGCTTTGAGCATTCTTCATAAGCTGCTCTCTTGGTTTGGGTTTAACAGGTATCCAGTGAAAGTATATGCTGTAAGTGAAGAGGCCTTGGGCATTTTCCCCTCTTAGACTCACATGTGACTCCATAAAACAGGTCTCAGTTCTGGATCTCTGCATTTATTCTTTACTGGTTTAGGTGAAGGGATTAGAGATTCTGACCCTTACAGTTTTAAAATTAAGAATTTAAATTTAGTTTTAAGTGGTCAGAAGAGTATTCCCCTAGATGTACTAGATATGTCTTGCGTCTGGCATCTAGTATCCCAGGTTTTGTAGCCAGGTCAGCATTGATGCCCCTTTGGATAAGGATTAACCTCTTGGGGAGTGATATTCAAGGTCCAACAATGGTAACTAGGAATAGATTAGGCAGGTAGACTAGGAATCATTTGGAAGTCATGTTGCATCTGGATGTAAATTTAGTGAGACCAATATTATGTAGAAACTATGCTAAGTATCAGCTTATTCACCCCAGAGACCAAAGTAGTATAGGAGAAAGTATATTCCTTAGGAATTGGAAACAAAAGGAATGTTTGTTTTTTTGTTCCTGCTTTATCTTTGAAGTATATATCTCTCTCTAAAAGCTAAGTGATGGTAATTAACTAAATGAGACTAGGGTTGCTGTTGTGCATTCTCAAAGAATACCAATGACATCATGAGGGTGATGTCTTAACATGCTTGGGGACTGGATTTAAGTGAGGCAGAACTGCCCAAAGTCATTAGCCTCACTCTTTCCTCCAGAATCATTGCAGTCCAGTGGCAAGATAAAAGTCAAGATAACTGGTGATGGCCCTGGGACTAGGTGTCATTAATGGTTGACTGACAGTGTGGTAGGGTAGAACACAACTGGTAGCAACTTGAGTCAAAAGAATTAGTGACGAGACATATACATGTGTACCCCTTCAAATCATGTGGCGGGGCGTGGGGGGAGGGACACCATGTAGCCTTTGGAAATAAAACTCAATTATATTAGCTACACTAAAACAGAACTTGTTGGGTTGTCCTTAGCTCCTTCTGAGCTTAAGCACTCCGGATACTATTCTTGCAGGACCCTGATTCATTTTTGTATCCAGCCTCTGTTATCTGTCTTTGTTTTCATCTTCTACACGTGGCTTTTTAAAATCTGAGTTTGTTGGTGAGTTTCTTATGGCATTCACACTATTATCTCGAAACAATTTCCTTTCTTTGCCATATCACAATTGCTGTTCTTCATCTTTGTTCTTAAGAACTTCCTGACCATTCTGAGCTAACGTCCCTGTAAAATTTTCATCTCTGGGATCTTACCTATCCTGCCTCTGAGTCCTTTGAAATTAACAGCTTCCTAAATCTAGGATGTATGTCAGATCTCCATCATAAATTTAAGATGGAATAGTAAGTTCCTCTCACTGTTCCCATCATTTCCACCCTAGCAACCTGCTCCTTTCTGTGGGTGAGGATCAGATTCAGAACAGAATTTTCCCTTGTTGATTCCTTCACAGTTTGAAAGATGAAATTATCATTGAAGAAAGTAAAAAAATTAGTAGCTGCCATGCTTTTGGTAGCAGAAAGTGCTCTAGCAGCTGTTCAAGTAATTGAAGTTTCCCATCACTACTATATCCTGACTCTTTACCAAGCTCATGATCTGTTTCTTAAGCTCATTTATTTCCTTTTTCTATCCACACATTTTTCCTTTTTCTGTCCACCTCTTTCTATGTCTCCATTAATTATTACCCAAATTCTCAACACCATGCTTCCTGCATTTCCTCACATGAGTAATATATTTTAATATACCATGACATTCCACCCTGCCCTTTTGCCTAGCCTATTCCTTTTGAATAAATCATTTCCTTCAGTGCAAAGACATATTCTATTCACAGATATCATCCCCAAGTCCCAGAGATACTTTTTTACAGGAGGAACTTCCTCCATCCAATGCAGATCATACTTTCTTTGTTATTTATAGTCTGAGAGAGCTACTTAGGGCAGAGGTGTTGGGCACCCAATCCTTAGACAGCATGAAACCTACAACATTCCCAAGTGGGCCCAAACCTGATTAAAATATAATTGGGAAATAGTTAACAAAATACATTAAAATAAAACATATAATATGCACTTTAAAGCTTTCAATAATGTGACCCTCAGGGATTCTCATATATGAATTAGTGACCCAATGTCTATATGAGTTTGTCAACACTGGTCTAAGGTACACAGAGGTTCAAAAAAGTCAGAACTTGTCAGAAGAAGGACTTGAAATCATGTGTGTCCTTACTCCAAGGCCAGCTCTCTATGGGACCATGCTGCCTCTCATTGACTCATAGATCAAATTTACCTTCTTTAAATAAGATCTCCAGTTATTTATTTTTAACCAAATTTTGTACAATTGTGTATAGACATCTGAAGCTGTGAGTCTTAGTACTAGCTCCTTTCTTGGATTTTTTCCCAATGCACATACTGAGCGTATTGCCTACTATTCTTCTTTAAACATTATTGCTATTATCTATGGTTTCTAGCTTGTTGGATATACTCAAATGGGTCTATGATCCTATCAATTATGGATAATCCTTCCTGTAATGGGAATGGGAATTTGAAGATCTTACTCACCCCTTAATAGACATAGAGGGGAATTTGAAGACCTCCCCTGCTTTGAAAGTAAACTGTGCCCCCTACATTCTGCTGAATGTAATCACACAGAGCCTGTGATAGAGGGAATTTGCTGAGGGGTGCAGCAGAGTCCACAGGATGCTTCCCTGTTGTGAAGATAAACTCTATCCCCTGATGGGCTGAATGTAGTCACATGGAGTCTATGGTGAAGGGAAAGCAGAGCCCACAGGAAGCTGGTCAGTGCCAGAGTGATGGTGGGAGAGAGAGGAGGCTCAGGCAAGGAGATAAAGAGGTTTGTGAGTAAATATTGATCTTGTATTGGTTTGTGGGAAGGCTAAAGGATGCTGTGGCTCTCAGTGTTATTATGGCTTCTGAATATCTTTGGTACTATGATGGAATCAACTTATTGCTTTTTTTTTTTTTTTTTGGAGGGCAGTTGGGGTTAAGTAACTTGCCCCAGGTCACACAGCTAGGTTTTTGTTTGTGTGTGTTAAGTGTCTGAGGCCAGATCCGAACTCAGGTCCTTCTGATTCCAGGGCTGGTGCTTTACTCACTGTGCCACCTAGCCACCTCCTATCAACTTATTGCTTTTGGGATTGGTTTTTCTGGTGTCTAAATAGATGTTTCAGTTCTGCCTTCTATATGAAGACTCTGATATATTTTGCAATCGACTGTCATGCGATATTTATAGTCACAGTCTTTATCGTGATCGTTGGTGATATAAATATTGCATCAGTAATACATTTCCAACTCAGATTGCAACCCATTTATATCTTTCCATCCTATGTAATCCTTAGCCATATTCTCTTCCAAGTTTACCACAGGGTATCCACACAATACTTCCTTGATTTCTGTTGAGATGACTACCCTAAGAGAAAATGGACAAGACTGTTCACTGGGTACTTCTCACTTCCACCACTTGAGCTGCCGAACTTATGACAAATTAAAATTGAAAAACATCCAAAAGGGAGACAGAGAGGGGTGTGCTGGGTGTGAGTAGGTTGTAACATATTATAGTAACTATATGATATTATCAAAGAAAGATAGGATAAAAAAAAAAGATCTTTGCTTCTAAGGGAAGTCTGAGGTTAATGAAAGGAGTTTTGCAATTTCCCAGAAGTAATCCGGTCCCTTTTTCTCCTCTTTTTTTGTCTTGGGTTGAAGTTATTATTTATCTATTACATCTTCTGATATTAGAGACCCTTAGATTTCCTGTGAGGTAGGGGAGAGAGGTTCCTCTGTCCCGTGGCAAACTATAGTAGCTGCTCACCAATGGCATCAAATCCATATGCTGCCCAGGTAAGCTTGAACCTGCATCTCAAGGCACTGCTTCTTCTGCTTTGGGTTTCTTTCCCTGAACATAGGTAACTAATTAGAGATCCTAGGACGGACCTTCAGCCTTGGAGGCAATCCTTGTTTGTTCAAAAACTGAGGAGCATCTGGTTCCTCCTGTTAGAGCAGCCAGCGGAGTTTTTTGTAATTATATCCTTCTCAGAGAAAAAGACCACCAACAGAAAATGAATCTAAGTTATGACCTGTGGCTGAACAGAAAAAATGGACCTTGGAGTTTGGACTGTACACAGCTAAGGTGAAGGTGAAGTAGTTATTAAGAAGTCTTACAAAATGTTTCATGTTTTGATGTTTTAAATATTGTCTTCCTGAGATAATTGGAGTTTTATTTCCTGTTTTAAGGCTTTATCAGTACAAATGTAGTGAATATGCTCCGACCCTCTCAGCTACAGCTGCCTTTCATGTACTAGGGCAGTGGTATCAAACTCAAATAGCAACGGATCTCTACAGGCTACATAGTGACTTAGAAAACCAAAAATTAACATTATATTTTATTGGATTTTTATCTTGTTAAAAATTTCCCAATTACATTTTAATCTGGCTTCAGGGTACTTGGCAGGCCTTGTGATTCACAAGCTTGACATTTCTGTTCTAGGGTGCCCTGAGAGGTTTGGTGGAATGTCTCTCTACTGCCATTAGCTTAATCCCCCATCAGCTATATTGTCCTCCCACTATCAAGCACCAGTCACTTACACCCCAGTTCACTTTGCCACTTAGTGGCTTCTACAAAGTGATATTTATTTCAGATATAATAAGAATAACACACACATATTCCCTCCTAGTACCTCACTGACACACTCTTAGATCAATTCCTACATAACACTGGTCCCCCCAAGTTCATAGCCAAATGTGGCCTGACTGCCAATTGAGTCCTCATCTGCATCCAGAAGGTTACTCCTGAAGATCATTTGATCTTGCTCTTTGGGGAATTGATGCTATATTTAGCTATAGAACCCAGAGTCTGGAATGCTGGGATGCCAGAGCACTACTTATTTATTGGGGCTTCATTGCTTCGATGGGGAGAAGGTCCCAAGTCTTCTCCCTTGCATCGTATCTTAATCAGTCTCCTCACTAAGATACCCAAAGAGTACTGAGGCAAAGAGACCAGACCAAAGCTAACTTAGACTTTTTTTGAAGAGTCTCCCAGTGAAGGGTATGTATCCCAAAGCTTCTTAAACTTTTTTCACTTGTGACCCCTTTTCACCTGAGAAATTTTTATGTGACCCCAGGTGTATAGGTGTATAAATCAAACATTTGCTAATAATAAATCATAAAGAAATTTATTTTAAAACTATTCTTTGGTTTACATTTAATTTTACCATTTATTAAAGATGAAAGCAAATTTGCATATTAATGAGATGGATTACTTGTTTATTTTTACATAAAGAATTAAATCTTGGTGGGATATTTGATACTGCAGGACATTGAGCATCTTCAGAGTTTTTTCAGAGTTTGATCAATATTTTGATTTTATAATCATCAATGCAGAGAACACTGCTTTACACACACACACACACACACACACACACACACACACACACACACACACACATATATACAGTAGAAAATGGCAGAAGTATGTTTAGAGCCATTTCAGAAATTGTTGGAAATTCTGTCCTAATCCCAAGCCAAAATTCATTTAATGACTTTTTTTTTTAAGGAAACTCAAGTTTTAAACCTGTGTTTCTTGATAATTCAATAAATTCTTCTTGAACTTTTAATGGCAGATGAGTAGCATTTTTTATTTCAATTGAGTATTATTTATGAACCCAACTTAGTATTTTAGAATCAAAATTTGAATAAAGTATTTCTGAACCTGTGTCTTCAGGCACTTCAGGTTATCAATTATAACTTTTACAATTAAATCTTTGGGAAGGTTACTTTCAACTATAAAATAATCTGTACCTGTAAACATTTGTAAAGAACCATTTTCCACCCTATTCTTCCATATGTCAACTTTTTATTTTATTTTTTTGCTTTTTAAAATTTTTTTTGCTTTTTGGAGGGCAGTTGGGGTTACGTGACTTGCCCAAAGTCACACAGCTAGTAAGTGTGTCAAGTGTCTGAGGTCAAATTTGAACTCAGGTCCTCATGACTCCAGGGCCGTTGCACTATTCACTGCACCACCTAGCTGCTCCCATATGTTAACTTTTAAAGTAAAACTTTCAATTTTATCTTTTTAACATAAATATGTTACAATTTTTCCTAGAAGCAACATATTTAAATCATTAAGTTTTTAAAAAACATCCAACAAATAACAGTTTTGAAAGCCTTAAGTCATCATGAAAAACATTAACAAAATCATATTTCTGCTCAGTCAAAAATATAACAACTTCAGGGCGGCTAGGTGGTGCAGTGAGTAAGAGCACCAACCCTGGAGTCGGGATGACCTGGGATCGGTTCTGGCCTCAGAAAATGAACACCCACACATAAATAATGACTAGCCGTGTAACCTTGAGCAAGTTACTTAACCCCAATTGCTTTAAAAAAATATATAACAACTTCATCTTTCAATTTCAGTAATCTGTTTAAATTTTGTCCTCTTGAGAGCCACCTTACATCTGCAAGTAGTAATAAGCTTTTATAATCAGAGTTCATGTTTCAAAGGTTTGAAAACAAATAATTTTTAAGGGCACAGCTATTACTGAAGTGAATGATTTTAATAGTATCATGAAGCACAACATCTAACTCTGGTGATATTTTTTTGGCTATGAGTGCCTCCCAGTGGATCATGAAGTGAATAAAAGTGATATGTTCATTGCCACCAGCTTTAAATTTTGCTACAAATCCAACATTCTCACCCATCATTGCTCCAGCACCTTCTATACAAACTTCAACACAACTTTCCCATTGTAAACTTACATTTGTGGAAAATTCATCAACTTTAAGATATATATATATATGTATATGTGTATATATATATATATATACACATATATATGTGTATATATATATATATACATATAGATAGATAGATAGATAGATCTTTCACTCTTGTGTGCCCTTCCAAAGGGTGACAAAACAGTAATTCTTCAGGTATGCTTCCTTCATAAACATATCACAACAGTGCCATGTTAGAAATATCAATTGTTTCATCTAACTGAATTGCAAACTTTGGGCTGCCCTTAAATTTGGTAATAAGCTGATGGAATTGGTTATTACTAATTTCAAAAATTCTTTTGGAAACAGTATCATTTGATAAAGGTATTTTACAAAATTTATCCCAATTTTTTCTCAAGAACTATTTCTGACAATTTAATAGCAGCAGGTAACACAAGATCTTCTATCACAAAGAACTTTTTCGTTTTTGCAATTAAATAAGAAGTTTTGCAAAATGTAAGTAAATACTTTTCATTGAGAGTAACAAATTTCTCAAAACATTGTTTTTCTTTATTTGCAGATTTTAAGAATCATTAAAAATATTCATTTGTTTATTATAGTATGCTACATGCTTGGTATTAAGATGTCATTTTATTTTTGGCTGGTTTCATGCTCTCCACAGACAAAATTTCATCACAAATTAAGCAAAGAGGTTTTCCCATACCATCATCATTATTAGAAGTAAATTCATATTGCAACAACAATTCAACATATGTTCTTTTTCTTGTCAATGTAGGTGTATTACAGTCTGGTAGCGAAGACTCTGATGCATTGTCATCAGTATTTTTACCTCATCTGCCTAAATTTAGCCACTTATCCATAACTGACAAATATTTTTACCCAAAATATTTTTAAATTGCTAATAATTTCTCAGATAAGGTTAGGTTTAGTTTATGAAATTACATTTGTTTATGCTTAATTTTAAAAATTGATGTTCATACTTACATACACACATATCAGTGATGGTGGAAAATATTATTAAAAGACTTTTGTCTTTATTTGCTGAAATTAAACACTTATATTTCTGCAAAAGAAGGCAATAACAGCAATTTTAAAAATCAAACATTCTAACAGTACAATCCAAATATATACTAATTTGATACTTACATGTTGGGGAATGACAGTAGGAAAATATTAAAAGTTTTAAATATTTTCCATAATTGGAATTTTCCATAATTGGAAAAATAATTTTCCATAATATGGAAAAATATTTTCCATAATTAAACTATTATATTTCTGTAAGAGCAGAAAGCTTTGTATGCATAGTAAAAACATTGCAATTCACAACATAGTCTCAAATCTGAGCCAAGGTGTTTCTGGCAGTGTTTGTTGGTGTCGCATGGTGTGACAGCATGCATGGTGCAAAGTGTATGTGCTTTATGTTCAGAACCAAGGCTGCAGTGAAGCTGCACAATGCAACATGGGAAAGCCCTGCCAGAAACACCTCCGATTCATTACACATTTGATTCTTAATTAATTTTTGATCATTGTGTGTTCAGAAACCTTTTACTGTTGCCAAATTTTTCACAACCCCCACATTCAGTTACATGACCCCACATGAGGTCCCAACCCACAGTTTAAGAAGCGCTGAATTGTAGCTACTGAATTGACCATTGATTCCATGGTTAGCATGCTAAACAGTGTCTACACATGCTCCACAGTCTATACCAGGCATTTCCATTCAACATTATCACAACTCTTCCAGAAGCAAGCCTTTCAGCTTTTCCACATGGTAAAGATAATGTCCCAGGGGCTCTGACCATTTTCCAGACCCCATTACAAATTCTTATTTTTTTGCATTTTAGATATTTCTTTTGTGTAGAGCAGAGTGGGGAACCTGTGGCCTTTGGGCCACATGTGGCCTTCTAGGTCCTTGGGTACAACCTTTTGACAGAGTCCAAGTTTTACAGAATAAATCCTTTTATTAAGGGGATTTGTTCTGTGAAGTTTGGATTCAGTCAAAGGGCCACACTTGAGGTCCTAGAGGGCCACATGTGGCCTTGAGGCTTAAGCTTTAACGGATTTTTCTTAGAGGTATCAAGTCTGGTCTAAATCTGGTCTACCTGAGCTCAGAATTTGGGGCCCCTTGGTAAAAGAGTGTGTCTCAGTCCCCTCCTGGGGCAACAGCATTGTCCATTGTTATATAACACTCTTCCACTTGGACTCTACACTGGATTTCCTTCATGACAGTAGCAAACACCCTTAGCAAACATGTGCACTGTTTTATGTCTCACCTTATGTTTAGAATCAGAATCATGGAACAAGATTATCTTTATTGTTATATGCAGTTGGAATATTGCGCACAGAATTTTGTGCACAGAATGTTGGAAAAGAATCCTTAAGGTAGTGTTTTATTCTACAGGGAAAGATTTTGTTATAATCCATAAATCATAAACGTAATTGGATCCTATATTCTCTGCATCTTTAGTCAGTTGTATAATGGTGAAAATGCTATTGACTGTGGAATGTCAATTGTGAAAATCTCCCTGCTCCCTACTAATTCCCTTATCCAAGACACCCTCAGTGTATATATAGATTATTTATATAAAATCACATATCATGTGAAAATAGGCATAGAAAAGATGAGTTATTCATGTTCTTTCTATCACAGGTTTGGGTTTTTCCTCTTTTAGTATCCAGAGGACCTGAGACATTTTCCTGTCTTTATTATTTTCCCCTCCCTAAGGTACCTTGTTAACATATTCATTAATGACTTCCCAGTTGTGCTGCTTCCAGCATGGATGTTCTCATATTCTTGTTCCAGTCCATCTTTTTTCCTGTCTTTTTCACTCTGTCATTTCTACCTCCTCTATAAGCAGGAGGGCAGCTTTAGCTGCCTACCTTTAGCCCTACCTCTAGAGCAACTAAAGAACTCGATGAATAGAGAGCTGGGTCCAGAGTCAAAAAGGCCTTGAGTTCCAGTCCAGCCTCAGACATTTACCAGCTGTGTGACCCTGGGCAAATTACATAACCTCTGTTTGCCTCAGTTTCCTCATGTGTAGAATGAGGATAATAATAACACCTACATCCCAGGCTTGTTGTGAAGATCAAGTAAGAAAACTGCTTAACAGTGCCTGGCACATAGTAAACACTACATAAACATTAGCTAACATTATTATACAATGTTAGAGTCCAAATATGGTAACTGCACTGTCTTTGATAGTGAAAAAAATCATTATGAAAATCTTTTCAGATTTTTAACTTTTTCTTCTATATATTGCTTTCCTTTCATTTTCATCTTTAAATAATAAGTTAGTATTTATAAAGCACTTTAAGGTTTGCAAAGCATTTTACAAATATTGTTTTATCCTCACAACAACCTTAGGAGGCAGCGTTATTATTATCCCCATTTTACTGATAAGGAAACTAAGGCAAACAGAGATTTTAAGACTTGCTAATAAGCTAATAAGCATCTCAGGTCAGATTTGAACTCAGGTCTTCCTGACTTCAGGTTCAGCCTAGGTGCCTCATGATAGCTTTGCTTAGTTATATCTCTCAAAAAGCTTTTTCCTTCAGTTTTTTTTTTCTTCTCTTATTGCTATAGATAACATTTCTAGTAAAATATTGAATAACTGTGGTGATAATGGACATCCTTACTTCACCCCTGATCTTACTGGGAAGGCTTCTAGCTTATCACCATTACATATAATGTTTGGTGATGGTTTTAGATAGATAATATCATTTTAAGGAAAGTTCTATTTCCTATGCTCTCTAATGTTTTTATAGGCATAGGTGTTATGTTTTGTTAAAGTTTTTTCTACATCTATTGAGATGATTAATCATATGATTTCTGTTGGTTTTGTTATTGATATGGTCAATTATGCTGATAGTTTTCCTAATATTGAATCAGCCCTACATTCCTGATAGAAATTCCACCTAGTCATAGTGTATGATCTGTGTGATATATTGCTGTAATCTCCTTGCTAGTATTTTATTTAAATTTTTTGCATCAATATTCATTAGGGAAATTGGCCTGTAGTTTTATTTCTGTTTTAATTCTTCCTACTTCAAAAAGCTTTAAAAACAGGGTGGCTAGGTGGTGCAGTGAATAGAGCACTGGCCCTGAAGTTGGGAGGACCTGAGTTCAAATGTGGACTCAAACACTTAACACTCATTAGCCCTGTGACCTTGGGTGGGTCACTTAACCCCAATTGCCCTGCCTTCCCCTCTCAAAAATAAAAGCTTTAAAAACAGTTTTTACCTTCTACTACTTCTCTCTGTTTTACAAAATGATGCTGCTCATAACCTTCCATCATCCTTTCCTGTAACATTTTACAAGTAAATTTATATTCCAGGCTATCTTAGATTACCACATCTTTCCACTTAGTAATTAAGTCCAGTGTTTGATAATTGAGATACTACTTAAGGCTTTTTTGTTCTCCTTTATGGCAACTGATTAACAGTGACTAAATGTTGTCGGATCCTTTCCTGGGGCCTTCCGGGACGCCATGTGGCGGGGAGCGCCGAGCAGAACAAAGCACACTTACACAGCAACTCAGGGGGCAACTCCAACTTTATTTCCTGCTCTTCTACATATATAGCCTATCCTACGCAAGCACTTTCCATTTTGGCTCTTGGCCAATTACAACACCTTTTGCCTTTTAAGGTCAAGCACACCTTAACCCTGGGACTCTTATCTCACGATTTCTACCTGGAGCAAGGATATTCCTTGTGGACCCGGATGTACCTCACTCCTTAGAACAAGGCGTGGTCAGCTGGGGGCCTAGCAGTCCCTCAAGTGCCTAGAGGGTTAATGGGGGCGAGAGGCCTTGCCATCATCGCCTAAGCCCGGAGGCAGTGCCGTCACAGGTCCAGGGACCTCTCAAGGGCACTGAGGTAAATCCACGTTGGCTCTCCCTCAACTAAACTTTTATAGTTGTGAACAGGCAGTAATGGATAGAGTTCAGGCATTTGTTATAGGAAAACCAGGGTCTTAGTCCCACCCATGACACATATTGGCTGTGTGACTCTGTTCTTAAACTCTCCATGCCCCAGGCTACTCTCTAAGATCATAAATTGCAAAGTAGGTATCCATCTACATTAGTAGAGGAAGTTTCTTCAGCAGGAATTCCCAATACTTATGAAATCATGGGTCTGAAAGGTTTTTTTAAATGCATGGAACTGTTATAGTTTTTCCTTCTAATGATAGTCCATCTTTTCAAAATTTGGTTAAATTGTTTAGGATGGAATAATTTTAATAATGTCATATCTTTTTCTCATTCATATTCTTTTAGCTTTGCACTGATTTTAATTTTTGCTTTAACAAGTTGGTATAACTTTACAAAGATAACTGATTCAGGAATAATTCTTGCATCCATCAACAATGAGTTGTTTTCTCTCTATTGCAATAAAATCAATTTCATTGTACCATAATGTTATCTGCTCTCCATTTGCAAAGCCTTCTGATTCTTTTCTTAAATAAAGTATGCATGGCATATAAGCATGAAGTTTCTACATAGTCCATATGCTCTGGTCTCTTTTTTTATTCCTAATCCATATTTACAAACCTATTTTTCACTGTCCTCACCTATTCCAATCTTTGCATTGAAGTCACTGAGTCTCAAAGAATATGTTCATTTGATTTAGAAGGTCTGATCAAGCTCTTTGTAGAATTCCTTTACTTCTTCATCCTCTAGAACACAGAATAGTGAGCTGCAATTATTTAACAGTGGTCTTTTCACAGCTATTTATCATGAATACTGCAATGCATGATGGCCAAATGTCCCATGAAAAGATGCTAATCTTTACCTTTGACTACATGACAAAACCCCTTTCACATGCTCCTTTATTTGCCTAAGGAGAAACCTTTGAATCATCCCTTTCACTAAGAGGCAACTTCTTTATTTTGCTTTCATTTAGGGCAAAAATATCAAAATTTATACCATTCAGTTCTTCCCAAAGTATATCTATTTGTTAGTTAGTGGCCAGGGATCTCATTGTGAGAGTAATAACAGCAAAGTTAGTGTTGAAAAATGATCTAAATAATGTGTGATTCTCAGGACCTTCTGTTCCCTTTCCTTTCACTCTGCTACTCTCTCTGTAGGACACAATTGATGGCTGTTTCATGTTCTTTGCTTCATGGGTTATCATGGTTAAAAAATTCATCACCAAGTCTGAATTTACTTGTAACAATGGTGAATATGTATGCATTTTTCTAACTCCCTCTTCCTTTTCAGTTTTGAACCCTTTTTATTAGATCTATGACACCAAAAACGTATTATTTTTATATTTTCTCTTTTTATTATGAACTTAAGATCAATAGTTGATGATAGCCAACATTTGAAAAGAGCTATTATTTCATCTTGTTTCTCACCAAAACCCTGTGATTTAGATGCTATTATTATCATTGCCATTTTAAAGAAGTGAAAACTGAGGCTAAAAGGAGGGACATGACTTGCCCAGGGTCACACAGCTACTAAATATCTGAGGTAGGATTCAAACTCAAGTCTTTTTGACTTCAAGCCCAGTGCTCTATGCACTATACTACCTAGCTTGCTCAACAACAAATACAAATATTTCTGCACACTCAAATAGAAAAGAAGAAAAAAGGGATGGCATATAAAGCCCTGAAACTCTGTTTTGTTCAGCTTATTTTCGAAACATATTAAATTTAAGTGATAATTCCACCATTGCCTTGCTTGTTACCCCCCTTTTTGAACTTCTGTGTTATTAAAATTTTTTCATTGGCATTCTTTTCTTTTCCTTTGGGTCACAATCACTTTCCTCCCTAAAACAAAAACAACAACCACCACAAAACAGGGCCTCTCTTGTAACAAATAAGCATAGTGAAGCAAAAAAAATTATATGTTGGTTCTGTGTAAAAATGGGTGTCTCATCACACATCTGCCAAGGGGAGGAAAGCACGGCTCATCATCAGTCTTCTGGAGTCATAACTGCTCACTGCGCTGATCATACTTCCTAAGTCTTTCCCATTTTTCTTTATAATGTGGTGATCATTGTTAAATTGCTCTCCTAGTTCTGCTTACTTCACTTTCCACCAGTTCCCACAAATTTTTCCAGGTTTCTCTGAATTCATCCTTTTCATTATTTCTTATGGTAAAATTATATTCTATCATATTATAGTATTCTGTGCCTGACTCAGGCAGGTTTTCTGGTAGTCTAAGTCTGAATTTAGAAAGAATGAAATCCTCAAAATCTAATAGCTCACAACAGGAGGTTTGCTTAGCCATAGCAGGGAAAGATGTTTAGAGTAGAGAAGGGATGTTCATTCAAGATAATAATAACAGGTAACATTTATGTAGCATTTACCATGTGTCCAGTGCTTTACAATTATTACCTCATTGATCCTCACAACATCCCTAGGATCCAGGTGCTATTATTATTCCCATTTTATAGATGAACAAACTAAGGCAGACAAAAGTTAAGTGAGTTGCCCAGGGTCACAAAGCTAGTGTCTAAAGCTAGATTTGAACTTAGGTCTTCCTAACTCCAGGGGCATTACTCTATTCACTATTACTATTACACTATTCACTATACACTATTCACCTCCACCAAAGCATTGATTTAGGTGAATGTAGCTTCCCAGTTTTATTCATACTGCTAGTCTATGGTATAAAGCCTCAACTTGGGGTTACAGTCCCTAATATCCTGGTGGTTTTATAAAACCCAGAGGACCAGGAATTGATGACTGAACTTTAGTCCCTGGTGCCAATCAAATCCCAATGACAAGTTTTAATACCTTTCATTCATTTGCTTATTTATTCATTGTTTGTTTATTGAAACTAGCTCTCCCTATTTAATCCAGGTTGGACATTCAGTATCCACTGGCTCAATCTGAATACTGATCAGCACAAAAGCTTTAATTAGTTGTTCTTCTAACCTCAGATGATTCACCCCTCCTTAGGTAGTCCTCCGTTCTCAGAGGCTCACCATATTGGTGCTGAACTTAAGTACAGACACCAGACCAGCTTTAGCTCTACCGAAGCTCAGAACTCCCAAATTCAAACTATTTACTAGCCATAGCTTCCCCGAGTAGTTCACCACCATAGTTTCAATATCTTTTAAGGGAAAACCTAGGCTAAATTGCCAGGAGGTGGGAGATAATGGTTATTTCTTCTACAACAACATTCATTTAAGGTTATTTGTTAGGTCATTCTGTACCTACTACGTTTTCAGTTCTTTGCTAAACAGAAAGTACTGCTTTAAATATTTTTGTACATATGAGTCATTTCCCTCTATCTTTGATCTCTTTGGGGTACAGGCTTGATAGTGGGTCAAAGGTATCTACAGTTGAGTGACTTTTGGAGTATTTGTAGTTGTTGGTCATTTGTTTTAGTTGTGTCCTACTCTTCCTGTCCCATTTAAGCTTTCTTGGCAAAGATCCTGGCATGGTTTGCCATTTCCTTCTCCAGCTCATTTTACAGATGAGGAAACTGAGGCACACAGGGTTAAGTGACTTGCCCAGAGTCACACAGCTTAGGAAGCATTTGAGACTGATTTGAACTTAGGAAGACGAGTCTTCCTGACTCCAGGCCTGGCACTCTATGCACTATGGCACCACCTAGCTGCCCCACATATACATATGCCATATATATGTGCATATATGTGTGCATTTGTGTGTATGTGATGTGTGTGCATTATATATGCATATGTATAACTGAATATACGAATACATACATATGTATGTATATATATGTGAAACTCAAAATAAGACATTTAAGGCTTTATCTCAGTCTAATTGGCAAAGATGATAAAAGATAGAAGGAGATGTAGAAAGACTAAGACATTAATGGTGGAGCGATGTATTGGTCTAATTATTCTGGAAAAAAGCTGTATTTATGTGAGAAAAAGATACTCAGTTGCTCATACCCTTTGACCACTAATTCCACAATTGGGTATATAGGCCCAAAAGGTCAAAAACAGAGTTTCTGTCATTAATAGGAATAGAAAAAGTAAAGAAATGTTAGCAAAGTATTAAACATATATAGTACATGCATTTAAGTTCATATATACATATATACAGAAAGTTGTATTTTGAAAACTAAAAATTCTAATAGTACAAATGTGTTACTGAAAATATATTTAGAGCAAATTACCAATTTTTTTTCCAAGAGATTTAATTTGTATCAAAAATATTCTTGGGTAATAGGTTAGACTGTGTAAAGTCATTGTTGTGACTTCAACTATCATCACTAGTCAAAATTACTAATTTAAATTGTCTTGAAACTGAAATTTGTGTTTTTTTCTAAAGCTTGAATAAAGCTAATTATTCTTTTAGGGCGCTTCTACAAGTCCTAAAGCACCGCCACTTCTAAACAGTGCCTGTGGCCAGGGAGCACCCCCTCCAGGGAGCTCCTCTGACTCCAGACTCACGGGGTCTGATTCATCCTGGTGTCCTGAATCCAAAGAGTGGAATGGTTCCTTTTCATACTCTTTGGTTTATTATTCCCTTACCACGCCCCTTTCCTTAGTTAAACTCTTGGGGAAAAAATCTCTACCAAAAAGCTTGACCATAAGTCATGAACCCAGGAAGTCCTGACCTCATGAGGTATCAGCAAAGGTTTAAAAATATTCATTCCTTCAGATCATCAAGTGACCTAAGCTGAGGAAAGATGAGGAAGATGAGGCAGTCACACACTTGGAATCCAGTCTCAGACCAACTTCCAGGTACATTGAATACCAGAATCCCAACAGAATCTGCTGAGAAAGAAAGGATGGAACTTTTCCATACCCCTTAAAGCCTAATGAGAGGAAAGCTTCCTTCACAATAATTTGGCCCCCAAGATTCTCAGTGACCCACTTTGACATGAGTCCAGTAACAGAAGCCAGTCCGTGTCATCCCAAAGTTCATATCCTTCAGCAAGGGTCCAGAGAATATCTCTGTCAGAAGGGGGACAGAGCACACATCCGCCTCTGTTGGAGGTGCCCTGGTCTAGAAGATCAGGAAATACTCTGATCATTTCCTACATAGTAGATTGTATAACAAAAAATACTGGAAGCAAATACTTACCTTCTATTTCTTCAAATGACATTTTCCAAATAGGTAAGAACACAAATAGTTTCTTCCCACTGAAGTCAGGACTGTGTAGGCTGACATATTTCTTAATCATGAACCAAAGAGCAGAGCTAAGCAAAGGAAATATGAATAGTCATTAATCAATGAAAAATAAATTGGATTCTAAACATTAGATTTAAATCATGTTTAAATTTCATTGAGGATGCTGGGACAGAAGTCTATAATATTACTTCCCGGGCTACAGTAATCCTATGTCTACAATGATCCCATCAACCTGACTTCTTTCATGAACACTAAACTGCTTTTAATTTACAATAACTCTGACAACAATGAAAAAATCGTTACTTCTACTACCTTGGATACACAATGGCGGCTAAATTCACAATTTTTTTGTGAAAGCAAAGTACCTGTGAATGCTCTATGATTTTGTATTTTTAAAGAAACTATAAAAGTAATCTGCTAGTTACTTATTACAATGTCAGCATTATAAATGAATTTTTCACTCTAAAGAAATATCTCAAGGGTACCACATTCTCTACTAGCACTAAAAAACCCGAACACAGAACTACTGCCTCTGTTTTTAACACAGTTAATCAAGATATACCCTGTTTACATAAGGATAATAATAATAGATAATATTTATATAGTACTTACAACTTGCAACTATCTCATTTGATCCTCACAACATCCCTAGAATGCAGGTGCTGTTATTATCCCCATTTTACAGATGAGTAAACCAAGGCAGATGAAAGTCAAGTGATTTGCCCAGGATCACACAACTAGTGTCTGAGGCCAAATTTGAACTTAGGACTGCACTGTATGCACTGTGCCACCTTTCCGCCTATATCCAATGTATATACTTTAGTCATGTGCCTCTTCTCTGCACAGAGGCAGCTGGTGGCACCGTATACTTACAAGTTCTGTGACTTGTTAGCACATCACAGGGTTCCTGTGAAGATCGATGAGATCATATTGTAAAGCACTTAGGATGGTGCTTGGCATATAGTAGGCGCTATGTAAATCTTTTTCTTCTTTTCCTGGAGGACCTGTGAAGGAGTCAGCTGGTCTCATCTGGTGAAGTGTTGCAATGGTTCCAGGGAGCCTCTTTTTACACTAAACAGATGGGTGAGGACTTCCTGCCTCCAGGACTGGTAGGCTTAGGGTAATAGTTTTTCAGTTAAAGCACTTCTAGATGCTTCTCAGACTATTCTCTACAGGTTTCTTCTATCTTTGTCTTAAGGCAGGGAGTATGTAGTGCAGCTCAAGATTTTAAATAGATATTTTAGACCTATATGTGCAAAGATATTCAAAAAAACACTTTCCATAGTAGCAAAGAATGGAAGCCTAAAAGGGAATACCCATCATTGAGAGAATGGCCAAATAATTTATGGCATATTAATTAATGAAATACTATAGTGTTGTAAGAAATGAAAGGGGTGGTTCTGGGGAAGCATGGGAAGACTTGCATGAACTGATGCAAAATGAAGTGAATAGACCAGGAGAATAGTTTTTACACTAATAATAGCACTGTAAAAACAACAAAAAAAAACCTTTGAAAAACCTAAGAACCCTGATTAGTGGAATTACCAACCACGAATCCAGAGGACCAGTGATTAAGCATACTTCCCACACCTTGACAGAGACATCATGCAGAATGAAACACATTTTAAGACACAACCAACGTGCAAATATGTTTTGCTTGACTTTTAATATTTGTCATGTGACCCTAGTCCAAAGCTCATTAGTATGGGATTCTTTCTTCATTGGTGGGAATAAATGCCCTGCTCTGAAGAGTGGGGTGAAGCTTCCAGCAAGCAGAACAGGGGAAAGGATTTCTCTCCCCAGCCCCATTGGCAATGGCTTGTAATTCTTGCAATTACAAGCACCGGAGAACAGGAACACATGCTTAATTAGCCAAGCCTCAAACTGGATCTCGAGTCCTCAGCTTCCTCTTCTGCTTTGTGTTTCTTTCTCTAAGCTTAAGTCCCTCAAGGACAATGATCTAAAGGAACGAATGCTTCTGGCCTTTATATACGTCTTGAGTTCAAGATGTCTTGAGTTCAAGATGTATATACATCTTTATATATGTCTTTATAATATGCCTTGAATCCAAGGTTTCCTGGGTTCCTGTGTAATGACTAAGCTTTACTGTAGAGATATTTTTTCCCCAAGAGTTTAACTGGGGGGAAGAATGTGGCAAAGGAATAATAAACCAGAAAGTAAGACTCCCCTCTTTGGGGTTATGTAAGGGCCCTTTAAGACTTTACCCGAACTTGGAGAACTCAGGGAGAACTCAGGCAAATGACAGTGCAACTCAGGCTGGGTCCAAGAGGCACTTGAAGCATACGTTCTGCCCAGAACCACATCCTGTTACATAGGTTCAAGGATTGCTGGATATTGAGCACCTGCCACTAACAGGAGAGCACTACCCTCCTGTGAAGAGCCTGTTGGTGAGGCCCGTGAAGGAGCAGAGTTGGGAAAGGGGATAAAGGAGGGAGGTGAGGTGAACAGCAAGAGAGGAGGATGTTGTGAACGAGAAGAATAAACGACAGGCTATACACTACACCTCGGTGTCTGACTCCTTTGTCTATTCTTGAGGAAAAGCTCTCTGAAGGGTCGTGGAGGCGACCAGGGTTGTGGAGGCGACTGGAAAGGTATGTATAAGCGCTAGCCTAGTATGGCTGGGTCCATACAGGGTCAGGACACCAGGATGAATCCTGGCTTTGTGCTGAGCCCTCTTTGAACTTTCTGTGAGTTGCTGAGTCTTCTCAGACTTCAGGTGCTTCTGGTTTTCAGCTTTAAGAGAGAAGATGGATGAGGGCAACTCCACTTCAGGTTGATGAGGGGAAAGACTCTAGAAAGACATGAGAGGAGCTGGCAGGCTTCATCATGCCTCTATCCCCAGCTTGCTGTGCTAGAGACTTTGGGGAACTACTCCTTGGGTGAGATTCAGGATTCTCTCTTGATTGAGCTGAGTTATCTTACTCTCCATGGGAGAGTTCCTTCATTCTATATTTTCTGGTATGTATTTCCCTGTGTATAACTTCTCTAATTTCTGCTTTGCTACTGATTTGAATGAATGAGGTTTCTTTGATAAGAAATGTGTGTTCATTATGGAACTGGTATTTGGTGGGAAAGGGGTCAAGCCTTGGACATAGAGCTGGGGGTCTGCTTCCTCCCAATAATGAAACAGTTATCAGAAATTAGCTTGAACCTGATTATATTCCCTAGACTAACAATATTTAAGGGAGCCAAGAAATATAACATAATATGATTCTATGTAATAATATAATTCCAGTAGAGTGGATTCCTTCCCCCAACATCCTGCTTCCCTTCCTGGCAGGAACACAAATCTCCCTTGGAGGAGGGTGGGAGAAGAGGCTAAAGATGTCTGTTCTGCCTCCCTTCAAGCCACATAGAAATGCCCTCACCTCCATGCTACACGAAGGGGACAGGCCTCACAACTCAGGGAACTTGCTATAATTAAAATGGTTTTGGTTTTGTTTTTATTTTTATTTAACAGTAGTGGAGGAAGGTGGGAGGGAGAAAATGGTAAATGTTTGATAACTGAAAAAAATGAAATTAAAAAAGGATTGTTTTCAACTATAGTTGTTACATTCTAAAAGTAGGAATGTCATATTCAAAGCTACAGATAGACCAAGTTTCTGCAGAAAGTATTGGCAGACTAGTAAATAATTTAATGGAACCTATCCATTATGTTAATCTGTTATTAATGAGACAATGCAAAGTTTCTCAAATATTCCATTAGTCAAATAATAATCTTCCATATACCATATCTATTCCATAGGCTTTGACTTGATGTGCTTGTTCTTTAACTCCAAAACAATGTCTCTTTGAACTAAACAGAAAACAAAGGTGGGAAGTCATTTTTTAAAAAAACAACAGTCAACCCATCACTATCTTCTAGGCTAATAATAAAGGTACCCCTGCTTGTATCTCACTGGTACTATGAAGAAACATCCATTGATGCTCTGAATGTTTACAGAGGCTGACATCATTCAAACCTCTAAAAATCTGGGTTGAGCAGAAAAAACCTTGGAAAATACCTAAAAGATATCTCAAGGCTGAGAGTAGTGATTTTTAAAAAAAGACTATTTTCACAAAATGTTTTAAATTCAGTTTATTTTTAATCAGAAGAATTTTGTTTTACTTTTAAATATTTGCATCTATTTATGATTTATGCCCTGGCTTCCAAAAAGGCTCTTCTAACTTGAATTATGGAATTTTAGGATGTAATTATTACATTTTTTTAAAAATGCCGTTATTCATTTCAGATTCATTTACATTGTTATAATATGTAGCATCCCTCTGGGTTTCCTCCTCACTCATTCTCAAAGGCTGGGTTCCTCAAAGGACAATTACCTTTCATTCAAGATACTCTGATACTCTGAGTATAAATTGCTGAAACTATTGCTCATAAGCCCCCACCAATGTTTGCCTTCCAATAGTCAGTCAGAGAACTTAATTACCTTAAAGCAAAGGCATTTATTAGAATAACAGAAGATTTACAATAGAATATTCTCATCCTTCCCAACCCCCATAAAAGTGTATCAAGAATGAGGAGACTAAGCAACTATGAAGGTCACTCCTCCAAAGCTGTAGGGTCCCTGATATCCTTTTGTGATGTTCTTTCACTGTTCCTTGCTGTTGGTTGGGTATATTGCTGTAACAGCAAGCATCCTAGCATACCCAGGATGGGTGCTAGCACAGGTTCTTTGGTCTGCTTTTCTAAAGGAAAGCAACCCAAAAAGAGTTAACAATCTACTTTAATGAAATATATATGTGTAACTAACTAAATAAATAAGTTCAGGGGAAAAAGTCAGCACCCTGAACTCAGAGAAAATACAAACTAAAATTACAAGCAGACAAAAAGTACAGGCAGAGAAAATAACACAATTCAACAGACCAACAGACAGGGCTTCTAACTGTTGACCATTACATACATACAGTGTCAGTTACCAGAGAGAGAAGCACCAGCATCTGGTTTTCAAAGCTTTGGGGTTCAACGGCTGCCCAGAGCCTTATCTGGCCAAATCATACAATTCTTCCCATAAGTGAGCCCCAAAGCAAAAACTCACCTCAGAGTATGTATAGCCTTCTCCAGGGTCAGAGGATATCACCATCTTCATGACCCACTGCCTAATTACAATGTAACAAAAGGTATAGGCATTCCTGAAAAACAAGCCTCCCCTAAGTAAGCTTCTCTTGTTGGGTTCTAAGTCAGGCCTATTAAGGGGCAGAGAAGATCTTCAAATACCCTTACCATCATAATTACTTCCCTGGAATCACTGTAATGCATGTTGGTCCACTGGTTGACTTAGTCTTCCGATCCTCTAGCTCCTGGCGAAGCTGAAATCCCTGTCTAGGGTCTTGGTAGGAACTTTCAGAAAGAACCAGCACCTTTATTCTAGGTTCAAATATAAGCCTCCCTGATTCTGCTGCAAGGCTTGCTAGGCTCAGAGGCCTTCCATCTTCTGATTAGCAAGATCCCTTCTAGGCACCAAATTCTCTCCTCTAATTTTTCCATAGCAGAATAGAATTTAGGAAATCATGACCTTGAATTACTTTCTCAGGTTAGATGTAAGCTCATGTCCCACAGAGCCATATACTTCTTTTGAGACATCTTTGACAATGTAGAGGCATAGAGAGGAGAAAGAGATCCCCTCTCAATTCTTGTTACAGTCTGAAAGAACCATCCACAAAAGTCTTAAAGATGTGAAAGGGCCCTAAAGAGTTAAGTATTTTCTCAACTAACCCCAGTTGGGGCCAGCTTTCTTTTCTAGGCCACAATGAACAGGACCAGTGGCCTTCATCTAATAGCCAATGCCCTATGATCTCAATGAGGTGAGAAATTTCTTCAAGTTGATTGGAGACTCTCAATGGCCTATGTAATCTGTCATTATCAGGTTGGTTATTTGATCAGGGACCTCTCTCATTTACAAAAACAGTTACCTTAGCATTAAATCTTCTCTATGACCCAATGACTTCTCAAATCTTTTTAAGTTCTAAAATTTTAAGCAATATATTCAAACTTTCCCTCTACTAATTATTAACATTCTTCCGGTAATTTTTAGAATCACGTGTGAAGAGAAATTTTTTCCAAATTATTTGTTAATTATAAATCAGACATCGGGCAGAGTTACCTGGGGGCAGTGAGGAAGTAAGTGACTTGTCTGGGGTAACACAGCTAATACGTTATGCAGTGCTGCCTCTTCTAAGACTATAAATTACATACTTCTCCATCTGCATTGGCAAGGATAATTTCTCATTGGGAGGTTTCCCACACTACTGAAATCAGGCTAGTAAAAATAATTCATACTAAAGACTTACATTTGGTAGCATCTTTGCATATGTAAAAGGCTATCTCCCTCTCCCCATTAGAATTGCCACTTTTAGTATAAGTTTTCTTCCAATTTTATTTTATGGGTTCATCTTTATGAAATTTATGAATATTATATAAGGATATTTTGAAAATGAAGTCTAGCAATAGAAATAAAACAAATCTAACTGATTGTCCATATTGATCCAAGTTAAGGTTGGCTAACATTTAATTTAATGGTAATGGAAGTGGGCTTCCCAAACCAAAGGATCAGTCAGAAGATTTTATTTTATTTATTTATTTATTTATTTTAAAGCAATTGGGGTTAAGTAACTTGCTCAAAGTTACACGGCTAGTCATTATTTATGTGTGGGTGCTTATTTTCTGAGGCCGGATTCGATCTCAGGTCATCCCAACTCCGAGGCCGGCGCTCTTACTCACTGCGCCACCTAGCCGCCCCAGTCAGAAGATTTTAGATATAGAATCAGACAAGACCTCAGAAGCTATCTAATCCAACCCCTGCCCTTTATGGAAAAGGAAACTAAGGCCCAGGGACAGAAAGTAGCTTGCCTGAGGTCATATTCAGAAGGCCACACTTGAAGTCAGGTCCTCTGACTCCAGAGTCGGTTGTCTTTCTACTTTACTAGCCTGCCTCCCACTTACCTTAAATATTTATTTTAAGTACTAAATGGTATGGTTTCAAAATACTGTGATGCAATTGAACAATGCAAATGTCCTTGGCACTAAGTAATCATTTGACTCTATGTTCTATTATGAAAAATTCTGAACCATCAATTATAATAAAAAGGTATTGATAATAAGACAAAGAATCTTTCTTTTCTAAGCTAATAGTGTTAGGTCTGAAAGTAACATACATTGTACTATCCATCATACAAAATTATTTTTCAGTATTAAGAATAAGAATTGGTGGGAGCAGAGCCAAGATGGTGGAGTAAAAGCAGGAACTTGCTAGAGATCTCCCCCAGATCTCTCCAAATACCTACAAAAATGGCTGTTAACAAATTCTAGAGCTACAGAATGACAGAGTGAAAAACATTTCCAGTCCAAGAGAGCCTGGAAGGCTGACAGGAAGGTTCTATTGCACTAGGTAGGGAGCAGAGCACAGTCTGGCATGGATCGTGCTGGCATAAATGGGCCAAAGCAGGCTTCAGGGTACTGAATCACTGGCAGCTGTGGCAGTTTCCAGACTATTCAACCCACAAACTCCAAAGACAGCATAAAAGATTAATGGGAAACTTTGTGGGATCTGGGTGAAAGAGGAGCAAGGTCTGGCTCCAGCCTGGACGAGGTGGCAGCAGAGGTAGTGGTAGCAACAGCAGTAGTGGCTGCTTCCCGAACTCTGGGCCCATAGACAGTTGGGAATCAAATGGCTGATATAAAACTCCTGAAGCCTGGGTCTATACACCCACCCCCACTCCTACTCCCACTGCCACTGGAAGCAGAGTCCTACCTTGACAAAGAGTTAGAAAGTCAAGTATTTGGCTGGGAAGATGAGCAAACAGCATACAAAAAAACCAAAAAGACCTCAGACTATAGAATCTTACTTTGGTGACAATGAAAATCAAAACATACAAACAGAAGAAGACAACAAAGTCAAAGCTCCTATATCAAAAGCCTCTGGGAAAAATATGAATAGGTCTAAGGCCATGGAAGAGCTTAAAAAGGATTTTGAAAATCAAATAAGAGAGGTAGAGGAAAAACTAGGAAGAGAAATAAGAGTGATGTAAGAAAATCATGAAAAAACGAGTCAACAGCCTGCTAAAGGAGAACCCCCAAAATACAGAAGAAAATAACACCTTAAAAAATACACTAATCCAAATGGCAGAAGAGGTCCAAAGGAGAATGCCTTAAAAAGCAGAACTGACCAAATGGAAAAGGAGCTCACTGAAGAAAATCATTACTTAAAAATTAGAATGGAGCAAATGGAAGCTAATGACTTTATGAGGAATCAAGATACTATAAAACAGAACCAAAAGAATGAAAAAAATAGAAGATAATGTGAAATATTTCACTAGAAAAACCAATTACCTGGAAAATAGATCTAGGAGAGATAATTTAAAAATTTTGGACTACCTGAAAGCCACAATCAAAAAAAGAGCCTAGACATTATCTTTCAAGAAATTATCTTTGACAATCTCTTGGAGGATGTTGTCTAGGCTGCTTTTTTCATCATGGCTTGCTGGCAGACCAATAATTCTCAAGTTATCTCTCCTGGATCTGTTCTCTAAGTCAGTTGTTTTTCCAGTGAGATATTTTACATTTTCTTCCAATTTTTCAACGGTCTTGTTTTGTTTGATTGACTCTTGGTGCATCATAGAGTTCTGAGTTTCAATTTGATTGATTCTAATTTTTAGCAAATTATAGTCTTCGGTTAGTTTTTGAAGGCCCTTTTTTAGGAAGGTATTTTCTCCAATAATTTCACTAATTTTACCTTTTTTTTCTTTTTGGAGGGCAGTTGGGGTTAAGTAACTTGCCCAAGGTCATACAGCTAGGTTTTTTTGTTTGTGTGTGTTAAATGTCTGAGGCCGGATCTGAACTCAGGTCCTTCTGACTCCAGGGCAGGCGCTCTACTCACTGCACCACCTAGCTGCCCCCTACTAATTTTACTTTTTAAGGATTTGTTTTCTTCACTGAAACTTTTTTCCAAGTTGGTCACTGCCTCCCTGATTTGGTCTTTGAAATCTTTCTTAAGCTCCTCCAAGAATGCTATTTGGGCTTGAGACCAGTTCATATTTCCTTCTCTGGTCTCAGGTGTAGGTAGAGTCCAAGTTGTCCTCTGTATTTGGTTGTTCTTTTTTTTTTTTTAATTAATTTATTAGTTTAGTTTCAGTTAACAAGTTTCAATTCCATAGTTCCTTGATTTTCAAATTTCCTTTACTTCCCTCCCCCCTCCCCACACGACAGCATATAGTCCAGTATATGATCTGCTAATGCATTCATATTAGACATTATTCCAATTACAAAGGCGTATTGTACTAGGTGGGATGAAAGATGGTAAGGAAGAAATAAAGAAGAGGGAGGAAGCCGAAGTATAAAAGTATAAAAGGGTAGGTCTCCCAAAGACCACAAGGCAGACGGAGGGAAGAATCGAGGAATGCGCTCCTACATAGCAAAGTTACGGCAGTGGCAAAGTCTAAAAGGGCAGCTAGTCCAGGCGTCGGAGAAGCAGCAGAGAAAGGGGGCAAGGGTGTAATCGAAGCTAGACGTGGCCTGGGCAGCTCTGATAGGAGTGAGCCGACCTAGGGAGGCAGGTCTAACTGGGGGCAGGTCCCACCTGGGGCATACATCCATGGAAGCCTGCCGAGGGAGGCGGATCTTAGAGCAGGTAGCTCCAGCAGGTGCAGAGCCGACAGACAAGAGGGACAGTGGCTAGTGGTGGTGCCCTGGGGTGCGTGGAAGGACACGGCTGTAGGTCCACCTTCCGCCCGCCGGCGTCTCCACCCGAGGCGCTGTCACACAGCTCGGGGGCAGGCAGAGGGGACGCGCACCAACGCTAGTGGGGTTGGGCTGGGGGCGAACGAGGCCGGCGATGTGGGGCTGGTGGCAGGTAGTGCCGCGGATAGCCCAGCGCTACCCGTGGCCCACCAATGTGCTGCTCTATGGGGCTCTGTACACGTCTGGGGACGCGCTGCAGCAGCTGCTGCAGGGCTGCGAGCCTGACTGGCAGCAGACGCGGTGCGTGGCCACCGTGGCCATCGGCTTCCACGCGAACTTCAACTACGTGTGGCTGCGGCTCCTGGAGCGCGCGCTGCCGGGCCGCACGCCGCGCGCTGTGCTGAGCAAAGTGCTCTGCGACCAGCTGCTGGGCGGGCCCATCGCGCTGAGCGCCTTCTACACCGGTGAGGGTCTTCCGAGGTGGGACAGACTGGGCCGGGAGCGAGGCGGGGCGTGGGGCGGCGCTTCGGGTCCTGGAAGACCGGCCTGGCTGGCAGCGGCCCTAGGGGCCTTCGGGGCTCGGGCCGGCATGACCCCCTGGTCCCTAGCTCCAGGAGGTGCCAGCGCTACGCAGCGCAGTTGGCTCCTGGACACAAAATGTCACACATACACATAAACCATATGATGCATTACCCAAAACAGCTAAATCCCTTCTCATTTCGGGCAGTAACTGTAGAAAACGGGGAAGCGGATTTCACACACACACACACACACACACACACACACACACACACACACACAACCATGTCTTGCTGTGGTGCACACTCGAAAACGTAGGGACCCTCCCCTCTGCTTTTGGGGAACAGCATCAGAAAACGGGAAAGCAAAAGGTGTCATGTGCACACAAACACAACACGAACACGAGCACCCGGGCCTGGCAGTGCACGGCGGACGCTCACAGCAAACGTACAAGGTGTGCTTCCACCAGAAAACTGAGCAACCTCCATAAAATGAAACAAAAGATCTCACTCCTACACATGCAAGCCGTGGACGTACATAGGAACATACACATACCCACGCAACCTGTTTATCTTTGTGGATCGCGTCTGAAAATTTAGTGAGCAGAGTGTGGCTGCGGAAAACAGGGAAACAAAAGAGTTTTCACAACACTCACATGTACTTGGACAGACACAACCGGTTCGTTGTGGTTCTGTCACCGGAAAATGTAGCCACCTGTCTGACTCTTGACTTTGACTCTGAGGGAGTGGTTGTGGGGTGGGGGGAATTGTCACACAAAACCCACAGCTATACATCTCGGTGAGGAATGTCTGCATATTTAGCAACCTCCCTTCCTCCCTCCTGATTCTCTGGGTTCACCCAGAGCGGTTGCATAAAATCAGAAAACAGAAGGTTTAACATTCTTGTGTGTACACACCCAAACAGTATGCACACACAAGGCTGATGGATTTCACTGTTCACAGCAGCACCCTTTGTGATGTCCCCCTTCCTTATACTATCTCACACTGAAATTTACGGAATCTGGGTCGGAAGTTGGCCCCAAATGCAAGGCTTTGTGGGGGAGAGGGGGAGGGAGCAGAGGGAGCGATCCTTACAGTCCTCTAGAGCAATTGAACCACAGACAAAAGAAACCAGACAAAAAATGAGAAAATCTAGGCCTCAGAACTGGAAAGCCCAGGGCTCAGAGACTAAAAAAGGGTTGTTTGCTGATGTAGCACCAAGTATATAAAAATTCAAGAAATGGGATGTTTGAGATGGTCTTTAGGAGTCTTGATTTTTGCCTTAACATATGTAGAATAAGAGTTTGCCCCCAATTTCCCTGCTATTGGAAGGCATGCTATTGGAATTTCATTTTTATTTTTCATAAAATGGAGAAGTTCAACTTTTCCATATTATGGAAGAATATGGTTTATAAAGAACCTATCAAAAGGCAATGTAGACTTCTGGCTTCTAAATTCTATTTGGAATCCCTATGATAATGCAACTTGCAATTTCTAGGTCACTCCAGCTCCTTTTTTAAGTCAAAGTATTTACCTTTCTTTTTGTCAAGAGGTCACTTACTACTTCCAGTGTTGAAAGAAGTGAGTAGCTTTTGTTTCTTATAGTGCAGTCTCTTCAGCCATGTCCAACTCATAACCCTATTGCTCATCTTTCAGAGTTAAAATCTGGCTTCAGACACTAGCTAGGTGGCCCTGGGCAAATCACTTAGCCTCCTTACCTCAGTTTCCTCATCGGTAAAGTGAGCTGGAGAAGGAAATGGCAAGCCACTCCAGGATCTTTGCCAAGAAAACCCCAAAGAGGTCATAGAGAGTCCAACATGGCTGAACAACACAAAGTGTATAGTATTATAAAATCTATTAGGTCTTTTAAAATTCCTGTTGTATGTGTTTTTACAAATAGGTATGAGTATACTTCAGGGGAAAGAGGATAAGTTTTTGGACCTTAAGCAGAAATTTTGGAATACTTACAAGGTAAGTACCAAGTAGGTCCCATTTTACTCAACATTAGAACATTTTTCCACCCTCAAATTTTTGCCTGTATACTGTTTGCTATACTTGTAATGTTCTCTCTCCCCCCTTTTTTTCAGGTTGAAGTAATACTTATTATGGTAATGAAGTTTATAATAATATAACTACTCGGCTTTTAAAACCCAACTCAAATGCCACCTCTTCCATCAGTAAAAATCTTCCCCCACTAAACCTTACATTGTACTTTGTTTTGCAAGACCTTTTCATGATATTATGTTATCATGCATATTTTGTTATATAATTTTTATGTATGTATGTGTATATATGTGTATCCTATGTTAGACTCTAAGTAAACTCCATGAAGGCAAGGACTGTATCTTATCTAAATTTTGGTATTTATAGCCAAGGTCTGGATATTTACAAAGAGTAATGGTTTTAGGGGCGGCTAGGTGGCGCAGTCAGTAAAGCGTCGGCCCTGGAGTCAGAAGGACCTGAGTTTGGATCCGGCCTCAGACACAACGCACACACAAACAAAAAAACCTAGCTGTGTGACCTTGGGCAAGTTACTTAACCCCAGTTGCCCTCCAAGGAAAAAAAAAAAGAAAGGGAAAAAAACCCCAAAAAACAAAGAGTAATGGTTTAATAAATGTTTGTTGAGTTGATGAATTGACTTGTTAAACTGGCTATTGTTCTTAAGTAAGCAAGATTTAATTTGTATATTTCTTTTTTTTTTTTTAAATAAGGCAATTGAGGTTAAGTAACTTGCTCAAGGTTACATGCTAGTTATTTATTTATGTGTGGGTGCTAATATTCTGAGGCCGGAACTGATCCCGGGTTGGCCCGGAGGACTCTTACTGAGCCACCTAGCCACCCCAATTTGTGTATTTCTTAATAATATGCTTCATTGAAAATGAGCTAAACCAGGTCAATGACCCCCCCAAAGTGTAGTTCAGGGACTTTTGTGGGTTCGGTCCTCAAAACCCACCAAGTCAAAACTACTCTCATAAATAAATTAGCAAATAAATAAAGGATCAAATATGGTAAGATTTGTAAATTGCTTAACACAGTGCCTGACAGTAGGTGGTTATTAAATGCTTATTCCCTCCTACCCCCTCATAGTAATACTGAGACATTTTAATTTCTAATATGGTAAGTATTAATAGATATAATCCACATAAAAGTCCTTTGGAATCCTCAATTTTTAAATGTGTAAAGGAGTCCTGAGAGCAAATAGTTTGAGAAATTGTACTAGGGTATCACTTTGTCAGTATCACAAAGCCAGTTACTCCCTTCCCCCTCTTTTTAATCAATATAGTACAATATAAATGTAGGGTTTGATAAGAAGACTGGAATTCAGATCCAGCTCTACCACTTAATATCTATGTGACTTTGAGCAAATCAAAATCTCTCTGGCCTTAGTTTCCTCATCTCTAAAATGGGGGGTTGGAGTAAGTGGCCTCCAGGGTTTCTTTTAGTACTAAGGCTGTAAAGCCTCTCATCCTATGCATATAAAATAAAGAGGAAAAGGGATTGAGAAATAAGATTTTCTCAGGCATGGGCCAGAGGGGGAAGGATATTGTACTCTAGCACTTTAATCACAGTCCTTGCAATGGTTTCTAACTTGGTTATGTTATCTTTTTACTGACAATAGTTTATTTAGAATTGAGGTCCAAGAAAGTTCCTGCAAAACTATAATAAATCCAAACTGTGTGTGATTTAGTTAGTACAACATTTCCCATAATCACAGCCAATGATTCCAGGTGTACAATTGTAAAGACAACCTTTTTGTTAAGTCTCCATGAATGAAACCATTCTCTGTATTAACAAAGATAATTGCAGCTGGGGATTATATTACCTAGGGCTATCCTTAAGGGGTGGCAAACAAACCAGACTGTGTATATTGCCTGTCCGGTAATTTTGTCATATAGATAAAATCTGGTTCCCCCAGATGTAAATCTTACACTAATTCCTCACTGTGGCATGGAAGGTACTCTGAGTACCCAAACATCAAAGCTTCCTCTGATTTGGCAGGTCTTACCTAGCAAAATGGAAAGACTTCACGTGGTGATAGATTATAATTTGTTTAGGAAACAATTATGCCTCTCATCTAAGACAGCCTAGCTAAATTTGAGAAAGATCATTACCATAGAGTTGGTTATAAAGTAATGATTATTTTCATTTGTTTATTTGGCCACATCAGTTCAATAAAATTGCTTCTAAGGCACAGAGGATTACAGTCATCAGTGGTAATTAGCATTGATGAAATCATAGATACTTGGAATATTAAAGAAGAAACCTGATCCAAAGAAATACTCCAGAATAGCCTCCTTCAGTGAAAATCAGAGTGTAAAGATTAGGAAGTATTATTAGGCAAAAGAAGGGGGTATTGGAGAGATGTTTAGCATGCAATATGTACTCAGTTTAGGTTTGTATGATTTAAGTCATACAACTGTGTTTCAAGAGTTCAGTACTTTTTTTTTTTTTTTCGCTTTTTTTTGGGGGGGGGAGGCTGGGCAGTTGGGGTTAAGTGACTTGCCCAAGGTCACACAGCTAGTAAGTGTTAAGTGTCTGAGGCTGGATTTGAACTCGAATCCTTCTGACTCCAGGGCCAGTGCTCTATTCACTGCACCACCTAGCTGCCCCTCAGTACTTTCTCATATAAAAATTAGAAAGCCTTTTTTGGGTAGGGTGATGAAATGATTACTTCTGCTAATCACCATCAGTTTGGGGTTTGTTTTGGAGGGGGGAAGGCAAGGCAATTGGGGTTAAGTGACTTGCCCAAGGTCACCATCCATTTTCTTTTTAAAAATTGAATATAGTGAGAAAAATCTTTGTATCAAATATCTCTGATAAGTCTATTATCTAAGACTTTACAATGAATTGAAATAAATATATAAAACTATTTAAACTATTCTGAGGTTTTACTTCATGATCAACCATCAAAGTATTAAAGATGACAAAAGATGGAAATAACTAATGTTGGAGAAGATTTGGAAAGACTGACATACTAATACATTTTTGGTGGAATTGTGAATTAGTCAACCATTCCGGATGTCAGCTTTGATTGGGCATAAAAAAAGTTAGAAAACTTCACATCCTTTGATCCAATGATCTCATTACTTGATATATAAATTGGGGAAGTCAAAGGCACAAAGAAAAGCCATATATGTATTTTTACATGCAGATATGTATGTACATGTATACATAAACATTCATAGCAAAACTTTTTGTGATAACAAAAAGCTGAGAACAAAGTATGTGCTTATTGATTGACAAATCACTGAAGAAATTGTGGTAAATGAATGTAATGAAATACTATTGTGTCTTCAGAAATTACTAATGTGAGAAAATCAAAAAAACGTAGGAAGAGTTGAATGAACATGATGCAAAATGAAATAAGCAGAACCCAATGTTGACCCCACAAATACCACTATTAGATATATTTCCACAAAATTTAAGAAGAGGTAAAGAATGCATATGTGCAAAAATATATAGGGCAGCAATTTTTGTTGTAGTAAAGAAACTAAAGGGATGATACTCATCAGATGGGGGATAGTTGACCAAATTATGAATTTGAATCTAATAGAATATGAATGAAAGAATATGAATCTAATAGAATATGATTACAGTGACCAGTGAAGATTCCAGAGGACTGATGACAAAGCATGCTACTTAACTCCTGAAAATGGGTAATACACCAGATCCAGGATTCTTAGCCTTTTGTGTCATGGTCCCCTTGGGTAGTCTAGCTGAGCTTAAAGACCTCCTATTAGAATAATGTTTTTAAATATATAAAATAGCATAGAATTACAAAGGAAGTCAATTATATAGAAATATAGCTATCACATTTTTTTTAGAAGTCCACAGATCTCAGCTTAAGGGACAGAATGTGACATGCATTTTTAAAAAATTAAATAGCATTTTTCTCTCCTTTTCAAACCACCCCTAAAAAGAAAAAAAATACCTCTTAACAAATAAGCTTAGTCAAGCAAAATAAAATACCATTATTGACCATGTCCAAAAGTGTGGCGTGTCTTACTGTATATTAATCTTTAACATACTTGTCAGGAGGTGGGTAGCATTCTTCACCATTGATTCCTTGAAATCAGTTACGTGCATTTTCAGTAAGGCCAAGGTATGGTTTACTTAACCATGCTTGTTTGTTGCAAAGGAGGGTTTAAAAATTTGAGGCAAGAGGAGTGATAATGATGGGAAAAAATGCAGTTGAAACTTTTTTTTTTTAAATGACAGCATACAACAGAAGAAAATTCAGAGGGAGACATAGGACAACTTTGAAACTAATGTGCTGGATTTATTACATATTTAAAAAAACAAGCTATGTATTATAGAGATTCACTGTGTATACATAATATATTCCTCTTTTTTGTTCTTTATATATGGAAGTGTTAGTGTTTATTGGCATTAGTCAAGTTCACAATTATAAAAAAGTTATTAACAAACAGAACCAGAACAATATACACAATTAGAATTAAAACCATACTAAAAGGCAGCCAGATTCAGATTAATTATATGACAACTATGGATTCCAGTGAACTGTTAAAACACAAGTCCCTCTTTTCAGCAGAGAGAAGAGGAGCCACCAGTTCAAAATGTTTCATTCATGGTTGCTTTGACAGTCAGGTTTTACCAAACTGTTTTTCTTTGTTAGAAGGTGGATTAACAGGGAGTATATCAGGAAATAACTAGGATGTAAAAATACAAGACATAAATAAAAGGTTTTTTTTAAGTGGATTTATACATTTTGTTTTGAGAGCATAGACAGTTCCCAATAAACATACTAACAACATCCCTTTAAAAAATCCTCCATTGGGTAAAAAAGTCTGTTATTGCTGAGGACTCTGCCTTTTATGTCTGACAGTATATTAACATTGACTGTTTGCATGCCTGGGGTTTTGTTGCTTCTCCATGTTGATTTTATTTACATTGTTTCTGTTGCTGTGAATATTGTCTGGGTAATACATTGTTTCTCTGGATGCTCCATATTTGCACAAATATATTCCATAATTTATTCAGCTATTCCTTAGTAGTTTTGTACATGTTTTTTTCAAGCTTTTCCAGCTCTCTACTAAAAAAGAGGGATTTCTAAGATCTGTTCTCTGGAATCAAGATTAGTTAATCTGAATTAATTAATTAATCTGAATGTGGCTATCTTTTAGTGTTGTTTTAGTTTTCATTATTATTGTTATGAACATTTTCCTGATTCTGTTTTGTTTTTAATAATTTAATGCTGCTTTAATGTTTATATGTAACAAGGTTGAGGGAACTGACCACATGACCTATAGGTGAGTAATCATCACTTGCCATGTGATCTGTTTCCATATTTCATCTTATCATCCCAGGTGCTAGAATGAAAGTGGGGTATGTTTTTATATTTCTTATTAATTAGTAAACTTTCAGCCTCTTTCTTATTAATCAGTTGGCTCAATCTTCTACCAGTTCAATAAATGTTATATACTGAATAAACCAGAGAAAATGCTTTCCCCCATAGCAATTACTTATATATCTCTGAATATTAAATCCCTTAATCTGCTATGATTAAATAAATATTAAGGTTACCAGGTATATAATTCATCAATCAGTGAAATCCACACTAAAAGTAATATATAATTATTTACAATATTTTGTCCCTATATAAGAAATAGTACATTGTTTTCAAAGCTACCCAGCTTTTTTTTGCTTCCTTGTTGGTTTTCTTTTGTTCTCTGTTGTTCTGTTTTTACTTTATGGGCTTTCCCTCCCTTCCTTCCCCCACCACCCTACAGAAGGCTACAATTAAGCATGGATATACACACACAGACACACACAGAGGCATCTATGAGCATATATATATATATATATATATATATATATATATATATATATATATATATATATATATATACTCATACACATATATGTGAGTATACTATGCTTTTTTCCTCTTTATTATCCCTTTCTCTGAAGGTGGATAGCATCTTGTTTCATAAGTGTAAGTGTCTCCATGTTCTTCTGAATCAGCGAGCTCATTTCCTACAACACAGCATTATTCCAGCCCAATAACATCTTATCTGAGAGATTGGCTTATGAAACTTTCCTTAAAAGATCAAACTATTAAATAATTCACACCTTTTAATTAAAGAGTTCCAGTGGGGTGTCTTTCTGTATCAAAGCATGTGAAAAATAAGAGTAATTTTTCTTGCATAATTTAAGATTTATCCAGAATAGGTGAACCAGTTCACAATTATACCTGGAGTAAATTAATGTACCTATCTTTTCACAGCCCTCCCATCGATGTTTTCCCATCTTTTAGCATTTTGGGGGTTAGTTTTGGGGTGATATTATAAAGCAGGTTTATTTGATTTGCCTTTCTCTGATGATTAGTGATTTTTTTTTTTTGGAGGGCAATTGGAGTTAAGTAACTTGCCCAAGGTCACACGGCTAGGTTTTTGTTTGTGTGTGCGTTAAGTGTCTGAGGCCGGATCTGAACTGAGGGCCTTCTGACTCCAGGGCCGGCGCTCTACTCACTGCTCCACCTAGCCGCCTCTGATTAGTGATTTTTAACATTTTTGGGTGGTTATCTATCATTTCTGTTTCATTTGCAAACCATTTGTTCATGTCCTTTGACTGGAGCTTTGGGGAATAACTTTGAAGTGAGAGGAGGAGGGTACACACCCCTTCTCAGATGCTTAACCACCTGTGTGACTTACTGTATCTTCGATTCTCTGTCTGCTTACACATTTTTCTATAATTGTGAAAGATAACACTTTCCATTCTCCTCTTTAAAAAAGCAGTCTTTGTGGTATGATAAAAAGAACACTAGCTCTGAAGCTACCCGCTGTTACTTGGTGTTCAAATGGTATCTCTGAAATGACTTACGTGACCTTGGAAAAATCACTTAATTTTACCAGACCTTGGTTTCCTTATCTGGTAAAAATGAGCATACAAGAATGGATGACTTCTCGAGTCCATTCCATGACTAGATCTAAGATTCTGTCCTCTTAAATACTCAACACTTTAAAAAAAAAAAGGAAATTCTTCATGATTGTTAAGCTTTCAAGAAAGGTACAACTGAAGTTTATTACAAGTTATATGTGAAGTATTTTGGACCCGCTAAGGAGGCAGGTAAACAATGTATTTCAATTTAATGTACTTTTTTTTTCCTTTTAAAGCATGATATTCATATCAAAGAATCATTTGATAGGCTTTACACAGAGTGGCAGCTCCTTTTGTTTCCAAAATATTTTCCTATGAGTTGACGTCACATTTCATAAGTACTTTCTTGAGTCAGTTGAATTGTGTGATAATATATTACAGTGTAATGTCACAATATCTATTTTACTTTGTATTTAAGAAATGTTTGCCTTTTACATATTCATTGTTGATGCTGGCTAGCATTCTATTCTCAGAGTATAAGTATGACTAACAAAATGTACCGTGTTTATTTCATTCTCTAGTTAGCTAGTGAGATTTAATTTGAACAGCTTAGCCTAAACCCAATACCACATGATTAGCCTCTGCTATGTACTTCCCAGCCTTTTGTAAACTGAGCAATGAAATTAATCCATGTAATTGAAAAGCATAATAATGAAATTCTCTTTTGTTGCAGACTGGTCTCCTATACTGGCCTTTTGTACAGGTGAGTTTCAAACCTACTTTTTATGCTCACTTTTTAGTATGTTTATACAGAACACCAATAACAAACTCTTTTTCTTTCTGCCACAGATTACCAACTTCGGTTTTGTTCCCATTTACCTTCGAACAGCATACACAGGACTCTGTGGCTTTCTCTGGGCTTCCTTCCTTTGCTACTCACAACAAAGGGGTGATGGTACAGTGTCATCGGTTTTTTCATGGCTTAAGAACAAGGAGGCCAGTGAAGTCAAAAGGTCCCCAGAGAAATGATTGCTTTTAAGCAAATTGTTCTCATCAAGTGACCAAAATTTATTTCCTAAAATGCAGTGAGTTGAACCAAGTAAATGTTATTTAACAATTCTTATTTCTAAATATAGCATGTTTCATTATGAAGTATTATTGTACCATGGAGAAGAAATTTTAATATTAATCGTTTTGCATATATTTTATTATCAAAATGTCTTAATTTTTGTTTGAAAGAACAAAAGAGATAGGGCTATTGTCAATTTTATTTATTTAATATTTTAGTTAATATCAATTTTAAAAGTGTCATTGCTTAATAAAGCAATTACTGTATCACTTTTTGTCATTCTTATAATTTGATTAAAAAGTACTATGAAAATACAAATACTAGATTAAAAAAACTATTGTTATAAGAAAAACAGTAGTGGGGACTTACATATATATATATGTTATATGTGTATGCATATGTATATATATGTACAGTATATATAAGGAATATATGTGTATGTATGTGTGCGTATACACATACATACATATATACTTTTTTTTTCAAACTCAAGATACTGACTTCTCATCCTTCTCCTTTAGGCTCATAGTCCTCTCTGCCAAGAGTGGCCTTAAACAAAGAATTGTGTAAACAGAAACCAAATAACCAGAAAGATCAAATAACTGATTTTTTTTCCATAGCACCATAGATAATCAATAATTATGATGAACTAAGGACTACAATATCTTAATCATCAGAGAAAGATTGTGAAGTAGCTTTAGTGTCAAGTATATTTTACTACATTTTACTTCTTCGAGTCTGATAATTCTTGCTTCAAATTTTAACTTTCACTTAAAATTTGAATATTGAATTATAACTAGAACTTCTGTTTTCCATTTCAAGTAAATGGAAGTTTTACTTTCCATATATATTTTACTGAGATAAAGCAATTGAAATTTTCAAGAATGTGATGAATAAATTTTCCCTTTTTTTGATCAAGAAGAACTTATTTAGGGGTTTCAGTAAAAACATCCACGTTCTTAAGTGTAAAGTTGGCAAATTTAAAATGCAGGTGCAGCTTCTTTTAATGTCATTGCTGTTACTTAGATGTTAGAAAACTATTAAGTAATTGGCTTTAAATTTTGTAATTTTTTTTCTAAGTTCCTACTAGATTTTTTTTCTTTATTCATGTAGTCGGTGTATTTTCAGTGAAATGTAAAACAAAACAAAAACAATCTCGTTCTCTTTGACCAGTATTAATTTCTTGAGCTCTTGTTGCTTGTTACTTGAATCCTGTAGTTGTCATACATTTCTGGTATAAGCAAAATTAGATTTTTTGAAGTATGTAGATCATCTCTTCATATTCTTTAAATGTAATTTTACATTATCTGCATTTTAAAAGTTTGGTCATAATCCCAGAAGCACGCTTCTATTAATGTACCTGCACTTGTGACCTTTGTGAACAGAAATTTGCATGTATAATCTGTGTTTACTTGTAATTTTCTGATTATATACTGCTTATATCTGTGGATTCAAGTTACTGAAGTGATTACCAATAAACAAACCTAGGCAACAATAAAAAAAAAACAAACCATCCAAAATACTGTTATTAAATTTGTGTTCAAGAACATCAACAGTTTCAAATAAACTTTAATAGTTTTGATTCAGATTATTTTACAATTATTCAAGGTTCATCTACATCCAAAACTTTTAGTTTACAAATTGTGTGTTTATAAAATGAACCACAAAAAGATTAATCAAAATTCAAGTAAGAAAGAAACCATAAACTTCTTGCTTTCATTGGGGGTATTTCTGGAATTTGAAAATGTGAGGCACTGAGTTTTTGACAAAATGTATTTGCCTTGTCCTTAGGAGTGTAACTTCTATCATCTAACCTACCTAAATACAGTGTCTCTTTTTAAAAAGCTGTTGAAAAATTTAGGTATTGTCAATATAATTTGTGTTCTTGGAAAACCAAAAAGGTAATTCACAGATTAATTCTGAAATTATTTTTTTTGCTTTCCAAATTTTGACTTGTCAATAGTGTTTTTCAGTAGCAGTTATTTCAGGTGTAAAATTGCTTTTCAATATGAAATGCAAAAAACTTAAGTATTTTCAAGGTGATGACTTGAGAAAAATATTATTAATAGTTTAGGCTTAGATTTTTAATTATTTTTTATGGTAGAAGAATTGTACTTGCATTACCTTGATTAAAAGTTTGGGAACAATTCCAGATTAAAACCTTTTTCTACACTGGCAATTGAAGCATAATATTCACAAAAATTCTAAAAGGGTATAGACCTTTCTTTACTAAAAGAGTGGCTTACTCATTAAAACTTTATATTCATATGGATTTTTTCAAATGATATACTGCAGTTTCCAGTGTAAGAATATGTTTATGTTACAAGGGAAACCTGAAATTAGTTCATTTAAGATAGCATATCAACCAATTTAATTTTATTTTATTGAGAGCCTACTGTGAGTGATAAGAAGAAATCTAAGACATAGTTCCTATCTTAAAAGAGCTTACAACTTAATTGTAAAATATGCCTTCACGAAAAGTTAAATAATAGTGCAAGAAACATCACAAAACAATTCAAGATTAATTGCCAAATAAACATAGAGACAGTAAGTGCTATGAATTTACAAGAGACAGTGCACATTGTAGACTGGAGTGACTTGGGAAAGCTTCATGAAGAAAGAGGGATTTGCAGGTAACAGGATTTAAATTGTCAGAGAAGAGGAGAAAGAACTAAGGTCATCTTGGACAATTTTTCTGACTTTAGCCTCTCATTAATGATTATAATTTAATATTTTTCTTAGCTTTGTGTAGAAATTGACTTTTGGTCCCTTTATCTCTCACACTGAAATTTTTAGCTCAAATGGATCAACTTGCATATTTAAAACTATTATTTGATTGCAACTATTTTGACTGAATTGACCAAATTGATGTGTTATTGACATAGCCTTAATAATTTTTAACAGTTTTTACTAGGGCTGATTATTAATCAGGTCACACTGAAAGTTGGAACTTCTAACTTATTCAGATTTTCTAAATGATGTTATTCTGTTAAAATGAGTACTTTTTAAAAAATATAGCTGAAAGTTCACTTATATGCATAGCAGACCATTGTATGCATTAAAAAAGATTGTCATCTCTTAACACTCTATTTGAAAGTATACCAAAATCTTTTCTGTTTCCTTTTCTGTTCCCTTTCCTTTCCTATGAACCTTTTAGTGAAGTTGAACACTAAGTGTATTAATGGTAGAGTATTTGGAAAAATATAACATACCATTCTTTACACTAACAACTTGTATTGAGAAATCAATGTTTTAACCATAGAGGTGTTCTATAAGTGGTTTTCTTGTGCTACTAATTGGGTTCATTGATAATATTACCAAGTAAGCCATCTCAGTGCCAGCAGATGTGGACCTTGTGATGGCTGCATTTACTTTGTGTTCATAAATAAGTGTTTGGAATCAGAAAGGGACTAAATACACATTAATAAAAGTCTGTCTCTAAAAAAGTATTCCTGTAAAGCTTCTAGAGGAAGAATGAGGCAGAGATGGGGAAATACTAACTCTTTGATGTAATCTGGCTAATGAAGTTGTATTGTGCTGGTCACTGCTGCTGAAGCCAAGAGAATAATTTCTTCCTTGGTGGGCAACTGTGATTAATACATTCAGGTTAAGATTTCTGGAGGAGTAAAGATGAAAAATAGGTGAAGATTTTTAAATAGTAGAGTATGGCATGAGTATTTTTATAAGACTAACATTTCAAAATTTACACAGGTCAGGGGTTCTTAACCTGGGGTCCATGAGCTTGATTTTTTCCTAATATTTTGATGACCATATTTCAATGTAACTGATTTTCTTTGCAATCTTATATATTATATTTTATGCATTAAACAATATTATTCTGAGAAGGGGTCTACAGGTTTCACCAGACTGCTAAAGGGGTCCATGATATGAAAAGGTTTAAGAACCCCTGACTTTGACACTTTCTTTTTATTATCTTTTTTCCTATTTGTCTTTCTTTCTCTTTTCCACTTTCTTCTCTCCCCACCCCAAGTTAATTAGCCATAATATGGATTTGTAATATATTTTGAATTATTTATATTTACCAAATAAAGTTTTATTTCCCTATTCTTAATTTTAAAATTGTGATTTTAATTTCTGTTATGTATATATCTTTTTAAAAAGCCTAACTGTAGTGTTACTTTTTTTTTTTTTAAAGCAATTGGGCTTAAATAACTTGCCCGAGGTTACACAGCCAGTTATTTTTGTGTGAGTGTTAAGTATCTGAGGCCAGAACCAATCCCAGGTCCTCCCGACTCCAACTCAGGGCCAGTGCTCTTACTCACTGCACCACCTAGCTGCCCCTAAATGTCTTTTTTTTTTTATTTTTTTGGTGGGCAATTGGAGTTAAGTGACTTGCCCAAGGTCACATGGCTAGTTTTTGTGTTGTGTCTGAGGCTGGATTTGAACTCGGGTCCTCCTGACTCCAGGGCCAGTGCTCTATTCACTGTGCCACCTAGCCACCCCTGTATTGTTACTTTTTACTAATATAAGCCCTCTAATAATTTTTTCCACATTTTAAAATTACTGTCCTATTCCTGTTACCTTCTCTTACCAGTTCCCCTCACCAGATGCCCAGTGTCTTCTGACTGCCCACCAAAGCTTCTTTGCTTCCATTCATGCTTACCTTAATTCAAAAGTTCCCCTTTTGCCTAAATTACCTCATTCTTTCCCTTTTTTTCCATTGCCTTCGAAATATCCATCTTCTTAGTGAGGCTAAACTCAGATTAATCTAATTACTGCAAATTGTGGTTGAATTTCTCATCTGTAAAGTGAATGGGGTTGGAATATCTATATAATCTCTAAAATCCTTCATACCTCTAAATGTGTAATCCTATGAGTCCCAGAGGTGTGCTGGAGCCAGCTCGAATCAAACTAGGAGAGTGGACTGTTAAATTTTTAGTGTATCGACACCTCAAAAATTGGCAAATGCTACAAGTCAGGGTTTGATTTATGATTGTCTAAATTTGAGAAAATGATAGAGAAAATGTTAATAATGCATATTAAATTTAAAAGTGTGTCAGACATCTACTTATTAATATATTTTTTTCCCCTGGAGAGGCAATTATTAAACATTTACCAGTCCACCCTTGCCTGTGACCGGTAGATAACTAACTCCCAGCCCTTCCCTCAACATTCTCTTGTGTATGTTCTTGTCCACCTAAACAACTGTCTTGTTGAGAGACTGTTCTATGACATGGGGAAGGTGTTTTGGGGCCGTGTACCTTTATGCCATCCTTGGAACACACCACTTACTTCTTCAGGCCTGTGTATAAGACCTGAGGTAGATGGAACGAAGAAGCAACCATTGTTCATTCTCCATTTTCCTATCTGGATTTGAGACTAGGGTGACCTTGATCTTGACTACTCTCAATAAATGTGAGCAAGTCTAGTTTTAGAGTAGATGGGTTACTCTACCCTAACCCAAGCACAACTTTGTAATCTATCATGTCCTGGGTATATATAGGAGAGCCAGCTTTCAGAAGAACCAGACTGTGACCACCTCCTGCTTTTTAAAAAAGGAAAGCCCCAAGATTTATGGGACCTGGAATGTTCACATGTGATTCAGTAGGTCCTTGCTCCTTTTGTCTCCTATGAATTGATGCTTCCCCACTCCTCAATCTCAGCTTCTGCTCTCTCAAAGCCCAATCACGTCTTTATCTCATTTTCCTGGGGGTTAGGCTGAAACTCACTAAGTTATCTTATTTTCTCTAAGCTACTGTTTGACCAGGACCCAGTCCCCAGGAAAACCACTTCTAATCTCAGGGATATCTTAGGTCCAGAAATCCAAAGATTTTCTTTCTTAGGAGATAGAGATCAAAGGAACTGGCCAAAAGCATAGCTAGCTAACTCTCTCTCAAACTGCTAATTAATATCCACCAACTTCATGTATGCCCACTCAGCATGTTTATTTTGTCATATGGTCCAGAGTTTGTGGAACTTTCACAACTTGAAATCATAAAAGTAGTCATATTAATAAATAAAGGAATCAAATCATACATAGGGGATAATTTCTTTCATTTCTATATGAGGCCAGCCATGGCTCTCTCTTTGGCAGCTAAACTCCATATAAAAATTGGAATTCAGGTAGTTATCCAGACATTTCCAAATAACATGATAGCTGAGTTTCAGTTTTAATTTTTAGGTGGATTAAATACTTTAGTGTCCTTTTCTGGATACAAATTCAAAATTGGTTCCCAGTTAGATTCTAAGCTTCTCTAGGGCAGAGATAATATCTAATTCTTTTGAGCCACTACTCAGCACCTAGTACTTTGCCTGGCAAATATTAAACTAATTCTCTACCTCTTGATTGATTTTGGTTGTGTCCTGTAGGGCTAAGTACCTGATATGAGGCTTAAGTACTGACTTCTCAGTATTAGAAAATAAAATGCCATATTTGATCAGGGTGTATAATATTTACCAGAACAGTGAAAGAGAAGAATACAATTTTCAAAACATCTTGAACAGAAAATGTTGTTGTGTATTGGAAATGCTAAGTTGATCACATTTTAAAGATTAAATTATACATGTATAAAATCTGTAAATTAAAATCACATTTTATTATGTCTCCATGAAAAATAAAGTTTAATCATAAGTACAACAACTGATTTGTGAAGTTATTATTTTTATTGCCATTCTAAGTGTTTTAGGAAATAGAGCAAAAGAACTGGTTCGACTTCCATGACAAATGGAAATCTTTATTAATCTCCTTTATTTCAACATAACGCAGTTTATTCTTTTAGATTGGATTATATCTGTGATCTGATCTGATCATCAATAAGACGTTTTCCTTGTCTGACCACTTATCTTTATCACGTAATAATTCTTTGAAATGTTGACAAATTAGATCCTAGGCAATGATTCTAGATAACTTCTCAAAAATATTATTCTTTGTATAATAGAAAAATGGAAGAATGCATTGTAAACGCAAATGCATTGCATGGATTATAGTACTAAACAGTGCTTTTTCAGCCTTGCCTACAGCACTCTCTGATGGCTCAGTCAGTTGGTCAACAAGTATTTATTAAACATTTGCTATGTGCTGGACACTGGGCTAATTGCTAGGGATGCATACACAAATAAAATGAAAGACAGTCCCCATCCCCGAGAAGTTTACATTCTTTTTTTTTTTCTTTTTGGAGGGCAATTGGGGTTAAGTAACTTGCCCAAGGTCACACGGCTAGGTTTTTGTTTGCATGTGCATTGTGTCTGAGGTCGGATCCGAACTCAGGTCCTTCTGACTCCAGGGCCAATCCTCTACTCACTGCGCCACCTAGCCGCCCCCAGAGAAGTTTACATTCTAATGGGGAAGACAGTACAGAGAAGGAAGTTGAAAATGGGAGGGGGGAAGGAGGTAGGTCCCCAGCAAGGGGACATGATGGAGGAGTCCAGAATCCAGGTTGGTGAAAAATGGGGAAAAAAGCGGGGGCGGGGCATGGCTAGGTGGTGCAGTGAATAGAGAACAGGCCCTGGAGACATGAGGACTTGAATTCAAATCCTGCCCCAGCCACTTAACACACACACACACACACACACACACACACACACACACACACACAAACTAGCCATGTGACCTTGGGGAAGCCACTTAACCTCAACTGCCCTATCTTCCCCCCTCCAAAAAAAAAAATTGAAAAAAAAAAATTTGGCCTGGGAGCCCTCTATAAGTGGAGGCTGTGGGAGGAACCCGCCCCTCAGAGGGGGAGGCCTCAGGGGGCAAAGGGCACAGAAAATTGTGACATCCAAGGCAGAAGTGATTTCCCTGAAAGAAGAAATTTCTAGAGAAGTATGGAGTACAGTCTATAAGAAATGAAGAGATAAATGCATCTCCTTGGATGGATAGGTTTTTGTTTTAAGATGGATAGGTTTTTGTTTTTTCTTTTAAATGTTTTAACTTGGGGCGGCTAGGTGGCGCAGTGAATAGAGCGCCGGCCCTGGAATCAGAAGGACCTGAGTTCAATCCGGCCTCAGACACTTAATCCACACAAACAAAAACCTAGCCGTGTAACCTTGGGCAAGTTACTTAACCCCAATTGCCCTAAAGGGGCGACTAGGTGGCGCAGTGAGTAAGAGCGTCGGCTTCGGAGTTGGGATGACCCAAGATCAGATCCGGCCTCAGAAAATGAGCACCCACACATAAATAATGACTAGCCCTGTAACCTTGAGCAAGTTACTTAACCCCAATTGCTTTTAAAAAAAAAAAAATGTTTTAACTTACTGTATGTGGACAATAGAAAGAACATTTGCTTTGGGGTCAGAGGGCCTGCGTTCAAATCCAACGTCTGATGCTTGTTACTGTGTGACCTTGAAACAAGTTGTTTTACTTTCCTGGGCTTTGCTTTTCTCAAGCATGAACTGAGCAGTTTGGACCAGACTGTCCCTGAGCTCCCATTTAGCTCTGAGTCTGTGATCCTGTGTCTTGCCTGAGGTAGATTTTCTTAGGTGCATTCAGTGAAGGAATTGATTGTATATGTACATGCATAACATACATACATATATGTAACTGTATAGAGGTATACTTTTATGTATAGATAGAGATATTTTATGTACCTTTGTGCATATATGTATACTTTTGTACCTATAAAGAGAGATGTATAGACATGTGTATGTAGATATATATATATTTTGTGTATATTTAGGTTTGTGTTCTTTTATGTAGACATAGATTTTGTGTGTGTATACATATACTTACATGTATATATAGATACATGTACTTTTATGTGTGTATAGAAATATGTATACTTTTGTATATATAGATATGTATAGTCTTGCATATGTAAAGTTATGTAAACTTTTGCATATAGATTTTGTATGTATACTTTTATATAGAAAGATATGTACACTTTTAAGTTTTATAGATATGTGTGTTTTTATGCATATATGTATAGGTTTTTATAATATATGTATTCTTTTATGTATATGTTTAGACACATACTTTTATGTATATATAGATATGTATGCTTTTATGTGTACATAAATACACACACACATATATACATTTGTTGTTGTACACTTATTTCAGTCATGTTTGACTCTTTGTGAGCCCATTTGTGGTTTTCTTGGCAAAGATATTTGAGTGGTTTGCCATTGCCTTCTCCAGCTCGTTTTCCAACTGAGGAAATCTGAGGCCGACAACATTGAAATGATTTGCCCAGGTTCACACAACTAGCAAGTGTCTGAGACCAGATTTGAACTCAGGAAGATGAGTCTTTCCTAACTTTAGACCCAGCACTATATCCACTGCACTACCTAATTGTGTGCACACACACGTGTGCACACACCACAACACACTTTTAAGTGTCTATACACACAGTAACATTAATTTTAATTTTTCTAAAACCAGTTTGTCATTGGAATTATTATTGTTTGCTACATTTGCCCCTGCATTACAGATTTTTCCCACAATCTGTAATTTAAGAGGGTATGAACCAAGGGGAAGAAAATAACAGATGTTTGGATTTCAGGTTTGTTAAACATTTTTATCATCCTATATGAGTAAATGTATCTTGCTCAAGGGTTGCATTTTAGTAAGTGAAAGGGAAGTATAAGAGAGTAGAAAAATAGTCCTTGCTCACTTTATTTCCTCAATAACCAGGCTAAGTTTCAGGATAACACCTCATTGTTGTGAGGGAGGGAGTAGAGGTGGGGAAGGAAAATGTGGACTAATAAAAAATGTTGCTGATTTTAGCTGATTTCTCTTTTCTGTTAAAAATGGGGGGGAAATCATTTGTATACAGATTTTGTGAAAGTTGTATATAGTTGTATATGAGTTTTGTGATGGTTAATAATATTCATAGAATTTGATAGGCACATAAAGTCTTAATTTAGTACAACTGAACAGTAAGTTGTAGACCTACTATGCAGAAATTATGATCTGTCCATTTTTATGCATACTGGTGATACTCCATAATGATAAATCATAGTAAGAATATCTGAAATTTTCAGGCTTTTGGCCAGCTAAATGATGATATTGGCATTAGAGTGCACCTAGCTGGATGACATATGAATTTTTATATAGGGTTTAGTAGTTGAAAACTGGGCAAATAAGCTTTTTTAATGCTTGGAATAAGTTACAAAAAGCAATACAGCATATTCCTTTTGGGTCATTTCTCTCAACAACTTAATGTCAATTATATTACACAAGAGAAGAATGGTTGTCAACCTATATTTATCTATATACATATATACATAAACATATCATATTGTAAATGGACCAAAGTTTGAATGAAAAGTCAAGGATTATTTTTTCCAGAGATATACAGAAAGAGGAAAGAGCAAGGAAACTGAAATAAAACTATCCCAGTTTTCCAACCTTATTTTTCATAAGAGAAATTTCCTTTTTAAAAAATTAACTTTATGTCACCTATATTTCCCACCATAAAGAGCTATCCCTTACAATAAGGAATGAAAAAAGAAGTAAAATAAATTCATCAAACCTAACATTGAAAAAAAAATCTGACATATGTTCCCTTCTCTTCCTTTCTGACCATGTTCTATTAACACATGTAGTTAGGTAAAATAACATGGAGTACTTAATCCCATAGAAGTGACACTATAAATAGATGGTTAACTGAATGATGTTAACAACTTAGTTTTATACCTTTAGAGTGAAGTTTTTGTTCAGTCGTTTCAGTCTAGTCTGACTCTTTGTGTTCCCATTTGGGATTTTCTTGGCAAAAATATTGGAGTGGTTTGCCATTTCCTTCTCCAGATCATTTTTGTAGATGAGGAAACTAAGGCAAACAAGGTTAAGTGATTTGCCCATAGTCACACAGCTAATAAGTGTCTGAGATAAAATTTGAACTCAGATCTTCCTGACTTCAGGCTTGGCATTCTATCCACTGTGCTGCCTAGTTGCCCTCAGAGTGAGGTTTAGTTATACTTAGTAAAAGTTAGTGTATATATCTGAACCTATTTTACAGGTGAGGGAACTGAGGCAAACCAGTCACCCAGGATCGCACAGTACCACCTTGATACTTCTTATTAGTTGTATTTTTTTTTAGAGGGGGGAAGGCAGGGCAATTGACTTGCCCAAGGTCACACAGCTAGTAAGTATGTCAAGTGTCTGAGACCAAATTTGAACTCAGGTCCTTTTGATTCCAGTGCCCAGGGTTGATGCTCTGTTCACTGTGCCACCTAGCCGCCCCTATTAGTCATATTTCAAAATGGTGATAACTACACAAGATGGTCCTGCGCTGCCCAAGCAGTGACATATTTGCTATCAGTTTGGTGACTTCACTCATGCTGTTCACTCTGGAATGTCTCCACCTCTCCCAACAACTTAGACGAAATTCATTCTTCAAGGCCCAGTTCAAGTCCCACTATCTTTGTGAAGTCTTGCCTAAATGATCCAACCCTCATTTTCCTCTTTCCTCTGAAATCCCACAACACTTGAGTCTATATTACACATTTTAGTACTTATTAATGTGATCATTGTCTCCTGAAACTAAGACGACTTACAGTCCCTACCCAAGTAACTAGGGGAAAGGAATGCATGGTACCCTCCACTCCCAGTATATTTAGACCAACTTTCTATGCATATAATAAGTTCAGGGTATTAAAAGGAGGAAGACCAAAATTGTTGAGTGATCAACCATTTGTCTTAAGATATAAGTAAACCCCAGAATCACTTGCAGTCACAAATATTAGTTCTTGCCAGTCAAAAGGTGGTTGGTGAGGATGTGGAAGATGCACAGGACAATGTCTTTAAATTTCTCTCTTTCCTATTTCTGGATTGTTCCTCATGACACTCCCAGCTCAGTAGCACTGCCAAGATGACCCATCGATTTCTCAGGCAAGGTGATGATGATTCTCATATTTCTGTGCCTTCTTCTCAGAACAAAATGAGGGCAATACTCACCGTGACTTACTATATTCCCCTGGTGATCATTTCTCTGTTTTCTGGTCTTTCCCAGATACCAGTCTTTGTGTATCTTGGGGTGGAAACTCTTTGTTTTTCCATAGTTATTCAAATGAACGAGGAAGGAGGAGAATATCCTGGCAATTGTTATATTTTTCTCTGGCCAAAATTCTGCAAATCATACCACATAACACATATAACAATTATATAAAACGTATGTATTCCCATGCATTATATGATACAAATTATATAATGTTCACTTGGTAAATTCCACTCAGAGGAGCTTGGAGCTCATGTACACTCTTCCTGAATTAATTTTGGGAGCTGAGCTGTTATATACAAGCCTGCCTTTGTCATGTGCTTCTGAGAGAAAGGGGGAGTATAGAAGGGAAAGAGTAGCTCCTAACTTGCTTTATGTAGATCATGGAGAGGGACAGCCCCTCTGAGAAGAGTCTAATTCCTCTGATTTTCAGTTATCAGTCATCTTGGAGGCACCCCTGGCCACTGGAAACCAAAAGAGGAATTTATCTGTGTTCTCTAAAGAGATGCCAGTGTACATGTTTATCTCTTCGAGATGTGCCCTCCCATACCCCACAATCACACGAAATTGATTAGGGAATTCATTAAATTGATCAGCATTTTGGCTGACAATTTCCCTTCATCCCCCAACACTAATAAAAAGGAAGTAATATTCCTCCACTTGTCTCATCTCTCAGAATCCTAGCCCGGAGAGGATATCAAAGCCAGTTTAAATAAAATGTTTAAGATTATCCAGGCAAATGCGGTCACAAAATATAAATGTTAGTTCTTGGCATCTACATTTGTTCTCCATTTAATTGAAAAAGATTGTCACTCCGCCCTGCCCCCCCCCCAACTTTATGAGTATCTAAAGGTCAAGAAGACACCCTATGGCAATTCAGAGTCCTGGTCTGCAGCCCTCGAAGAGGATGTCCAGAGGAACAATCAATGATCTTAGAACCCACCTTCAAGATTCCAGTCCAGTGGTAGCTGAGAGTCATTCAGCATCAGTGCCACTTTTAGATATAGAAATTGGTGTAATTAATGTTATGGAGGAATAGGGATAAGTTGAGCCTACTCCCCTTAGAGACTGAGGTGGCATAAGAGAGAGTATATCCCTGAGGCAATGTAGGAAATATATTTGTATGTTTTTTCTTTATCTATGAAATAAATATTCCTTTGTAAAAAATTTCATGTTTTTCCTCCCAAGGCAACTAACTCAAAGACTATGAGTTGTGAAACAATTGTCAATCTGCCTTAATGGACAGAATTTTTTCATTGAGACTTTTCTGCATTAGTGAACTTTAACAACAAAAAAATCAAAGAGTATCTGTTATCCATCAGAAGGCTCTAAACTCCTTGTAAATCTCTCTCTCTCTCTCTCTCTCTCTCTCTCTCTCTCTCTCTCTCTCTCTCTCTCTCTCTGTCTCTGCCTAGGTCCTTTTTTCTTTTAATCAGTACTTTTAAAATCCTATTTAAATAGTAGACAACTATGTTTCAAAACAAAAGTACAAGAGGTTTCCCAAAAGTCCTAGTGTATTTTTAAGCTTTAATAGCATAAATAGGTTATTAACTTGAATAGCTAATATATTAAAAGTATCATAACTGTAAAAACTTATATATTCAATAAGACTTTGAGGATACCCTGTATATTGAGTTACTCTATAATAAACAAAGACATCTTTAGAATCCTTTGCTATTTTCCCTAATCCCCTTTCTTGTAATTCACTTGTAAAAGCAGACTCTATTATTGCCATTTCAGTCCATGGTTGAATAACAGTCATCTTGCAGAATCATGAGTCATGATTTGGGAACCCGGTGTGTGTGTGTAATTCAGGTTCAGGTAGAACCACATATTTGTAGCCTTGACCTTTTTGGACCCCCGTTTCTTTATCAAGCTTACTTTGACCAAATCTTTGAGGCTGAGTTGAATTAAAAAGAAAAAAACATTGTGGGTTAGAACAAATGCCCACCTCTGACCATTGTATCTGGTGGCAATGATAAGGGCAGGGTCTTAATCTACACCTAGGCAAGAGGATTCAAGAAAAAAAAGTTAGAGTCAAGAGCTGGGCAGACCCTAATACCAATGAGTAAATTAATTGGATAGATGACAAAAACTATTCTTGATTTTGTATTATGTCAACATAGCCTGACAGACTCACTTTAAAAAGTTCATTCTTCTATTTCTACTAGGGTAAAATGGTATGGACAATGTGTGCCCATACCACCCCAGCCAATCGTTTAGGTGTAATTTTGTATGCTATCGAGACAATATCTCATTTTCTAAAGCATCTATTTATCTGTCTATAAGCCATGGCTGGCTGCTTCCATTCCTTGCCCCACATACTTTTATTTTCATGGCTAAACAATGAAATTGCTAGTTATATTGTTCAGAGATGGCTCAGTAGGTTGATGACATTGATTGAAGTATTTCACATTAATCTTGTGTTCTCAATTGACCATAATCACAATGTACTGTGATAACATGGTATTGTAATACCATTTCTTGCATCCTTCTACAGGTATAATTTGGAGCATGGGTCTATTGGTCAGAAATATCTATTCTATATCTTGTACTCTGTTTAGCACATAATGCATTAATAATAGCAACATTTTATTTCATACAGTATGATTCACAACTTGATCTATTTTATATCTCATTGCAACTAACAAATGTTCTCCTTCTGAATCAGCATTATCCAGATGGTATTACTGACCAAAATTAGACCACATATCCCTCTTCTTAGCCCCATAAGAATTGAACAATATTAATATTTCTTCAAAATGGATTGCATATACAGGCCATGCAATAAAGTAAAAATTGTCATTTGTGTGGTATGAGCATAGTACAAAATCAGAGGGGAAAATCAACAATATTTAAATTCTTATGTAAGTACTTTGTTATAACAAATTGGTAACATTAATTTCAGCTGAAGAATCATATTACAATTTTTTTTTTAACATTTGTTTTTAAAACTGATTTCCCGATTCTTTCTCTTATTCCCTCCTCACCACCCCCACTGGTAAGACAAGCGATTCAGTATAGGTTGTACATGTGTAGTTACACAAAATGTTTCCATAGTAGTTATATTGTGAGAGACTAACTGTATTTCCCTCCATCCTATCCCAGCCCCCACTTATTCTATTTTCTACTTTGACCCTGTTTCTTTTCAAAAGTGTTTGCTTCTAACTACTCTCTCCCCCAACCTGCCCTCCCTTCTATCATCCCCCCTCTTATCCTCTTTCCCCCTACTTTCCTGTAGGGTAAGATACCCACTTGAGTGTGTATATATTCCCTCCTTAAGCCAAATTCAATGAGAGTAAGGTTGACCCATTCCCTTTCACCTTCCTGCTCTTCCCCTCCATTGAAACAATTTTTTCTTGCCTCTTTCATGTGAGATAATTTACCCTATTCTATCTTTCCCTTTCTCCTTCTCCCATTATATTCCTTTCTTAACTCTTAATTTTATTTTTTAGATAGCATCCCTTTCTATTCAACTAATCCTGTACCCTCTGTCTATGTATACATGTACATACATACACACAAACTCACATATGTATTTATACACACATACACCCTCCTAAACATACACTCACACACATATATATATATATATATATATATATATATATATATATATATATATTCCCTTCAACTATCCTCATATTGAGAAAAGTCTCATGAGTTGCAGTTATCATTCTTCTATGTAGGAATGTAAATAGTTCAACTTTAATAAATTCCTTATGATTTCTTTTTCTTGTTTACCTTCTCATGTTTCTCTTGATTCTTATATTTGAAAGTCAAATTTTTTGTTCAGTTCTGCTTTTTTCATCAAGAATACTTGAAATTCCTCTATTTCATTAAATTATTGTATTTTCCCCTGAAGCATTATGCTCAGTTTTTCTGGGTAAGTGATTCTTGGTTTTAATCCTAGCTTATTTGACCTCTGGAATATCATATTCCAAGCCCTTCAATCCCTTAATGTGGAAGCTACTAGATCTTGTGTTATCCTGATTGTGTTTCCACAATATTCAAATTATTTCTTGCTGGCTGCTTATAATATTTTCTCCTCGGCCTGGGAGCTCTGAAATTTGGCTATAATATCCCTAGGAGTTTTCTTTTGGGGATTTTTTTCAAGAGGTGATTAGTGAATTCTTTCCATTTCTATTTTTCCCTCTGGTTCTCATTTATCAGGGCAATTTTCCTTGAGAATTTCTTGAAGGATGATTTCTAGGCTCTTTTGTTGGATCATGGCTTTCAGGTAGTCCAATAACTTTTAAATTATCTCTCCTGGATCTATTTTCCAGGTCAGTGGTTTTTCCAACGAGATATTTCACATTGCCTTCTATTTTTTTTATTTGTTTGGATCTGTTTTATAGTATCTTGATTTCTCATAAAGTCATTAGCTTTCATTTGCTCCAATCTAATTTTAGTGAGTTTTTGAAATTCCTTTTCTATCTGGGCAACTTAACTTTTTAAGGCATTCTTCTCCTCATTGGCTTTTTGGACTTCTTTTGCCATTTGAGTTAGTCTATTTTTTCAGGTGTTATTTTCTTCAGTATTTTGGCGGGGTCTCTTTTAGAAGGCTGTTGACTTGCTTTTCATTATTTTCTTGCATCGTTTTCATTTCACTCCCCAATTTTTCCCCCACTTCTCTTGATTTTCAAAATCCTTCTTGAGCTCCTCCATGGCCTATAACCAATTCATATTTTTCTTGGAAGCTTTTGATGCAGGAATTTTGACTTTGTTATCTTCTTCTGGTTCCATGTTTTGATCCTTTTTGTCCCCAAAAAAGGATCCTATGGTCTGTTTGTGCTTCCTCTGCTCACTCATCTTGTCAGACAATTACTTAACTTTTGAGCTCTTTTCCACAGTAGAACTCTGCTTCCAAAGTGGAGAGAGAACTGTGTCCCAAATTGCTGGGGTTTTCACAAATGTTGTCAGAGGTCTGAGGAGGGCACCCTCTCTACAGCCACCACAAGCTCTGGCACACTGTCCACACACCCCAGGGCTACCACCCAAGACTGTGACCCAGATCCAAGCAGGTTAAAGCAAGAGCAATTACCCTCTGAATGGTCACTTGGTCCCCCTACAATCTGTAGGCCAGGAGTTCTGGAGGCAGACACATGGCAGCAGCTGTAGCTACTGCACCAATGCTACCTTTTGCCCCGGGATGGTGAGGTGGTGGAGGGGCCACAACTTGCTCTTCTCCAGTTCTAGCAGAGTTCCCCACTGACCTTTTAACTTCCTCTTTGGAATTTATGTATTGAGAAGTCTGGAAACCACCACAGCTGCCAGTGATTCACTCTCCTGAAGTCCCAGCCAGACTGGTCCGGAGCCACCCTGGGTCTGGGACCGCCCAGCTCATGTGGGACTGTGCTTGGCTCCCAGTCTGGTGTGATAGACCCTTCCTGTTGGCCTTCCAGGCTGCCTTCAGCAGGAGATTTGTTTCTCTCTTTTACTTTGTGTGTTCTGTAGCTCTAAGATTTGTTTAGAGTCATATTTTACAAGTATTAGAGGTGGTTGGAGCAGGAGCTCAGCAAAATTCCTGCTTTTACTCCGTCATCTTGGCTCCACCCCCATATTACAATTATTCAGCTGTTTCTTATACAGTCCCTGAAACTTATAAAAGAAAGTGCTTTTTAACTGGAGAACATAGTTATGAACTGGCTCTCAATATTTTGGCAGGTTTGCAAGTATATATTCATTCCAATCAGTACTTATTCTTTAGATGAACAAAACTATACAATACCATATATCATCCTTTCACTTCTCTGGTTAATACATTTTCTCTGCAGAATGGGGAATTTTCAGGGGGATGCTAATATTTAAGCCATCTAATATAGTCTGTGGAAAGACTTTAGTGATTTAAAAAAAGGGAAAAAACACTCATTTTTTTGCTTCTATTGCAGGTAAAGAAGACTGATGCATTCTATCACACAAAACAATATAAAGTATAAACATTTATTAAGCACATACTATGTACCTAGCACTGTGGTAAGCACTGGGGCTATAAGTAAGAAACAGACAGTTCCTGTCCTCCAAGAGTTTACAATCTAAAGGGGGATGGGGGAGGAGAGACAGTATACAAAAGGAAGCTGAAAAGAGGGAGTTGCACAGCCAAAGGGTACCTTACTGGGGGTGGGGTGGGGCATGCAAAGAGTGTCTGGACTCAAAGGAAAGAACGGCTAGGATTCTGAGCCATCTATAAAGGGAGGTTTTGGGAAGAGGTTTTTTAAAATTTGTTTTTGTTTTTGTTTCACCCTCCAGCCTTCCAGTTAGAAGGGTTTTCTTGGCAAAGACCCTGGAGTGCTTTGCCATTTCCTTTTCTAGTTCATTTTTGCTGGTTGTTGGCCTTCATTCTCAAAGATGACCAAAATGACATCATGATGCTAGAGTCAAGTTTTAATGTGTCTGACTGTGGCTGATCAGACCAATACTAGCTCAGAATCTCTACCACAGGTTGGCACAAATAATCCATGTAAACATTTGGGGTAGATTCTCTAAATTTCAGTTCTGCTTTGCTCATAGAGCACAGTACCTTCTCTGATGTGGGCATGCCATGCTGGGCAGTCCTGTGCCACTGTCTCCCATGTCACATAATCAATTCCGGCGTTCTTTTTTTTTTTAATTAAACAAATGCTTTATTAACTTCTGGTTTACATCATTCATTTCCACCAGATTATGAGTTACATTTTTCCCCCATTTTTTCCCTATCCACCACCCCAGAATAGCAGTTCCACTAGATATCCCCTCATCCAATCTGCTCTCTCCCATATTTTCTCCCATATCCCTTTCGACTTTGCCATTAGGGCAAGGTGAATCTCTGAGCCCCAATGCCTGGACATCTTATGAATCATTTAATTTTAAAACTTCAAATTTCAGATCCATTCCCTTCCTCCCTTGTCACCCACTCCCTCTGAGAAGATAAGCAATTCAGTATGTGTTGTGCATGTATAGCTATGCAAAACATTACCATAGTAGATATATTGTAAAAGACTGCTTATATTTCCCTCCCAACTGCCTCACCTCCCACCTGGTCCATTCCCTACTTTGATCCTGTCCCTCTTTGATAGTGAGTACTTCCAACCTCCCCTCCCCCCAGAATGCCCTCCCCTCCATCATCCCCCCTCTCATCCCCCTTTCCCCTATTCAGGAGAGTGAGTGAAGGTAAGATATTCCATTTAGTATGTATGTGATTCTCTCCTTGAGCCAACTTCAATGAGAATATGCTTTTGCCTTTTTGCCTTCCTGTTCTTCCCCTCCCCTGCAACTACTTCCCCTTGCCTCTTCTACATGAGATAGTTTACCCTACCCTGTCTCTCTCCATCTCCTCTTGCCACTTTCCTCTCTCGGTGGCGGCTCGGTGGCGGCTCGGTGGCGCAGTGAGCAGAGCACCAGCCCTGGAGCCAGAAGGACCTGAGCTCGGATCCGGCCCCAGACACTCAGCACACAAACAAAAACCCAGCCGCGTGACTCCGGGCAAGTCACCCAACCCCAATTGCCCTCCAAAAAAAAAAATCATCCCTTCCCATCAAATTCAACCTGTGCCCTCTATCCATGTATACCTGTGAACATATGGAACATATGCCATGTACCCTTCTTCAATTATTTTCATAATGAGAAAGGTTTCATCAAACACAGTTATTGTTTTTCCATGTAGGAATGTAAATAGTCCAACTTTAATAAGTTCTTTTTTATTTCTTTTCCTTGATTACCTTCTCAAGCATCTCTTGCTTCTTGCATCTGAATGTCAAATTTTCTATTCAACTCTGGTTTTTTCATCAAGAATGCTTGAAAGTCCTCTATTCCACTGAATGACCATATTTTCCTCTGAAACAAGATACTCAGTTTTGCTGGGTAGGTGACCCTTGGGTTCATTCCCAGCTCTTTTGCCCTCTGGAATATCATATTCCATGCCCTTCGATCCCTCAATGTAGAAGCTGCCAGGTTCTGTGCTATTCTGATTGTGTTTCCACAATATTGAAATTGTTTCTTCCTGGCTGCTTGTAGTATTTTCTCCTTGATCTGGGGATTCTGGAACCTGGCTATAATATTCCTGGGAGTTTTCTTTTTGGGATCTTTTTCAGGAGGTGATCTGTGGATTCTTTCAACCTCTATTTTGCCCTCTGGGTCTAAAACATCAGGGCAATTTTCTTTGAGAATTTCTTGAAGGGTGATTTCTAGGTTCTTTCTTTGATCATGGCTTTCAGGTAGTCCAATAATTTTTAAATTATCTCTCCTGGATCTATTTTCCAGGTCAGTGGTTTTTCCCATGAGATATTTCACATTGCCTTCTATTCTTTCATTTGTTTGGATCTGTTTAACAGCATCTTGATTTCTCATAAAGTCACTAGCTTCCATTTGCTCCAGTCTAACTCTGAAGGAATGAATCTCCTCAGTGAGCTTTTGAGATTCTTTTTCCATCTGGCAAATTCGGCTTTTTAAGGCATTCTTCTCCTCATTGCCTTTCTGAGCCTCTTTTGCCATTTGAGTTAGTCTATTTTTTAAGGTGTTATTTTCCTCAGTCAGGCTGTTGACTGTCATTTCATACTTTTCTTGCATCTTTTTCATTTCTCTTCCCAAATTTTCCCCACTTCTCTTATCTGCTTCTTAAGGTCCTCTATGGCCTGTAGCCAGCTTGTATTTTCATTTGGGGCTTTTGGTGCAGGAGTTCTGACCTCACAGTCCTCCTCCATGCTTTGAGCCTCTTTGCCCCTAAAATAGGAGTCCAATGTTGAACTTTTCTGTTTATTTTGTTTCATTTGCCTAGGCATGTTGCCACTTAATTACTTGATTTTTGGGCTTGTTGCCACAGTAGGACTCTGCCACCAGACAGGGGAGCTTCCGCCCAAACGTGGGGTCTTCACAACTTCCGCCAGTTGGGTGGCCTCTGTAAAGCCTCCACTCACTCTGGCAAGTTGGATACCCACCCCAAACATCCCCCCCAGACCACAATCCAGATCCAGGCAGTTTAAAGCAAGAGCGATTAACCCCCAGACTGATTGCTGGATTTCCCTACAGTTCGAAGACCAGGAGCTAGAGCCACTACTGACACTGCAAAATGGCTTCTGTGCAGCTGTTTCTTCAGCAGCTTTTTGCCCCCAGGGGAGGAAGCCACGTGTTTCCCAAATACTGGTCCCAAAGTCCATAGGGCACTAACCTCTCACTTTGTCCTAGGCATATCTGTGCTGATAATTCTGGAATTGCCACAATTGCTGGTGTTCTGGGGTCCCTCCAGCCGGCTGAAGGCCTGGCCGCCCTGAGGCTAAAACCACGGACCTGGGCTCAGCTCTGCGCGCTGCGCTGTTGGTTCCCACCGTGCTGTGCTGCCTGCTCTCATAGCGCTGTGCTGCCTGCTCTCAGAGCGCTGCACTGGCCGCTCCCTGCAGGGCTGCTGGGCTGTCCTCAGCAGGAGGTTAGCTTCTCTGTGCCATTCTGTGGGTGCTGTGGCTCCAGAAGTTGTTCGGAGTCCCCTTTCACATTGTTTGATATTTGTGTGGGGCAGAGCACATTGGAAATGCTGTTTCTACTCCACCATCTTGGCTCCGCCCCAATTCCAGTGTTCTTAAGAGAGACTTTGAGACTGTCCTTGTATTCCTTCTTCTGACCACCATGTGAATGCTTGCCCTGTGTGAGTTCTCCATAAAACAGTCTTTTTGGCAAGCATACGTTTTGCACTTGAACAATGTGGCCAGCCCATCAGAGTTGTGCTCTCTGAAGCAGAGTTTGAGTGCTTGGCAATTTAGTTAAAGTAAGGACCTCAGTGTCTGGTCCCTTATCCTGCCAGGTGATCTTCAGAATCTTCCTAAGACAATTCAAATGGAAGCCACTCAGTTTCCTGGCATGGTGCTGGTAGACTGTCCAGGTTTCACAGGCATACAACTATGAGGTCGGCACAACTGCCCTATAGACCTTCAGTTTGATAGTCGGTCTAATATCTTGTCTCTCACATACTTTCCTTCAGAGCCTCCCAAACACTGAGCTAGCTCTGGCAATATGTGTATCAACCTCATTATCAAGGTACACATCCGTGGAAAGTACACTACCAAGGTGAGTGGACTTATCCACAGCATTCAAAACCTCTCCATTTGCTATAACTGATGGTTCCATGTATGGATGGTGTGGTGGTGGCTGATGGAGCACCTGGGTTTTCTTGGTGTTAAATGTTAGGCCAAAATTAGCACAAGCAACAGAGAACTGATCCATACTTTGTTGCATCTAAGCTTTAGAGGCTGCATTGAGTGCACAATCATCAGCAAACAAAATCATCCACCAACACTCCCTTCACTTTGGTCTTGGCTTGTACCCTTTTTAAGTTAAAGAATTTACGATCAGTGAAGTAGCTGCCTTGATGCCCTGTTCATCCTCATTGAAAGCATTTGACAACATGACTGAAAACATCATGCTAAAAAGCACAGGAGCAAGCACATGGAAAAGGGGTGGGAAGCTCTCAGAGATTTGGTGTATAGCATTGCATTTGCTCATCTGGGTCAGAATGTTTGCAAACACCAAGGTTGGTTTGATGGGGAAAATGATGGGGAAATTCAGAAGCTGCTGAAAAAATGAGGACTCCACAGGATTTACCAGTGGGATAGTTTATCCATCTCTAAGAAGGCAGCATTTAATTCCATCAAAAGTAAAGTACAAGCAAAACTTAGACAGATGCAGGGTTCCTGGCTCAGTAAAAAGGTGGATGAAATGCAGTTTTATGCTGATAGCAACAATCCAAAGCATTTTTAAGATGCCCTGAAGGCTATTTATGGACCATAGACCTATGGTGCACTGCAACTACTCAGTGCTGATGGAATCACAGTGATTAGTGATAAGGATACCATCCTTGAGAGAAGGGCTGAACACTTCCATAGTGTTCTCAACAGACTACCATCAATCAATGCTGAGGTCACTGGCCATTTACTTCAGGCTGAAGTCAATCCCTCCCTAGCTGAAGCTCCAATAGAAGAAGAGGTTTGAATGTCATTGGGTCCTTTTCATGTGGCAAAGCACTGGGTGCTGATTCTATTCTAGCTGAGATTTATAAGGGGGTCCATTGCTCATACAAAAGCTGACTGAAATTTTCCAGGTTATGTGGCAAGAGGATGTTATCCCCCAGGAGTTCAAGGATGCCTCCATTGTCCATGTCTATAAAAGTAAAGGATATAGGTTGCCCTGTGACAATCACAGGGGTGTCTCTTTCTTAGTCATTGCTGGCAAGATTCTTGCCAGAATCCTCCTTAGCAGACTGATCCTTTGCCTGGAAAATGGTGGTCTACCTGAGAGTGAGTGTGGTTTCAGAAAGGGCTGAGGAAGAATCAATATGGTATCTGCTGCCTGACAATTCCAGGAGAAATGCCAGGAACAGAATAGAGGTGTGTACATAATGTTTGTAGATCTGACCAAGGCCTCTGATACTGTTAGTGGTGAGGGGTTATGGAAAATTATGTCAAAATTTGGTTACCCCAAGAAGTTCAGTTTCATGACAGTATGCTTGCCTGGGTTCTAGAAAATGGACAGTGCTCTAGAAAATGGACATTGGTGCCATTCCAGTCATCAGTGGAGCTCATTTTAACAGGTGAGGAAACTAAGGCAAATGGGATTAAGTGACTTGCCCAGAGTCACACAGCCTATAAATATCTGAGGCCAGATTTGAATTTAGATCTTCCTCACTCCAAGCCTTTGTAGCACCAATGCAATACTTACAGTGCCCACAATGATGATAAAGACTGTGTCTATAAGTATCACATGACTTTCAATCACAAAATATACCAGATTCTCCAGGTAGAGGATAGAACTGATGCATTTATTTAGACACCAGAAAACCCAATCCCAAAACCAGTAAGCTGATTCTATCATAGTACCAAAGATATTCAGAAGCCATAATAAAACTGAGAGCCACAGCATCCTTCAGCCTTCCCACAAACCAATGCAATATTTACTCACAAACCTCTCTGTCTCCTTTCCTCAACCTCCTTTCTCTCCCACTATCTCTCTGGCTCTGACCAGCTTCCTGTGGGCTCTGCTTCCCTTCAACAAACTTGTCCCACCACAGGCTCCATGTTACTACATTCAGCCTATTGGGGGCAGAGTTTACTTTCAAATCAGGGGAGGTCTTCAAACTTCCCCCAGGTCTGTTCAGGGGCAGGGAAGATCTTCAAATTCCCATTCCCATTACATCCTGGCACTCTGTCCACTGCACCGCCTGGTCTCCCATAATGATGATAACAGAATTGAAACCAAGTAGAGCAGTTGGTGGCAAAGGAAGAAATTGAGCTATTCTTCTTCCTTGCAGATTATACCCCTTACTTCTATTGTATCAAGATTATTTTTTTATCATAACTTTCAGTTAGTCCAATTATTTTAATATTTTCTCTTCTTGATCTATTCTCCAAATCTGTTTTTTTCTTATGTTTCACTTTCTCTTCTATTTTTCATTATTTGTATTTTATTTAATCATTTCTTGATCTCTTATAATTTTACTGACTTCATTTTACGTAATTCTAATTTTCAAGGTACCATTTTCTTCCTTAAGATTCTGGATCTCCTTTTCTAGTTGGTTGATTTTTCTTCCATACCCTTCTTGTTTTTCTTGGATTATTCTTATTTTCTTTTTTAGTTTTTCCTCCATCTCTGTCATTTTATTTTATTTTCTTTGCTTGGGGGACAGGGAAGGCAGGGCAACTGGGGTTAAGTGACTTGCCCAAGGTCACATGGCTTGTTTTTGTGTTAAGTGGCTGAGGCCAGATTTGAACTTAGGTCCTCCTGACCCCAGGGCCACTGCTCTATTCATTGCACCACCTAGCTACCCCTTGTCATTTGATTTTTAAAGTTTTTTTTAAGATCGTCTATAAATTCTTTTTTGAGTAGGTGACCATTTGACGTTACTCTTTGGGGGTTTCTTTACTTCAATATCCTCCTCTGAAGATGAACCCCAGTCATCTCAATTCCCATAAGAGGTTTCTATGGTTGATTCTTTCTCCTTTGCCTGTGCATTTTTTGTGATGATAGCTGAATTATTTGTAATCACATCTAACCCGAGGTATGGGAAATGGTTTCACTTGTCTCAGATCTTCAGTTCTTCCCTTTAGCCTGAAACCAAAGTCAAACCTCCAAGCTCCTATTAGTGCCCACAGCCAGGGGCTTTCTGCCTCATTGCTTCAGCACTCACAGGTCTCAGGCTTGCCTTTGCTGCTCTTCACAGCACAGCTGGGTCCAGCATTCCTGGTCAGCAGAGGTTCCCTCGAACTTCCTGGGCTCAGATACCCAATGCCCCTCACTATCCCAGGAATAAACATTTGGTGGCTGGGGCTGAGGCAGTCTCTCAAACCAACTAATCCCAGGGTTTGCCATTTATTTAAGAGGCTTGCTGCTTCCCTAGTCAAACAGAACCTAGCCTGGAGGTGTTTACTCTTCACTGGGACCAAACCTCTTCTGGGATTTTTCTTCTGATCTTCTCAAATTGTCCCAGGAGGACACGGTTATGCCCCTGTTCTTATTTATCTGCACCCACACTTTGTTCACCCTAAGGTGCTATTTTAACTCTTTTTGTGGGGAAAAATCTTCAGAGCTTGGAATTTTCTGACCTACTCTGCCATCTTCCCAGAATCCTCCCTCCATACCCCCTACTTCTAGTTCTCTCCTCTGAAGCAACAGAAAGTGAAAAAGTGTGTTTCCAAACCCAAACTTTCTGTTTCTGAGGTTTCAAAGATAGTCATTAAGATGACTAATCTAGCACTGGGCTTAGAGTCAGAAACATCTAGGTTCAAATCATGCTTCACACACTGGCTGTGTGACCCTGGGCAAGTCACTTAAATTTTCTCACATTCATTTTCCTCACCTGTGAAATAGAAATAATGACAGCACCTACGTCCCAGTGTTTTTGGGAGGATTAAATAAGAGAACATATAAAGCACTTTATAAGCCCTGATGTGCTATGTAAGTGCTTGCTATTGTTATCATTATTGGTATTGTGTCTCCACTGCACATTGCGTCCCATCCCATGGTGTTTGAGAGTGGGAGGGAACAGAAGCATGATATATTGACAGGTCCCTCCCACACTCACTCATCTCATCCTGTTGTAGAATAGGTCTGTGACACCCTTGGCAAGTCCTCTTTTCTCTGCCACATTCCTATGGAAGACCACCTACCTAGTGTCCTGGGAGAGGAGGTGGCTCCAAAACCAAGGCAGCATTTGGATTGCATGGCTTTGGGGTAGGTTGAAAACCTGGTCAGCCAACTGACCAAAGCCCTGTCCACAGCTTGTGTCCTGCCCCCAGACTGTGCTTTGCAGTGCCCCTGGGGGATACTCATGGGGAACCAAAGTCTGGTTCAGCTCAGCCTGAAGGTCAGGAGACAGCTCAAGGGTTTCCTCTTTTCCCACCGCAGCCCTCTCTTATTCTTTGAGGCAGTGATGGAGATGAACGAAACTTACCTGGACAAGCCCCAGCTGGTCTGAATTGGGAGTAGAAATCTACCACTGCACAGCTGAGCTTGTCACATGCACAGATGTGGTAACTAGCCACCTCAGCTCCAAATTGGGAACTTTTCCTGCCAGGCCATATTCTGCTCTATCACCGAACTCATTCCATTTTTGCCTTTGGACCACCTTTGGACCACATAGTCCAGGACAATTGGCTGGCTTAATTTAGTTGTATTCAGATGTTCCTGTGTCCTATACAAATAAGATAATAATCACTTAGTTTGCTTTAGTCTGAATATTTATTTTTATCTTAATAATTTATTGTGTCTATGATGTGTAAGGGCCTCCTGAGGTGGGGTTTGCTGTCTCCACTTACTAGGGTCTAAGGGTGATACTGCTTTTTCCTTCCAGAATTTAGGAATTTTCCTCCTTCATTCAAGTGATTGAGAATAATTATGAGATCTGTGACTTTCTTGGCATAGAGAACTGCCAGGTAAGAAAACTCTCTCTACCCATACAGGTCAGCATCTTTTCTGTAACTCCTAGTTTCAGAGAATTGCCCAGAGAACTTAGAGGTTTAGTAACTTGCCCAGATCACACAGCTAAAATGTGTCAGAGATGGGACTTTGAACCCCTAGTACTCGTCTTTAAGACCAGCTCTCTGGCCATCATACTCCCTGCCTCCATTCAAATAATAACCCAAAAGTCTTATTTCCTAGAAGTAGCACTTCTGGCCATTAAAAGATTTTTGTTTTCTCCATCAGATTGCTCATTAGAACACAAATAGATGTTTTCCCCCCTTTTTTCTGTGCCTGCTGAGATAATAATCACAACGTATGGGAAAATGCCTCCCTGGGATAATGACTAGATTGCCAGCTCGAAGCTGGGTCTAGCGGGTTCTCAGTGGGACCTGTGGGGCTAGCAACAGATTGGTCATTGTGTCTGTTCATTTCTAATAGATAATAATATCTTCACTTGGATTTTTTCTGATTTTCCTAGCCCCTGAAAAGATGGAAAGAGATCAAACAGATAGTGTGTTTTCCAAGAAAAGAAATGGTTCTAGGTTCTAGGAAATGTTAGGGGCAAATTTGTGACAATACTAAGGCCCTGAACAATTGGCATGCATACCAATTCCCACATTTTCTCTTTCCCATGACTTAGAACGGAAAAATGATATATCTTGAAAAGAAGTAGATTTCTTTGTAGAGTGCTTCATGAGTATATCATAAGCAACTGGAACATTTCAATTCAACAAACAGTAATTAAAGGCTCACTGTATACTATGCTACATGCTGAAGAACATACAGTTTAAATAAGATATATAGAGCTTATTCCTTCAATAGAGCTTACTCTATGGGAACTATAATATGTTGTTAATTGTTATTGTTGTTGTTTAGTTGTCTAGTCTAACTCTTGTTAGACCGCCTAACTCTTATTAGATTAACTCTTGCCTAAATCTTCATGACCCTGTAGAGCATACTGCTCACAGAGTTTTCTTGGCAAAGATATTGGAGTGGTTTCCCATTTCCTTCTCTAGTGGATCAAGGCAAACAGAGGTTAAGTGACTTGCCCAGAGGGGCTGGGGTGGGGGTGTCACACAGTATAACCATAAATGTCTGAGGCCAGTTGTACTTAGGTCTTCCTGACTCCAGGCCCAGCACACTGTCCACTGAGCCACCTGGCTGCCTTCTTATAATATACTCATGAAATAATCATAGTACAAAATAATACATGCTAAGAGAGATATAGACAGATTGACATGTGAGTTCCAAATGCCTGTTGGGGTGGGGGAAGGTCATTATAGGGAAGGCTTCATGGACGCCATAGTATTCAAGTTGTGCTTTGGGTAGGAATTTAAGCAGGTAGAGAAGGGTGGTAAAGGAGATAGAGGTATAGTTATGGTGGTAGGAGTACTAGGAGAGTGTGGGAATCCTAAAGCCCAGGAGGAAAAAGACTAACCAAAAAGGGAGGCACCATCAACACTATCAATTGCTCCCCAGCAGTCAAGGAGGTCAAGTTTTAAAAGAAGTTTAGCAGTAATTAGTGAACCTAAGCATGAAAGATGGGAAACTGCAGGCCATGTATGAGGAATGGAGAATAACATGATTTGGCTGAAGGCTAGAGTAAATGAAGGTAGTAGCAAGAGAAGAGACTGGAAAGTTAGGGTATCAGATTGTGAAGGGCTTCAAATGCCCAGGCAAAGGAGTTTGAACTTTGAGAAGAACTATCTGTTTTTCCTTTCTGTTCCCCACCCTACCATGAATGGAGCCACCCAGGTCTTCCTTTCAGGAGATCCCTAAGAGTTGCTCCAAACCCCTGCCTCAGAGAAAACCGTCCTCAAGCTTCTATTTACTATACCTTTTCCCATCAAACTAGGGTCTTTTTTTGTGCCCAGGGCAATACAGGACACTCTGAATTTCTTTTGATCACTGCTTTTGGGGAGTTTAACAATATGCTATCAATCTTAAAAAAAAATAAAAAAAACCAACCAACTTTGTTTCATTTCTAATTCCAATCTGGTAGAAACGTTAGTGATTAAAAACAGAACCTCCGATTCCATATCATTCTTTTAGCCTCTAGTTGCCCTGTGGCTGAAGTCACTTGGGCACAGAGGCTGTGGTATCTTGCTACTCCCAACTCCCACTTTCAGCTCATTACACCTTCCTTGACACCACTGAAGTGAGATATGAGAGGGGGTGGAGAGTCAAAGAGAAGACTAAAGTTTCTAATGTGAGAGATGGTGGTGCCACAGAAAGAAATAGTGGAGTCAGCAGGATGAAGAGGTTTTAGGGGAGTCATATTGAATTCGAGGTACCAGTGGAACATCAAGGTAGAGCTGGAAGTACTGGTTTGGAGCTTGGGTCAGAGCCAGAGATAGAAATTTGTAAGTTACTTGCACAGAGGTGATACTCAAAGTCATAAAAGTGATTTAGATTTCTAAAGGAGATAGGATAGAGGAAGAAAAGCAGAGGGCCCAGGGCAGAGCCTTAGGAGAATACCTACCTAAAAAAGTCAGGGTCCACAGGGGAATACCTACCTTAAAAGACAAAAACAAGGAGTCAGTGACAGAGACAGAAAAAGGAATGACTAGAGAGGCGGGAGAATCAGGCAAATGTGGCGTTCCAAAAGCCAGGGAAGAGTGATATCACATAGGAAATGTAACAATGTTGCCGATATTGTGAAGCAGTCAAGGATAAGAATGAAAAAAAAAAAGACCATCAGGTTGGGTCATTTGGTGATTATTATCTTGAAAAAGTAGTTTGAGAAGAGTAAGGGAGATGGAAACTAGATAACAAAGGGGTAAGGAAGTACAGGCACTCATGTAAGCTTCTTTTTGAAAGAAATTTAGAAGTGTACGGGTAGGAGAGCAATAGAATGTTGGCAGTTGGATTGGGAACAAGTATTAAGCAAAGGTTTGTTTTTTTTTTTTAAATTAGGAGATCTCAACCTATTTGTGGGAAGATATGAAGAAACTTAAAGATACATCGAAGAAAGGGTTGATTTATTTTCTTCATCATCATGTATAGAAATATAAATACAATCCTAACAAGCCATTATATTTTATACACATTATATCATGGATGTATATTCTTATGTATATTTTCAGTTTAACAGGTTTCCTCTCTTAGCTAAGAAAACAATTCAGTAAATTCAAGGAAGATAAAAATGAAAACATTGTATGGTTAAGAATCATCCATTGTTGGGAATATATACTTCTGTTGACCTGGTCTTTTATAATTATGCTGTATCCCTTCTGAGTCATTGGCATTTTCAAGGGAAGCAAGGCACTAAGCCAGGATGTGAGTCCAAGGGTAGAAAGTTGCTCCAGAACTTTTTCAGAGTTATTTAAATTGCCTTATTGACACCCTGAAACCTTGCAAATGGACAGGTGTTTCCCCTTTTGCTGCAGGGTTGAAATCTTGTCTTTTACAAAGATTCCAAAATTAGATTATTTGCCTAGCACATTGCAAATTAATTATGCACTAAAGAATAGGGCCACTGGATGCAAAACCCCAGATACAATCCAGATGTTAATTTTGCTAAATGTATGTGCTTTATCTTCTTAAAGTTACTGTATTTTGTGTCTAACAATGTTATTGAAGATTTCTGGAAAGTAATTCATTACTTAACATTTTTGTAAGTACTTAGGATCATAGATTTTGAGATAAAAGGGAGCTAGTGGCCTTTCCAATTAGTTTTATTGTTTCTGGAGATATGATATCCTTATCTTTCCCTTTAGTTTATATACATTCAGATAGCACTGCCTCACTGTTATACATAAAGATGCAAACAATGCAGAGGCATACAAATGCATGGGCGCAGAAACTGAACCCTCCCCAAACCCTTGTCCATACATCAACACTGACACATTTGCATTATTCACTCTAAGATGGATACATTGTCCACAGACATGCTCACGAATCCCACACAAAGCTGGTCAGCTCGGCCCGCTTACCGATGATGTATATAGCACTCACAGACACAATCATATACAAAATACCTACAAACCCCCGACACTTTTAACGTTTCTTCAAGACATCATAAGCAGAGATACAGCATGGGACAAGTGTCTTGCTCACTTTCCCTTGACTGTTCTGTTTTTGTTACTGTTGTTCTCAGAGTTATTTCCCAACCCTCTTACATCCCAGCCCCCAGACCTTTTCCGAGTCTCTACTGCGCATGTGCTCCGCATCCCTCCCCTTCCTGGGTACCAGTCGGGCGCTCCCCGACTCTGTCGGCGGAAGAGATGCAGTAGCGTCACGGGCGCCCAGCCCCTTAAAACGCTGCTGGCTGGAGCCACCTCCCTCCTTGCTGCCCGCTGTGGGGATGGAGTAAAGGAGACCCATCAACCCGCCAGTGGAACCGGCAATGGAATTAAAGCAATCCTTGTCCGCCCATCTGGAGGCTGAAAAGCCGCTGAGGCGCTATGGGGCCGTGGAGGAGACGGAGTGGAAAGCAGAGGGACTGGGGAGAAGTGAGTACCCGGGCGGGGATAGTGGAGCAGCCCTGCAACCACGCTGGTGGTTGCTTAAGCGCGGTAAAAGCTAGCGACCGTTCCCTGCCCGGCTGAAGAAGGCGCCCCCGCAGCGGTGCTTTGAGGGGGGCGATGCGCAGCGCCGCGCGGGCTTGGGTTTCTAACAAAGGGGGACCGGCACGTCATTCCCTCTAGGTTCTCAGCCTATGTGTCCTCTGTCCAGGGGACTTTGCAAAGAGAGCCCAATCGGAAATGGAGAGGGAACACCAATTCCTGGGCTCTGGTTTGGGCTTTCGCCTGGTCCTGTCGCTTTCTGATGGTCCTTAAAATGGGCTCTCTTCCTCAATTGCAGGCAGACAGGAGGAGAGATTAGGGGTGAAGGATGATTCTTCCACCCTGATGCTATGAGAACAAGTGGACCCTACATTCCTAAAAGAGACAGTTGGTCCATGATCAGTTTTCTTGGTTGAGGGTGCATGTGAATTCTCAGCATTCCTTCTTTCTTTCCAAGCACACATGCCTGCTTCACCTATCTGGGGGTGGGAAGAGGTGACACTTGGCTCAACTAAAGGTTTTGGTTTGTATGCGCTGTCATTGTATAACAGATAGACTCTGTTTGCTAAATCTCTAAGGTCGTCAGTGCAAAGAACATCGTTCCAAAGATGAAGGTTGTTTTTAAAGGATGCAACAGTTGACTTCTTCCCCCAGAGTCCAAAGACAGGAGGGTGCCTCCTGAGGGCAACAGGGACTCTAATCCTCCTTGCAAAAACCTAGTGAGATTCCAAGTGCCTTTCACCTTGCTTGCCTTAATGCAGCTGTTCACCAGATGTTATAAAAGGCCATCTCCCCTTCTCATTCAGCCTGTAAATTCTTGCCTGTGCTCTAACCGTTCTCAGAATCAGCCATAAAGCAGGAATATATATTTCCAAGCTACTGGGGGTAGAAATGGGAGTTCCATAGACACATGACATACTTGGTTTAATTTTTATTACGGTTGTCGTGGGCAACTTTCATTTCCAATGTGTGTGCTCTTTGCATCCTCTCTGTCCAGTAGTGAATTGTGTGTTTTCACGTTCTTCCCTTCTCCAATCATTGAAATTTAGAAAGTCTTCTTAGAATGAATGGCACAGATGTGTTCTGATTCAGGTATATTCAGCTTGAATAAGGACTACAGATTAATCCATGTTTGGACTGCTGAAGTGTTTTACAGTATAGCACAGGGTTCTCTACTACCTTAACTCTTTCTCTCCCCCCCCCCCCTTCCATCTTTCCAATATTCAAATGTCAAACTCTCCTTCCCACTTAATATTTCTGCTGTGACAGTTTTGTTGTAGTGGATGTTATGGGATCAGGACTGGATGTATCAATATTTCTTCAAACTAGACTGAAAAGACTCCCAGGATATGTTCATTAATTTCACAAGCATGGGGAAGCTGTGGCTGTTTCTGGAGCCTACCATGTTATGGCCCAATCAATAGACATTGTTTTGGACCTGATAAGCTGATGTTAATTTAGATCAAACTTTTAATAGCATCTGTAGAAATGACCTGCTTTTTTTCTTTTGCACAGTAACACTCTAGAATAATATTGCACTGTTGGTCTTCACTCCTATCACCTTATTGTAGCCTTTTTCTTGCCTTGTGAACTTCTTAATCTTTTAGGTCACAGACTATAAGCTGTTCAGAGCTTTTTAGATAGATTCCTTTATATGTCTTTCTTGCAGTAATCAAAACCTATTCTCATGCGTTTTAGAACTCTGCCCACAGACTCTGGTCTGTTTTTACAGCTATCTTAAAATCCAAGATTGGGATTTTTTTTAACTCAAATTTGGAATTTTCTTAAGAAATTGATTTAAGGCAAGCTTTGGAATATTAGTTTCCTAGTTGTTTTATCTTTTGGGATTTGACACTGTTGGACTCTATAGTCTAAGAGCTATTTGAGAGAAAAGTAACAGTAAGAAGCTCCATCCCACCTGCCTGTATCTTATAACATCTATGAAATGATTTATATAGATGAATACAGTATGATGAGTGTTACTATTGTTACTATCGGTTTCCAAAAATAAAAACACCAAGTTGATGTAAGGATCTGACATTTGATGTTGAGATACTTTTAAAAATTTGCATAATGTGATGGAAATATAGACCCAAGGTAGTGATTCATTTGCCTTTTAACAGGAGAGAGAGCTCTCTGCTGATGGAATTCTCTACATATTGAAATTTATTTTGTTAAACAGTAAGCATGTGCTTAATTAAAAGATAACATAAAAGAGAAAAAGAACACAGGACTGATTTTTTTGGAGGGAGGAGGTAGGATTGTACAAAATTCTCTTATTAAATGTCTTTAGCTAAGAAAAAATAATAGTAATAATGAGAAGCTGAATGTCTAATTATTCAGAGCAGAACAGTATTGGAGGATTTTAAACCAGATTTTCAAGTCACAGCTTCTACATATCTCAGTCTCTTCTTCTATATAACTGGAATAATAACCCTACTTTCCTCATAGAAAATTGCTTTGAATCTTTGGAAAGTGTTTCATGGGAAAAATGCTTTGGTTTTTAAAAAAAATCCTGACCTTCCAATCACTTTCCCCTGTTACTGAGACCCATCTCATTTTGGATTTGAACTGGGCTTTTAAGGGTGGGTAGAATTTAGATAGAAGGAGAGGAGGGGGAAGGGCATTCCAGGTGGGTGGAAAAGCATCAGAGAAAGCATGGAGGTGGGAAAGAGCATGCTGTGTGCAAAGGACAAGAATAATGTAGAAGGCTCATGCGAAAAATTTTCCTGCAAGCAAAGGAGAACATGATTCTTGTTTAAAGGTCCAAGTTTGTGGAATGACTGACACCAATCAAGGAGACATATCTAGACTCAAACTGAACAATATAATAGTAAAGATGGAAAGATCCAAATATACACCTAGGGTTTTTAAAAATAGATTTTCTACGAAGGTTTAGCTTGGTTTAGTTACTCTTGGGTGTGTGAGGCAAATGTCACACAAATCTATTAAGAAGGTTAGTTAAATTTTCAAACCATTCATTAAAGACTTTCTCAGCTTCATGGTATGATGGAAAGAGCCCCAGATTGGGTGTCAGAGGACCTGGGTTCTTACCAGCTGTGTTCTAATAAGGGCGGGGGGAGAGGAAGGGAGGATTGTACATATGACATGCTTTTAAGCTTAATGTGCATTATAAACACTTTCACCATCATTTTCTTAAGTGCAGACAATCAACAAAATAATAAAGCAAGCTCCAATTGGCAGTGTTTGTTGATTTCTGAGGTGCAAATTCCCACACTGAAAATTAGATGATCTACTCTTCAGGGGTGGTTTGAGTTGACTCTAGGATATGCTTGGTTCTTATCAATAGCATGACCTTAGAGATAGCATTTCATCTCCAGGCTTCAGTTTTTCATCTGTAAAATATGAGGGTTGGATTTGATGGTATCTTAGTCCCCTTTCATGTATTAAATTCTTTGATCCAAGGCTAAAGAGACAGATGGATAAAGGGAGGAACTTAGGTATAAGAAACTTGATTCTATACACCATTACCAGAATGGCGACCTACATTATGCAAATTATTGTGGGGACATAATTGTAGAGTTACGAAAAAGATGAATGTGAATTGAATGTCTTATTTTTTTGGATCTCTAGAATCTAGCACAGTGTCTTGCATGTAGTAGAATATTTGCTGAATTAAGAAACAGAATAAACACACCATTGTTTACTTCTTTGTGTGACTGTTTATAACTTTAAACAGCAAGTCAAGGGGGAGATATTTAAATCTGTAATCAGATTATTTAATGATTTTAGGGTTTTATTCTCATTCATTAACTGGTGGAGAAGAACAACCACTTGCTCTCATTCCTGATTTCCAAACATAATTTGCAAAGGATCATAATAGTGGGCATTTATAGAACTCTTCAGGAGGGTTAAGACACAGGAAGATTCATCTTCATGAGTTCAAATCTGGCCTCAAACACTTACTAGCTGGGTGACCCTGGGCAAGTCACTTAACCCTGTTTGCCTTAGTTCCTTGTCAGTAAAATGAGCTGGAGAAGGAAGAGGCAAACTATTCTAATATCTTTGCCAAGAAAACCCAAATGGGGGCTGTGAGGAGTCAGACATGACTGAAATGACTGAATTACAAAATAGAGCTCTTTAGTCAGGCAATCAATAAAGAATTATTAAGCATCTACTATGTTCCAGATACTGTGCTAATAAACATTGGGGTTACCAAAAGAGGCAAAGACAGTCTCTTCCCTCAAGGAGCTCACAGTCTAATAGTGGAGATAACCTGCAAACAATGTACAAACAAGATATTGACAGGATAATTTGGGGGTGATCTCAGAGGAAGCCTCTAAGATTAAGGAGGACTAGGGAAGACTTCTACCTGAAAGTGAGACTCAAAGGTTTACATATTTCCAAAATGCTATATATAGATTATCACATTTAATCTTTACAATAACCCTATAAGGTAAGGGCTATTATTATCCCTGTTTTATAGGTGAGGAAGCTGAGACTGATAAAGAGTAAGTGATTTGCCCAGGTCATATGGTCTAGTAAGTACCTCAGGCTGGATTTGAACTCTGGTCTTTCTGACTCCAAGTCCATTGTTATACCAACTACACCACCTTGGTTTCTGGACAAGAGAGAATTTTTATTGCCCTAGAGTCTGCAGATTATCTGCTCTGACTTTTTCCTCTTGGATGAAATCCATATCCGTTGGTTCTCATGTCACAGAAAACAACATCTGTCTTTTTTACTCAGTTATACTGTCTACTGGTTGAATAGGTCTGACAGCTTGGAGCTTGGCATAGACAGGGAATCTCTTTTATTTTATCCTCGTCCAAAACACTGCCCCAAAAGACCCAAAAAGGTTTTTGGCTATTTATTAATAGTCAAACAAAAAAGTAGATAATAGTAGTCTCAGTGCTATGGAGGTGCACAGGAAGCCAAAGAGGAAGGTCGATTCAATTCAACAGACATATTCAGTATCAACTATGTGCAAGAATATCCAACTTATATTCTTCCCTCTCAAGCATTTCCACTCAGAATATACTTTTCTTGCAGAGTTCATCTGAGACATCAAGGGGTCAAAATCCAAGAATATGTGTTTGTATTTTAGTGGCTTCCAGGCAGCTTGTTTATTCCAGATAATAAATTATTTTTAGAAGTTTCTCCTATAGTCAGGGGTCATGAGATGGGCAAGCAAAAAAAAAAGGCCACTGTAATATAATATGAAACCCCCCCTCAATTATTCTAAGTACAGTATAAACATATAAATAAGGGAAGCAAGCAGGTGGGCCAAGCTAGCTAGAACAGCAAGGAATCATAAGGAGACATAGACATGTGCCCTTTCAACTACCTCTCTTAATACTTGGAGATATTGGGGGGCAGGATAGGATGGAGGGAAATATAGTCATTCTTTCACAATATATCCACTATGGAAATGTTTTGTGTAACTACACACGTACAACATGTATTGAATTGCTTATCTTCCCAGTAAGAGTGGGTAAAGAGGGAAGAAGGGAAAGATTTAAATTCAAAGTTTTGCAATTCAAAGACTTAAAATCAAAAGTTTAAAAAAATTATTGTTGTTGTTATTTTTACATGCACTGGGAAATAAGAGATACAGGCACTGGGGTATGGAGATCCATCTTGCCCTGCTGGAAAGTTGGAGGGGGAATGGGGGAGAATACAGAAGAGAGCAGATTGGGGGAGGGGGTATACAGTGGAATTGCTGTTCTGGGGTGGCAAGAAAGATGGGGAGAAAATTTGTAACTCAAAATCTTGTAGAAATGAATGTTGTAAATTAAAAATAAACATAAAATCAATAGAAAAAAGAAAAAAAAGACTCGGAGATATCCCAGGATCCTGCACCCAAGAGCCCTGTGAATAGCAGTCTTACTAAACCACTAACCCTGATTCGAGTCCAGCCCCTGTAACCATAATAGAAGGGTGCAACCCTTATGGAGAAGGGACTGACATCTCTTTAACCACAAACTGCAGACCAACTGCCAGCAATGGGCAGGTAAACCAAAGAGCCCAGGAATAGCACAGCTGTCCAGACCACTGACCCTGCCCAACCCTCCTTGGTGTAGGGGAGCAATCCCTGTGGAAATGCACCTAGCAAGGCTTGACCTCTTCAGAAGCCATAGCTACTGAAGATCCAGAAAAGAAAGTTCTTAACACCAGAGTCTTTGGCACTGTCAAATAGTTCCACATATGAGAGGATGTAAATGTCACTAAAGACAAATACATTGCCATCTGTTTTGCTGCTATACTCTGATGACTACTGGACTTTTCCATCTGACTTGCAACTGATCCTATATATATTGTATTGTAATTGTAATGTTATCTCTTTGCAAGCAGGAATAATCTTTGCAAATCTTTTTTTTTTCTTTTTGGAGGACAATTGGGGTTAAGTGACTTGCCCAAAGTCACATGGCTAGTAAGTGTGTCCAGTGTCTGAGGCTGAATTTGAACTCAGGTCCTTCTGACTCCAGGGCCGGTGCTCTATTCACTGCACCACCTACCCACCTCTTTCTTTGCAAATCTTAAAGCATTACTGTATGTTAGCTATTATTGTTTTTATTTGCATTCTCAGGGCTTAGCACAGTGTTTTGCAAATGTTTTTTCATTCATTAATTTTTTTTTTAAGATTTTTTTGGAGGGAGGAAGGTAGGGCAATTGGGGTTAAGTGACTTGAGTAAGGTCATATGGCTAGTTTTGTGTTGAGTGTCTGAGGCCAGATTTGAACTCAAGTCCTCCTGACTCCAGGGCTGGTACTCTATTCACTGTGCCACCTAGCTGTCCATTCATTCTTAAAATATGGATATGGATTTGCAAAGTTGGTTTCCCCCTCTTGATTCTTATGGATGAATATCATTGTCTGATTTATTAATCTTACCTGTCTTATGTGGTCTCTGGTAAACCTGAGATTTTCACTTGTCTAACTCAAAGTTAAATTGCTGTAGATTAGAGTGGGAGAAGAAAAGCATCAGAGTAAATCTAGCTGCAGAAGTAAGGAAAGAAAGAGGCATTTATTAAATGCCTTCAGTGTTCTAGTCACTATGCTAAGTACTTTCCAAATGTTATCTCATTTGATCCTCATAACAACCCTGGTGGGTAAATTCTATTATCATTCACATTTTATAGATGAAGAAACTGAGCCAAGCTCCAGTTAAATGATTCCTCCAGGGTCACACAACTAGTAAGGCTCTGAGGCTAGATTTAAACTTAAGTCTTCTTGATTCCTTCTATCCACTGAACCACCCCACTGCCTCTCATCAGAAGACAGACACATTTCTCTTAAAAGGGAAAAATTTGAAACTCCCATAGAAAAGAGAAAAAAGTTGTAAAGAGGGGTGGCTAGGTGGCACAGTGAATAGAGCACCAGCCCTGGAGTCAGAAGGACCTCAGTTCAAATCTGACCTCAGACACTTGACACACTTACTAGCTGTGTGATCTTGGGAAAGTCACTTAATCCCAATTGCCCTGCCTTTCCCCCTCCAAAAAGAAAAAAAAAATTATAAAGAGAGAACATTGTCAAGGAGGTTCACTGACAAAGTATTTTATTATCTTATGGGTCATTTCAATCTTATTTCCCAAATGAAAATTCATTTATTCAACAAAATATTTAAAGTGCCTAATATGTACAAAACCTAGTTACTAGGGGGGAAAAGAGAAATAAGAGATATATCCTTCCATAAAAGAGTTTTCAGTCAAGGAATGGAGATAATTTATATAAGTAGTTACAATATCATAGGGTTATAAATCTAGAGTTGGAAGGGACCCCAAAGACCATTCAGGCTAATAACCTCATTTTACAGACAAGGAAACTAAGATCCTCTTATACTAAGGTTAAGTGACTTGCTTACGATTATACAAATAGTAAACTCCAGAGCCTGTGCTTTTGCCGTTGTACAACATCACAAAGTCTTGCTCTACTGTCTTATTGTAGTTTGGAAGTGATCTTAGTTTCCTGAAGACTCTGCCAGGAGAGCATAAGCTTTGTCAGGTTCTACCATGTTGGAAAGGCTTCAAGTAGTGTCCTAGCAACAGAATATGTTGACTTTTCAAGGACCAGCCTGACTAAGTACAGTGTGGCTCATCGCTGAGATGTTGGCCTCTTAGTGATCAATTCTTTGGCCTTGGCAACCCATGAAACAAAGGAGAATACAAAATGACTTCCAGTCCTATGCAACCCCTTTTTGATTTTGCAGTGACTGTTATTGTTCCTCGTTCTTGAAGAGGACCATGACATCAGGAAGGTGATGCCATGACTTGCAAGTGAATTGGATTTAAGTGAGGGAGGGCTGTGCAAAGTCACCAGCCTCACTCTCTCCTCCAGAGCCATTTGGGTATCGATCAGGACTACTGCAGATGGCCTTTGATGCAGGGGGAGATCTTGACCTTTTTAAGGTGTCAGTTTGTCTAAGTCAATGCTCATTCAGTGATTGAGGCTATGTAAAAATGAGGCAGAGAATGGCCTCTTTTACCTAGTTAAAAAAAAATCAATCTGGGAGGGGAAGACCCTTGGGTTTTCTGACCAAAACAGAAACAATTGCTATTTATGCTGACTCCGAGCCATCAGAACCAAAACAACGAGTAGTGACAAAATGATAGTAAAGAAGGGTAAGATTATTAAGAAACATAATTTTTAAACCATCTATAAATACTAATTTAGTAGTTGTCATTCTTACTAGGATATCCTTGACCAGTGGACCAGTGACTAGTTGGATATACTATAACCAGAGGGACTAAATCATAGAATCTTGACATTCTGGGTCAAAAAGAGGACAAAAGAAAGTTGCAGCTAGATGGAAGACTGTTGGCTCTCAGGTACCTTTGAAGAGGCAAATAAAGGAGTTGGCAAATTGGTTTTATTGTATATCTGAAGGTAACAAGAAACATCACAGGTGTCACAGGACACCTGGTCACCTGGAACTGCAGTGCTTGTGATAAGTAATTACAAAAAAACTATTATGAAGTTAATTGCAGTTTATGTGCCAACATCTGTTGCAGAGAAAGGAGAAACACATAAATTCTATCTCCTTGATAAGACCCTCTAAATTAAATTGACATGTAGTCTGATTACTTTTATGCAAAGGTAGGCATAGAGGTAAACAAGGAAAAAAGTTATAAACAAGAAAGACTAAAAGATTGTATACTCAGAAACTCCAAGCCTGTAATTCAATGAAGAATTTATTAGAGAGGAGAGTTTGGAAACACTAGACTTGTGGAACACCAAGTAACATAAAAAATGATTATATTTAACTTGTAGAAAACAACCATCTATTCCTGTGAGAGTCATTTGCAGATTAGCTGTCTATGTACAGTCAGTCTGCTAACTTAATAGTGCAGAGATTATAATCAGTATCAAATTAGGAAAAAGAATGAAAAATGAGATGATGTGAGAGACATTTGTGATATCTTCAGTCTGGCAAATTTAAATAAGCAGTTGATGCAGAAAATGGGGAACAGATAAAAGAACAGATATTAACATGGACTACCACCATTTTCCTAAACATGTTTAACTGCTGTAAATTAGTTGTCCCAGTGAGAGGACCGAAATATCTGAGTCAGCAAACATTTGATATCTTTGCCAAATGGAGAGAAAAAGAAATGATAAGCAACAGGGTTTACAACAGGGTTGGCAAAGTACAGTCCATGGGTCAAATCTTCCTGCTGCCTGTTTTTGTACAGCCCTGAGTTAAGAATGTTGTTTACATTTTGAAACACCTTATGATAAAATATAAAAACCATTCTTAGCCTGCAATTTTTACAAATACTTTTAAATACAGTATTTAAAAATATAAAAAACACCTCACAAAACCATTTTTAGTTTGCAGACTATGCAAAAACAGAAAGCAGGTTGCATTTGAACCTTGGGTCATAGTTTTCCAACCCCTGGTTTAGAATATAAATTCATTTTTAATATTTTAAGGGAGAAGGCAGTGGAAGGTTTTTAGCAATACTCCTTCATAAAACATTTAAGGCTAAAACAAGTTTCAGAAAACTTGGTGAGAGAAAGCCAGACCATCCCACGGGTATTTAAGGATGAAATTGAAAGGAGGTCAATGAACAGACCAAAATGGAAAAGATCTGGAAAGATTTTCACAGTAAACCTTAGAAAAGTGGAGCCATAACATTTGGACATTATCATCCCACAGCAAAACATGAACCCAAAGGATCTTCTCCAACAAAATGTTGACCATGAATGTCAGAATCATACAAGATTCCCTGAGAGATACAAGAGTGATGACTTAACTTCATGACCTCTTATGTTTCGTATCAACTTAGGCACTGAAGAGGAAGAACTTGGCTCATTAAAAGTGTTTGCCACTACCACAGAAGATGTCCAGTGTAGAGTTCAAATGTAAGAGGGGTTCCTTATAGATAATGAAGTCTTTCGAATATTCCTATTTGCAAATGACATTGTCCTGAATGCATCAAACCCAGGAACATTGCAGATCTTTCTAAATGAAATCCATAATCTTCCAAAAGCATTTGGGCTAACTATCTACTCAGGCAAATCCACAGAAAACCCATAGAAGTAGATTCACCAGTACATATAATCTTATATGGATACTGCAGATGGACAATGAACTAGGTCCTAGATTGAATAGGGGAGAGTGGGATGGATTGACTTAGGGAAACTGCCCTGTGTTTTTCATGATCCTAATTTTCTTTTACTGAGACAAAGATTCACCTATGACCCAAAGATTCACATTTACCAATGTTCTTCAGGTGACACTGCATGACTGCATGGACTACCTAAGTCTCTGAAGAATTAAAGTTAAGTCACCGAAGGGTCACTGGAGAGACCCATGATAGGAGTGCATGGGATGCAGCATATTGCTGACAAAGAATTGTGTGGGAAAAGCCAGAGAAAGGATAGCAATATGTGAGTCAGCACTTAAGCACAGTGACTGTCACATAGCAGGAGCTTAATGCACACTGACTGATTTTCCGGGAAAGCAGGTGGAACAGACAAGTAGCAAGAGTAAAGAATAACTGATATATGGAATGTCTCTTGGCACCTGTACAATTTCATGAGATCTAAATGAAGAACCCTACAGGATGGGTGGACCCCAGGTGTAGGGTTTTTAGGAAGATATAGACGGAAATCCCACAGGAACAGAAGATATGGGAGAGTTGCAATTTGTACTGTAGGAAGGAAATTAGTGATGAAATTAGTGATTCATAAAGTATGAAAAGAAAGACAAAGTGATAAATGAGAGTTCAGAAGAGGAACATAACTATCATGTCTCCATATAGAGAGACTATACTGAGGAGGTACATCATAAGAGGTTTTGGATAGTTGGGGATGGCAGAGGAGGCATTCAAGCATGACATATGCCATGTAAAGGACATATTTCCAGCGGTGGCTGGAAAACAGATAAGTAGAGGGCATGCTCAGAAGATAGTCAGCTGACTTGATGGGGAATAATTTGCAATAAGACAGAAAATGTAGATCAGGTCCAGGTTGTTCAGATGGCTTTGAATGATAACATAATGAATTTAGACTTTATTCAGTAAGTAAAAAGCAGACACTGAAGGTTTTTGAGTGGAAGAATGGCATGATAAGAGGTGTATTTTGGGAAGATTAATTTAGAAATGATGTATAGGATGAACATCATCTCCTCCATGAAGTTTTCTTTGCTAAGTCTCACATTTTGTTTTGCATGTTTGTTTGTTTGTTTTGCTTTTTTGGAGGGGGGAGGGCAGGGCAATTGGGGTTAAGTGACTTGCCCAAGGTCACATGGCTAGTAAGTGTTAAGTGTCTGAGACCACATTTGAACTCAGGTCTTCCTAACTCCAGGGCCAGTGCTCTATTCACTGCATCACCTAGCCACCCCAATATATTTTTTTAAATATGTGTCATAGTTACCTACTAGATTATAAGTTCTATGAGGACAGGGCACATGTGTTAAATAAACTATCTCCTACATTACCTGGTACACTGTACTGCATACAATTTGTGCTTAAATAAATGTTTGAATGAATTGAATGATTAAAAAGAGGAGAAAATGGGTTATTATAATAGTCCAGGGAAGTATGATTCCATGAGAATGGAAATGAAGATACAGATTTGTAAAATCATCTCTTTTACTCTAACATATAATTGATCAGACATTCAGCAATTATTTATTGAATAACCACTATCACCTCACTATTTTTTTAGGAACTCTGGGGGAAACCAAAAGAAATATAATTATCTTCAACCTCAGAAAGCTTGAGATCCATTGGAGGACAAAACAGTTACATAAGCAATAGAAAATTATTAAGTGCAAAATTGAATGATCTGAAGTAGTTAAAAAAAATTATGGATCAGAACTTGAATTGAGCTTTGAAGGATGGATAGGATTTGGCTCCATGAAAAGGCAAAAAGGAAAATGGGCATTCAGGGAGGTTAAATAGCATTAGCATTCGGGTGAGATAGTGAGGAGACCAGCTGACCTGGGACAGAGGCTGAGGAATGGTGAGAAATCAGGTCCAGTGAAAAGGGTTCAATTAAATTATGAAGGATTTTGAAAACATGGCAAAGGAGTTTGAATCTGATGTAGTAGTCAATAGGGAGGCATTGTAAGTCTTTGAGTGGAGGAGTGACATGAAGGAAATTGTGTTTTAAGAATGCTCTGTGATAGAAAATGCTGTCCATATCCAGAGAGAGAGCTATAGAGTCTGAAGAGAGATCAAAGCATACTATTTTCACTTTTTTTGTTTTTTCCTTTCTTGTGATCTTTCCTTTTGTCCTGATTCTTTTTTCACAACATGATTAATGTGAAAATATGTTTAATATAATTGTACACGTGTAACCTATGTCAGATTGCTTGCTGTCTTGGGGAGGGGAAAAGCAAGGGAGAGATGGAGAAAAAATTTGGAACTAAATCTTATAAAAATGAATGTTGAAAACTATCTTTACATGTAATTAGAAAAAAATGAAATATTATTAAGTGGAAAAAACCCAAAAAACAAAAAAAAAAGAATGCTCTGGCAAAAGAATCTTTTAACTTTTTTTAACTTTGTTTTAATATTTTTTGTTGTTTCATAGAGTCATTAATTTCTGTTTGGTTCATACTACTTTTTAAGTGCTTTTTAAGGAGTCTAGTACTTGAGTAAAGTTTTTTTCCCCTTATATTGAGCTGTTAATTCTCTTCTCAAGTCTGTCTTTTAGCATAATGGTGTCAGACTCAAATAGAAATGTGGGCCACTAAACCCTTCAGAAGCATTCATCTAAGCCATGTGTTGATCTTAAAAACCACATACTAATATTATCTGTTTTGTAGTATTTCTATTTATTTTGTTAAATATTTCCCAATCACATTTTAATCTGGTTTGGGTATCATTCAGGAGTACTGTGTGCCATAAGCATACAGGTCTCAGGATGTATATTTAACACCTCTGCTGTAGCACTCTCATTTTTTTTCTAATTTTTTCCTCTAGAATTGTCATTTCATTTTTAATATACTTTTTAACTCTACAAAAAATCTCTTGTTTTCTTTCTTCCAGAAATTCTAGTTGACCTTGAAGTCAAGTTGGGTTTTTTTGTTTTTGTTTTCAGGCTTTGCTTGTAGAAATTTGAGTTATTCTTTTCTTCTGGATTTGGACCTGTCTCCAAAATAGCTTTTATGATCACTTCCTTTTTTTTCTGAATTAAAACTTTGTATTAGAATCAGGCTCTGGGCATTTCTGGAGGGAACATGGGAATTCTATATGTACTGGTCTGCATTATCTGGGATATTATCCAGGAAATTGAGACCTGTGTTCTTCATGGATATCAGGAACACCTCAGGCTAGGAAATTGCACAATTTTAGTTTGTTCCAGCTTTTTTTTAGGGCATGGAATGATTATTGCCTTTCTAGTTTGAGCTTTGTAGGTTCTGGATCCTGGTTTTAGTCTGAGAAACACAACCAGGCTTACCTAGTTTGGACTCCAGTAGAGAGGTACTAGCCCCACTCTTGTTCCCTAGCTGAAAGGTTCTGCAGGTAGAGTAACAGAGTTGCCAGCCCACCTCTAATCTTGTCTGTATTTGCAAACTGAATCCTGCTTCTGCTCTAGGGTCAGAGCAACAGAGTTGCCCACTGTAGCTCCAATGCAATATTTACAGTGCCCACGATCACGATAAAGACCATGACTATAAGTATCACATGATGTTCAATCACAAAATATACCAAACTCTCCAGATAGAGGACAGAACTGAAGCATTTATTTAGACACCCAAATCCCAAAACCAGTAAGCCAATTCCATCATGGTACCAAAGATATTCAGAAGCCATAATAACGCTGAGAGCCACAGCATCCTCCAGCCTTTCCACAAACCAATACAAGAGCAATATCTACTCAGGAGCCTATCTGACTCCTTGCCTGAGGTCCTCCTCTCTCCCCCACCATCTGACTAGCTCTGACCAGCTTCCTGTGGGCTCTGCTTCCCTTCAGCAAACTCCCCCCATCAAAGGCTCCATGTGACTACATTCAGCCTATCAGGGAGCAGAGTTTACTTTTAAAGAAGGGGAGGTCTTCAAACTCCCCACCTAGGTCTATTAAGGGGCAGGGGAGATCTTCAAATTCCCATTCCCATTACACCCACCCATCCCTATTCTGAACTTCCAGTCCTGGTCACTTGCTTTTTGGCTGATGATTATGATTTCTGTGATTTCTGCTTGGATTTCCTAATTACTGCTCAGTCTCATTAGTCTGGCACTCTTCATAGATTTTTGCTGTAGTACTTGTGGGAGAGAGCTGGACTCTACAGCTTCCTCCTACTCTTTCTTCTTTGCTGTTTAACATTCTATTCAAAGAAGCATTTTTTTAATGATTTAGGAATAAAATAAACTGATAGACTAGGATAGTGGAGTGGGATTGAGATTTTTAAGAAAGAATCACCATCAGAGTTATATAAAAGTTAAATATAGAAATATACAGGTTAAACTAGGATAGCTCTTCAAGCAGATGACCACTGTCCTTTATATGAGGTAATAGGTTATAGGTAGAAAGGACTTCATTACTCATCTAAACTAACATCCTAATTTTATAGATCACAGGATCACAGCATCATAGATTCAGGGCTGGAAGGGATCTTAGGGGCCTTTGAATCCAAATCCTGCATTTTACGAATGAAGAAACTGACACAGAAAGGTTAAAAGATTTGCCTAAGGTCACACAGGTTGTAGGCCTCTGAGACAGATAGGATTCAAACCCAGATCTTCTGACTCCAATTCCAATTCTATCCACGATGCTACCTAATTCTAGAGATGCTAAGTGATTTTCTCAAGATAACACAGGATTTTTTAGTATTTAAAGAAATTAGGTGACTAGGTGGTGCAGTGAATAGAGTGCCGGCCCTGGAGTCAGAAGGACCTGAGTTCGGATCCGACCTCAGACACTTAACACACACAAACCAGAAACCTAACCGTGTGACCTTGGGCAAGTTACTTAACCCCAATTGCCCTCCAAAAAGCAAAAAAAAAAAAAAAAAAAAAAGAAATTAACATCTCTTCATCCTTCATTGACTTTAAATAAATGTTGGGAATACCAGATATAATGTAATAAAGGCCAAGGATCACAGGAAAAATTAAGAGAATTACATAAATATATAGCCATGTATCACAGGGATGGGAATCTACTGTTTAGGTTCATTTAATTCTTAAAATTCCAAATTGGAAAACTGCAATGATTTTGGCTATTTATAGCTCATTTTATCTTTAGTTCCTTCTAAAATAGTCAAGGAAATAGTACAAATTTGGAATGATAACAAAAAATATTCCAGGGGGTTAATAACATCCCTAAAGCCTTGCCAGATACTCAAAGCAGGATGGCTCCCCACCCAAATCTTCCTATCATCTTGGCTAAAAGCCAACAAAAAAGTTCAGAAGGAAAATAGCATTTGCAGACAGTCAATAGGATGAACCTTGAAAAGATCAAATAAAATTTGGTGGGTTAAACTGATGGGTCAGCAGTTAATGCATAAAGGTTAGGGCCACAGACAGTGTTCATTGTTATTGTTTTAGGTTTATTAATTAATTCATGACAGTATTCATTGTAACTTAATTGTGCTTTATAATCATTTGCAAATATTTTATATGATACTAAGAATCAGTCGAGGCAGTCACAGCAGGGTTTCTGTTGGTCTAGTATAAACAAACTTGTGCCTAATTTCTGGAGTCAGATCGGCATCCTTGTTCTCCTGCCCTCTCAGGTGAACTTACGACTTTTGGTTCAGATGTGTTTATAATGTGCTATGTAAACATTTATCTGTGCTTCATGCATATAACCTCCCAAAGTTAATCAAAATCTCACTTGAGTTAGACAGAGAACAGGCAAAGATAGCTAATGTTGCTAATTTCACCTCAGTTGATGATGAATTTTCTTAGCTCTGCTGCCATTGAACATTTTCACAAAATCTTTGTAATTGCAGATTCCTCCTGGCAGTCCTTGGGTTGATAATTGGAAACTCATTGCTCTCCTTGGTTCTGATTCTTGAGATAAACCTGGGACAGTGGGAGTAATAATCAGAGGAAGGACAAATCAGAGACTCATCCAAACCCTATTCCAAATGATATGGTTTTTTCTGCAGGGGGGACTGAAAAATGGTCATTGGCTTGTGTGGGGGATAGAACTGCTTAATTCTCTTTTCCCATCACAACCAGAACCCCAGAGTGCGAATGTCACCCATTCCATATTTGCAATACATTTTTGCAGACTTTGTCCTGGCACCCACCCTAGAATCTCTCCTTCTCTTTGCTCAAACATATATAACACAGGGAAAATTTCCTCCTGTTCTGACTTTAAAATCTTATGCAAATGGATGCAAATCCTAAAGAGCAGCTCAGCAGATGCTAGGGTTGTCTGAGTTCTGTTCCAGAAAGCCAGATCTGTTCCAGATCCTGAAAGCACAGAGGTTATTTTCCAGGGAGCAGTCAAATACTTCTCTCCTCTTTGCCACCTGGCACAGCGCTCAGGCAGCCTGTTTTTGTTCTTTTGGGGATTTTTTTACTCCTCCTTTCTTGATGTCTATCTCTGTGGCATCAGTCTTTCATTGTGTATTTCTCCATCCATGCACCTAGCCAGCTTTTGCTTAGTGCCCATTATGTATAAGACATGATAATCCAAGATTCGATGAAGGAAGCCAAATATAAGGCCTAGCTCTTGCCTTTCAGGAATTTACAGACTACATAAGGAGTTCTTAATCTGGATTCCATGAATTTCTTTAAAAAATGTTAATAACTTTTTCAGTATAATTTGTATCTTTTATATTTTTTTCTGCCTTTAAAAACATTATTCTGAGACGAGATCATGAAAGAATCCATAACACAAAAAAAGGTTAAAAACCCTGGGTCTGGATGGGGAAACAAGACATAATACAAGGAAAGATAAATAACAGATGAGATAAGTGTTAGTTCAGTATAACAGTATATGAGGTGGCATGAGGCAGAGGATGATGAATCATCATGAATGCACACAAATAGTAAGCCCTAGAGGAATTCAGAAGCAGGAGAGACCTCGTGGAGGGTTGGAGGGGTCTGAGAAGGCTTCCTTTTGGAGAATTAATGCCTTGATCTTGAGGGATAGGTAGAAAGTACATAGATGGAGAAGGACAAAGGATTCCAGGTAAGGAAACTGGGGAGAATAAGAACAATGGTAGCATTAACCGAAAATAGAGGGGACAGGAGAAACTGGTTCAAGAGGAACATATGAGGGCTCTGGTTTTAGAGATGTAAAATTTAAGATTATAAGACACACCAACAGGCGTGACTAGGTGGCTCAGTGAATAGAGCACCGGCCCTGGAGTCAGGAGGACCTGAGTTCAAATCCAGTCTCAGACAAGTGTCTGAGGGCAAGTCAATTAACCCCAATTGCCCTACCTTCTCCCCTCCAAAAAACAAAAATATTTTTAAAAGACACACCAACATATCAAGAATCAAGGTTTGGTTAATGTAAGAAACTCCTTCTAACAACCAGAACTTTGCACACAAGTTGGGAATTACGTGAGTCGTATTAAGTGACTTGCTCAGCATCATGGAACAGTGGTATTTTGAAACCTCACTGCATATTAAAACTGGGCTAAAATCAATGATCACATTTTACATATTTTTAACTTCTGGTTAATCTGAATATATGTGACCATTTTATGGGGATTAGTTATTTGTACTAATCAGAATATAGCTCAGGATTTGAACCTAACTACTATCTATCCATTGTGTCTGCTTGCCTCGGTAGCAGAAATATTTAACCTGAAGTCTGTGAATTCAAAAAAATTTAGAACTGTATTTCAAAATAATTGGTTTCGATTGTATTCCTATGTATTTTGTCTCATGCATTTAAAAACATTTCTCTGAAAAGGGACTTCACTAGACTGCCAAAAGGGTACATGATACCAAAAAGGCTAATATCTCCTGTTTTGCAGGAAGATATTAAAATAGAAATGTCCAATAGAAATTTGGGGGGAGATTAAAACTGGTGATCTAGGTGAGGAGGGAATGAAATCTTATGGGGATCTCCTTACCCTATCTCCTCTGTTATAAGTGAGTCTAAGGGAAAGGGTAATGATTCAGAATTTTTTTTAAAAAACCAATTAATGAGTTTAATGAGACTTCTTCGACTTTATTGGGACATATAGAAGGTAATCAGAATGTTCCATTCCCCAAACCACTTTGGGAGAGTGGCTATAGGCTTCAAGAAGGTGTTCCCAGAGCACAAGAAACCATGATAAGGCTCGGTAGGAGAAATGAGGAGAGCATCCAAGGAGAACAGTGAAAAATTCTAATTACACACCATTCCACAAAATAGAACCACTCGTGTTTCCTTCTGGCTGCTTGCAATATCTTTTCATTGTCCTAGAAGCTTTGGATTTTGGAATATTTCATTTTGGGATTTCTTTCAGGAGCTGACCTATGGAGTCTTTCTGTTTCCACTTTGCCCTCTAGTTCTCAAGAGATCTGCCTTGTTTGCCCCTGGCCAAAGTCAGATCCTCTGACCCCTCAGGTCTGTTCTCTATAAGTTCCTGATTGGACTTGGGTCTGAACGACAGTAGACTGCAGCTGGACTCAGTCACTATTGGTCAGCTGGCAAGTTCTGTTGGCTCAGAGTGTCAGATCTGCAGACTTTCTTGGATTTCTGCCCTGGTTATTCCTCTGAAGTCTTCAGAGTGGGTTAGAAGCTGGAACTGAGACCTGTTCTCCTCCTGGGGTCTGAGGCACACTGCGCCTGCTTTCTTCTTTATCTGCCCCACTCTCTATACATAGCCCAGGGCCTTCTTCTGCTCCATACTTGGTGATACTACCCCTGGTCTCCGGTTCCCTTAGTTTGCCCTAGACCTGTGTAGCATGCCACAAAGTGACCAGTTGGTACCAGAACCTGGTATGGGTCTGGGACCTCCTCTTGCCCTGGAGCACAGCCTCTCCCTGGGAACACAGATAGCTGAATTTCTGGCCAGACATCATCACACCATCCCTAGAGTCTATACACCTCTGTCTGACTTCCTATGCCTGGAAAAATGACTTACAGGAACTTGTTCTTGAATCTGCCCATCAGGATTCAATCTGGGATATTTCTAGATCTGTTTGGGGGAAGTATTTGTGAGGGTGCGGCGGGGAGGTAGAGGGTACTGTACTTCTTCCTGCTATTCCTCCATCTTGGCCCTGTCTCACTAGTGTTTCTAAGTATGCATTCAGAATGGAGTTCCTCTTCCTCATTTTGGATTGGGGTGAGGGATAGGGGTGAGATGTATGTGTGTTACCAAATTTTAGAACTGCAAGGGACCTTCATTTTTAGATGAAGAAACTCCAGTGTAGAGAAATTAAATGATTATTGTTTCTATCAAGGACAATTAACTTAGAGGCAGCTAGGTAGCCCAGTGCAGATAGTACTGGACTGAGAGTTCAAGCCCTGCCTCACTTTATTACTAGCTATGTGTACCTGGGCAAATTACCCAACCTCTCCCTCTCTCTCTCTCTCTCTCTCTCTCTCTCTCTCTCTCTCTCTCTCTCTCTCTCTCAGTTTCCTCATCTGTAAAATAGAGACCTATCACATAGGGTTTTCTTTGAGAACTGATTGAGATAATGTACATAAAGTGCTTTTAGCAAACCTTAAAGTGCTAAATAAAGGTTAGTTGTCATTATTAACTTCAGAATGGAAAGGATTAAAGGAGAATACTTCACCCAAAGTGGAAGACCAAGATAGGTGAGGAAAATGGAACATTTTGCTGCTCTAAATGAGTTTTCCTGGCTTAGATGAATTATTTATTTCAGGACAGGGGAAAAAAAAACTTGGAGTGAAGATCTTTAAATCTTTTTTTTTTTTTGGCAAGGCAATTGGGGTTAAGTGACTTGCCCAAGGTCACACAGCTAGTAAATGTGTCAAGTGTCTGAGGTCAAATTTGAACTCAGGTCCTCCTGACTCCAGGACTGGTGTTCTATTCATTGCGCCACCTAGCTGTCCCATATATCTTGAAATTCTTGTCAGTAATGGTGGAGGAAGAATCATAGGGACCTGAAGAGGTACCAGAAAACTGGGAACAGTCAAATATCCCAATTTTCAAAAAGAGTGAAAAGGTGTATTCAACTGTATATTCAGACAGTTGAATTTAGCATCCATCCTTATAAAATTCCTAGTAATAATATCTAGCACTTATAGAGTACTTTAAGGTTTGTAAAGCACTATCACAAGTATTATGTCATCTTCACAACAATCCTGGGGAGGTAGGTGCTATTATCATGTCCATTTTGCAGATAAGTAAACTGAGTCACAGAGCATTTCAATGACTTGCCTAGGGTCACACAGCTTGTAAGTGTCTGATGCTAGATTTGAACTCAAGTCTTTCTAGTCCCAGTTCTCTATTATAGTTTATATAGATAATTTATTTAGAGTCAATATTTAATTAGCTATAATTAGTATATAGTTAGTTTGTGAGCATAGAGATTAGAAGTGGTTATCACTTGGTATCAGTGTATCACTTGATATCACTTGGTATAAGTACAATACATACCAATCTGGGAAGCAGCAAGATGGCACAGTGGATTGAATTCTGGGCCTAGAGTCAAGAAGGCTCATCTTCCTGAGTTCAAATCTGACCTCAGACACTTATTAGCTATGTGACCCTGGGCAAGTCACTCAACCCTGTTTGCCTCAGTTTCCTCATCTGTAAAATGAAATGGCAAACCACTCCAGTATTTTTGCCAAGAAAATACCAAATGGGGTCATGAAGAATTGGACATGACTGAAACAACTTAACAACAACACACCAAACTAACCAACCTTATTTCCTTCTTTGATGCTATTACTATACTGGTAGAACAGGGAAATGTTATAGACATTGTATGTCTGTATTTCAGTAATTCATTTAACAAAGGTTCTCATGATATTCTCTGGACTAGATGAAGAAATATAGATAATAATGAACTATGGTACCTAATCAATTTCAACTTGTGTCAGGGTCCTATGACCCCTGACTGCAAGGATCCCATTACTTCTTTTTTTTTTTTTTTGCTTTTTGGAGGGCATTTGGGGCTAAGTAACTTGCCCAAGGTCACACGGCTAGGCCTTTTTTTTGTTTGTTTTAAGTGTCTGAGGCCGGATCCGAACCCAGGTCCTTCTGACTCCAGGGCCAGGCTCTACTCACTGCGCCACCTAGCCGCCCCGATCCCATTACTTCTGACACAGAAGTGTTGAGAGAGAATTAAGGAGATCAGAAGGTGTCTCTAAGGACAGAGCTATCATTAACTCTGTGACACAAAGATGCCTCCCACGTCTTGGAAAGTTCAGTTTCCTTCGAGGCTCAGTTCAGATACCACCTTCTTGAGGAAGCCTGTCCTGAACTCCCAAGTTACTAGAGCTTTCTATCTCCTCATATTATTTACTTGTCTCTTTATATGTTATATCTCCCAAGTAAAATGTAAGCACGAAGGCAGGGATCATTTTTAATTTTGTCTTTGAATCCCCATTCATAATGCCTTGCACATATTTTTTTTAATTAAATAATTTTCTTTTAAAGAATTTTATTCCTAAATCAACTTTATTTCTAATCTTTTCTCCTCTCCCCTACCCAGAGCCATACCCTGTAAAAGAATTTAAAAAGAGAAAATGAATCAACAATAATTGATTAAGTCAGACACTGTGCTAGTCACTGACTTCCTGATTATGTTATATATTCTGCTTTTCTAAGATCTTCCTTCCCTTCCCCTCCATGGTGTTATGTGATCTGGTTTCCCTATCTGGAGTGAATTGGCACATACATGCTAGGCCATTTTCCCTCAGTGATTGCCAGTATAATTATTTAATTTTTTAGTATGTTTTTATTTTGTTAAATATTTTCCAATTACATGTAAAAAAATGTAACCTTCATTTAAAAAAAAATCACATTCCAAATTCTCTTCCTCCTACCCCTTGAAAATTGCCAGTGTGTTTATAATTGGTGTGGGGGCTACTGGGATTGGCTACTTCTCCCAATGTTTGCTATTTGGAGCAAATTAATTGTGTAGTGTTCCTTGTCTAGTCTCTGTATCGTTTATCCATAGATCTTTCTTCCTTGCCTTCTCTTAAAGACTAATTTATATGAAGGACCATTCTAGTTCCTTTACATCATCCTCTCTTGCTAAGAGAGCTGTACTGATTTTATACCTTCTTTCTCTTTGATCTTCTTCAAGATGAAGGTTTAAAATCAAAGATAGATAAATAGATATATACAGAGATAGATGGATGGATGGATAGGTAGATAAATAGATATAAACAATAAGATAGATATTGACAGTCAGATGGCAATAAATAGATAGATAGAAACAGTCAGAGATAGACAGATGGATAGATAGAAACAGAGATAGAAAGACAAGTGGATAGATAAGTAGATATAGACAGCTGGAGACACACAGACAGATGGATAGATAGATCTATAGACAGATGTATAGATAGATAGATGTATAGATAGATAGATAGATAGATAGATAGATGATATGCAGATAAAGCACTTGTTAAGCACTTACTGTGCTAGGCACCATGCACAGCACTGAGGATACAAATGCAAACAAAAAGGATAGCCCCTATCCTCAAGGAGCTTAAATGCTAAAGGAAGAAGACACATATAAGGGGATTTAGAAAGAGGGGTCTGGGCCAGGGAATCACCACTCCAGAAGAGAGTGAAGGGAGAGAAATCTCCAGAGTGAAAAAGTTGATAGTGAGAAGGTGGAGAAGTTCAAAGACTGAGGAGTAGAGTTGGGAATGAAATGAGTGGCTTAGGTCCCCTGAGCTCTTTTCCTCAATCTGATACTCAATGCCTCTTGACCCCAGCTACTCATGGCCAGGAGAATGCTGGTCAGCTCTATCTCCCTTGGCACTACATTTGAATCTTGGGACCTCGTAACCTCTCATCCAAGGTGATAGACATTCTAACTGTTCTGGTAGGTCTAAATCTATGATCATGTGAGTTCATGATCTGTAAAATTAGGAGCTCAAACCAGATGATTAAGAAGGTCCTTTCCTGAGAGCCCACAAAATGATACAGAGAAGCTAACCACCCGCTGAGGATAGCCTAGCAGGCCAGCGGAAGGCAGCCAGCACAGCACTCTGGGAGCTGACCCCAGCCCCACATGAGCAGAGGTTTTAGCCCCAGGGTGGGCCTGACTAGCCTCCAGCTAGAGAGACTTCAGATCACTAGCAGCTGTGGAGGTTTCCAGAATTATCAACCCATAGATGCCAAGGACAAAGTGAGAGGTCAGTGCAGTGTGGACTTTGGGATCCAGTAGTTGGGAGTGCATCGGTCTTCATCCCCTGGAGGGAGAAGCCACTGAGCTGCCTGTAATGGAAATGCAAATTTAAAGATCTTCCCTGCCCCTAGCTTAAGTGCACCTGGAGCCTGTGGTGGGAGGCTTGTTTTTCAGGAAAGCCCACACCTTGATACTTTGTGATTGGGCAGTGGGTCCAGAAGGTTGTTACATTCTCTGAACCAGGAGAAGGCTATATAAACCCTTAGGAGAGGCTTTGCTTTGGGGCTCACTTTGAGAAGTGTTGTGTGGTTAGACCAGATGAGACTCTGGGAAGCCGTTGTTGAGAGCCCCCCGGCTTTGAAAACCCAGATGTTGATGCTTCCCTCTCTGGTAACTGTGATTTGGTATTGATGTAATGTTGGGACAGTTTGGAAGCCTGTCTGTTTGATTTGTAAGTTCTGTAACTCTGAAGTTTGGGGTGCTGACCTTTTTCCCCTGAACTAGGTAATGTGTGTTTGTTTGATTAAAGTAAGCTTGTTAACCCATTTTGAGTTGCTTTCCTTTACGAAAGCAGATCTAAGAACCTGTGTTGGCAGTCACCCTGGGGATATTGGGGTGCTTGCTGCTACAAAATGGCGACGAGGATGGGATCTGCTGAGTAAAAGGAAAGTATGGGGGCTGGGATAATTGTTTGTTTCCCAGTTGTGGTAGCTGTGACTCTGTGGAGCCATGGAGCAGGAGAGAAGAACGGCCTGCATGCTGACTTCACTGAGCTGAGAGCAGGAGTGGTGAGCTGCCTGCATGGAGACCTGTGGAGAAGCCTGGAGCTGCTGCCTTCTGCTGGAGGAGAAGGAACCCAGGAGTTTGAAGTTCAGCCACAGGACAAGATAAGGACTGTGTGGCAAAGCTGGGGCACTGAATGTGTTTCCTTGCTGCATCCCACAGTTTGGGACCCAGGGGGAGGATGGACTTGTGACTGGTGGGTGGGGTGACGTGCCATGGACCCCAAGGACCCCACTTTGGTTTTGTTGCCCAGCTCCCTCTCTGGACTTGGAAGCAGGGGCTGGAGCAGTGTTGTGGGAAGGACACCCCCCTCCTCCCAAGAGAACTTTATGTGATAATGCTTTGTATTTTGTGTTTAAGGCCCAGTGGCCACTTCAGTAACTTTAGATGTACCTTGAAAATATGACTTAAGAGATGGTTAGTGCTAATTGAAATGTAAATTGTCTATGCTATGGGCATACTTAGTAAGACTTTACTGAATAAGTGACTAATTGTACTTTGAGATATTGTTACAGATAAGAGACTAATTGAGCTAATCAAGACTTTGCCCCATGAAGTGGAAGACTTGTACTTTGAAAACTGATGTAACTGATTGAGTTAACTTAAGAGTGACTATTTTTTGATTTTACTGATAAGTGGACTAACATTTGCCCCATGAGTGGAAGACTTGGACTATTGTATTTTGAGATTATATTGTGATTTTCTTATGTACCTGGAAAATGTGACCTAAGAGATGTTTAGTGCTAATTTAAATGTAAATTGTGTATGCTATGGGCAAGAAAGATCTTGGGGCCGAATGTAATGGAAATGCAGATTTAAAGATCTTCCCTGCCCCTATCTTAAGTGCACCTGGAGCCTGTGGTGGGAGGCTTGTTTTTCAGGAAAGCCCACACCTTGATACTTTGTGATTGGGCAGTGGGTCCAGAAGGTTGTTACAATCTTTGAGCTAGGAGAAGGCTATATAAACTCTGATGAGGGGCTTTGCTTTGGGGCTCACTTTGAGAAGTGTTGTGTGATTTGACCAGATGAGATTCTGGGAAGCCGTTGTTGAGAGCCCCCCGGCTTTGAAAACCCAGATGTTGATGCTTCCCTCTCTGGTAACTGTGATTTGGTATTGATATGATGTTTGGACAGTTTGGAAGCCTGTCTGATTTGTAAGTTCTGTAACTCTGAAGTTCGGGGTACTGACCTTTTTCCCCTGAACTAGGTAATGTATGTTTGTTTGATTAAAGTAAGCTTGTTGGGGGCGGCTAGGTGGCGCAGTGAATAGAGCGCCGGCCCTGGAATCAGAAGGACCTGAGTTCGGAGCCGGCCTCCGACACTTAATCCGCACAAACAAAAACCTAGCCGTGTAACCTTGGGCAAGTTACTTAACCCCAATTGCCCTAAAGGGGCGGCTAGGCGGCGCAGTGAGTAAGAGCGCCGGCCTCGGAGTTTGGATGACCCGAGATCAGATCCGGCCTCAGAAAATGAGCACACATGCATAAATCAAATGACTAGCCGTGTAACCTTGAGCAAGTTACTTAACCCCAATTGCTTTAAAAAAAAAAAAAAAAGTAAGCTTGTTAACCCATTTTGAGTTGCTTTCCTTTTGAAAAGCAGATCTAAGAACCTGTGTTGGCAGTCACCCTGGGGATATTGGGGTGCTTGCCGCTACACTGCCGTGGCCATGCAGCCACCCCCACGTGGCAGCTTCAGCTCCTAGCCTGCAGATTGTTGGGGGACTGAGGGGTAATTGCTCTTGCTTTAACCTGCTTGGATATGGATTGCAGTCTAGGGTGGAGGTCTTGGGGTGTGTGACCAGCTTGCCAGAGTGCGTGGGGGCTTCAGAGAGGGCACCCAACTAATACCTCTGGCAGCTAAGAAAACCCCAGCGTTTGGTGCAAATCTTCCCTGTCTGGTAGCAGAGTCCTACTGTGGCAAAAAGCCCAAAAGTCAAGTAATTGAGTGGCAACATGAGCAGGCAAAGGAAGCAAACCAAGCAGAGCAATGCAACTTTACACTCCTATTTTGGGGACAAAATGGATCAAAGCATGGAACAGGAGGAAGACAGTGAAGTCAGAACTCCTGCACCAAAAGCTTCCAAGAAAAATATGAGCTGGCTACAGGCCATAGAGGAGCTTAAAATGGATTTTGAAAATCAAATAAGAGAAGTGGAGGAAAAATTGAGAAGAGAAATGAGAATAATGCAAGAAAATTATGAAATGAGCGTCAACAACCTTACTGAAGAAAATAACACCTTAAAAAATAGACTAACTCAGAGGCGGCTAGGTGGCACAGTGAGTAAGAGTGCCAGCCTGGGAGTTGGAATGACCCGGGATTGGATCCAGCCTCAGAAAATGAGCACCCACACATAAATAATGACTGGCCATGTAATCTTAAGCAAGTTACTTAACCCCAATTGCTTTAAAAGAAATTTTTAAAAAATAGACTAACTCAGATGTCAAAAGAAGCTCAAAAAGGCAATGAGGAGAAGAATGCCTTAAATAGCCGAATTTGCCAAATGGAAGAAGAATCTCAAAATCTCACTGAAGAGAATCATTCCTTCAAAATTAGATTGGAGTAAATGAAAGCTAGTGACTTTGTGAGAAATCAATTTACTATTAAACAGATCCAGACAAATGAAAAAAATAGAAGGCAATGTGAAATATGTCATTGGGAAAATCACTGACTTAGAAAATAGATCCAGGAGAGATAATTTAAAAATTATTGGGCTACCTTAAAGCCATGATCAAAAAAAGAACCTAGAAATCATCCTTCAAGAAATTCTTGGAGGGTGGAGCCAAGATGGTGGAACAGAAGCAGTAACTTCTTTAAGCTCCTCTGTGAATCCCATCACTAAACCTTAAAAGGTGAATCTGAATGGATTTTGGTGTGACAGCATCCACTGGGAGATGGAGTGTGTCAGAATCCAGCCCAGGAAAGTGCCCATGTGAGTCCAGACAGGGGGAGTGTGGAGCACATGGGGGCTGCAGCAGTTCATACTAGAGGGTGGACTACAGCAGAGAGAGAAGGATCCCCAGCCTGCCCACTCACTGATGCCAAGGGCAATTTGCAACCGTCTCATCAGCATCTCACCACAGAACGGGAGGAATCATTGGAGCCAGGTAAGAGAGGGCTCGAGGCCCCCAGCAGAGACAGCAGCTTCTCCTGGGGCTATCAGCCCCCTGACTGGAAGTTTAGAAATCGTCTGCCTAGGGGCAGCTAGGTGGCACAGTGAGTAGAGTGCTGGCCCTGGAGTCAAAGGGACCTGAGTTCGGATCCGGCCTCAGACACTTAACACACACACACACACACAAAACCTAGCTGTGTGACCTTGGGCAAGTTACTTAACCCTAATTGCCCTCCAAAAAACAAAAACAAAAACAAAAAACAAAACACCTGCCTGTCCTTCCAGGTCCCAAGATGACAAAGTAAACTCTGGCTGCTCCAATTCCCCCTCCCTGACCTAGAAAACCCAAAAGATGTGTCCCACCCAGAGTGAAATCCTGAGACAGTGGAAATAGCCTTGGGCTTGGGAGTCATTGAGAAGGGGTGTAGCTGAGGCAGCAAGGAGTAGGAAGAGAAAAGGGGGAGAGGTCCCAACAAGCCGCACCTCACCTGACCAGCAAAAGCCTGCCTGAGCTGTAGGCCAGGGGTGTAGACGCAGAAATCTGAATCACCCATCAGACCACCCCTCCTCCACAGATTACTCTGTGCTTCTCAGCATACCTCAGGGGGAACACTGAGACTCCTGTCTTGGCCCCAAACTAAACATCCAGAGGCTACAGCATACAAAGTCAACAACCAGGCCCTTAGCTCCCAGCCTGAGAAATTAGGAAATAGAAAATTACAATGGGAAGGAAGGAAGCTGAGAAGGAGAAGGGGAAGGCAAGAAAATAGATCAGAGCTTATTATGTAGATCAAGAACAGCCAAATACAGAGAATAACATGGACTCTATACTCACATCTGAGACCACAGAAGGAAATATGAAGGTCTGAAGCCCCAAAAGCATTCTTGGAGGAGCTTAAGAAAGATTTTAAAGACCAAATCAGGGAAGCAAAAGACAAATTTAAATCTACAGTGACCAAACTGGAAAAAAAGCTTCACTGAAGAAAACAAATCCTTAAAAAGTAAAATGAGTGAATTAATTGGAGAAAATACCTCCCTAAAAAAGGACCTTCAAAAACTAACCAAAGACTATAATTTGCTAAAAATTAGAATCAGTCAAATTGAAACTCAGAACTCTATGATGTACCAAGAGTCAATCAAACAAAACATGAAGATTGAAAAATTGGAAGAAAGTGTAAAATATCTCACTGGAAAAACAACTGACCTAGAAAACAAATCCAGGAGAGATAACTTAAGAATTATTGGTCTACTGGAAAGCCATGATGAAAAAAGTAGTCTGGACAGCATCCTCTAAGAGATCGTCAAAGAATACTGTCCTGAAGTCCTGGAATCAGAAGATAAAATAGTTACCAAAAGAATTCACCAGACTCCTCCTGAAAGAGATCCCAAATTGAAAACTCCAAGAAATATAGTAGCCAAATTCCAAAATTACAAGATTAAGGAAAAAATACTGCAAGCAGCCAAAAAGAAACAATTCCAATATTGTGGAACTATGGTCAGGATCACACAGGACCTAGCAGCTTCTACATTAAAAGATTGGAGGGATTGGAATTTGATATTTTGTAGGGCAAAAGAGCTAAGACTGCAACCAAGGATTAACTACCCAGCAAAACTGAGCATAATCTTTCAAGCAAAGAGATGGTCGTTTAATGAAACAAGGGACTTCCAGACTTTCCTGATGAAAAAACCAGAGCTCAATGGCAAATTTGATCTCCTATTACAAGACTCAAGAAAGACATAAAAAGATAAACAAGGAAAACACACATTCACACATACATACATGCACACATGCACACTCATGCACACATGCACATAACTTGGAATGCAATAAGAGCAAAATGTTCACATCTGTATTTGAGAAGCTGATAACTTATCAAAGTTTAACTACTTACATTCCTACATGGAAAAATGATAATTGTAACTTATAAAACTTTTCTCAGTATGAGATTAGTTGAAGGGAATAAAAATGTATATATCTATATCTATGTATACATACATATATATGTCTATATTGGAAGGTACAGGGGTATATGAATACATATGTGAGTGTGTATATATATGGGTACAGGTATACATAGATAGAGGGCACAGGGTCAATTTAATAGGAAGGGATGATGCTTAAAAGGTGAAATTAACAGGTGAGAGAAGAATATAATGAGAAGAGATGGGGAGAGACAGAAGGGGGTAAACTATCTCATAAAGAAGAGGCAAGGGAAAATGGCTACAATGGAGGGGAAGAACAGGAAGGCAAAAAGGAATGGGTCAACCTTATTCTCATTGAATTTGGCTTAGGGAGGGAATGACCTATACACTAAATAGGGTATCTCACCCTATAGGAGAGTAGGGGGGAAGGGGATGAGAGGGGGGATGATGGAAAGGAAGGCAGGCTGGGGGGAGGGAAGTTGGAAGCACCCACTTTTGAAAAGGGACAGGATCAAAGTAAAGTATAGAACAAGTGGGAGGTGGGATAGGAGGGAGGGAAATATAGTCAGTCTGTGATACTATGGAAATGTTTTGCATAGCTACACTTGTTTAACCTGTATTGAACTGCTTATCTTCCCAGTAAGGGTGGGTGACAAGGGAGGAAGGGAATGAGTCTGGAATTCAAAGTTTTAAAATCAATTGTTTAAAAAAAAAAAAAATATATATATATATATATATATATATATATATACATACACACATATATGTATACTATTATTAATATTATTTTACATGTAAATGGGAAATAAGATATACAGGCACTGGGGCATAGAGATCCACCATGCCCTACTGGAAAGTTGAGGGGGTATGGGAGAAGATATGGTAGAGAGCAGATTGGAGGAGGGGATATCCTGTGGGATAGCTATTTTGGGGTCATGGGTAGGGGAAAAATGGGGAGAAAATTTGTAACTCAAAATTTTGCGTAAATGAATGATGTAAACTAGAAATCAATAAAGCATTTGAAAAAAAAAAGAAAATTAAAAAAAGAAGGTCCTTTCCTGAGACAGCCTAGGCCTAAATCTCTGAAATGATTTCTCTCTGACATTCTACTCCCTAAGACTTGGCAATGGTTTTTTGAGGGCCCTGAATGTAACACTAAGCCCCCTGGGGGGAGGGAGGTAATTTGTCTTAATTTCTAGTTGAGGTTAGGGTAGTGCTGCCTGTACCATTGGGCCAGAGGGCCAAGGGTCATTAGAATAAAAACAAGGGTTGAAGGGAGTGGGTCCAGCATGGTCATGTTGTGGGGGACTGAGGTCCCTGGTTCACTTTTAATAACTTAATTCTATTTCTTTCCTGCCTTTTTAACCTGCCAAGATTTCTCTTCTTATTCCCTGATGCCATGACCATATAAACTGATAGGTGAATTCAGCAAGTGTTTGTTAAATTCATACCATGCTAGGAATAATAACTCACATTAACCTAGTATAGAACATTTCCTTCACAGCATGCATATTAGTTAAGTGATATAAATGTTGTGAACCTGTTTTGCTAATTATAGCATTATAGATTTAGAGCTGAAAGGGTCCTAAGAGGCTATCAAGTCCAGTCCCCTCATTTTATAGATGAGGAAGTTGAAGTATGGGAGGGTATGATCTAATCTGTAGAACTTCTTCAATTTCCATTTGTTTATATGGATAAATGGGTTTCCTCAATATTTCCTCTTTTTTGTAACTGGTGTTTGGTGAGACAGGGCAAAGCTGACAAGGGTAAACTAAGGGGTACCTGCCTTCCCCTTAAATTGTTCTGAACCTAGCATACTCCTAGACTAGAGATATTGGAAAGGCAGACCACAGAAATAAGTCTAGCTCAATACCTATCTTTGAGACTAGAGGAGTGATCTAACCTTGGCAGTCTTAGATCATGCCAGCCCCTCCTCTCAGCTAGGCTTGCTGGGAATGACATCATGACCCTTCTTCTACTCTCCAAAGAGGTAAGCAAGAGTAAAGATAATATTTATTCATACCACCTGTAAGACATTTCTATATATTTATACAACCCACATATATACATGCATGTGTATTTATACATGTATATACCACATTATGCTATATTATATCTACTGTGCCATAACCATACTATACTAAACATGTGTTATATCCATCCGATAATTTGGATTGTGAGAGTAAGAGTGTAGTCTTCCATGTTACACTGGCATTATTTGACGGAGTCACTGACTTATGAGATCCCACTGTCTCTGACAAAGGCACACTCAAAAGACTTGGGAAGATTTCGGAAAGCATTGTCAGAGATGTAGTTGGGGCAGCTATGTGGTGTAATAGATAGTGCCAGGCCTGGAATCAAGAGGACCTGGGTTCCAATGTGACCCCAGATACTTACTAGCTGTGTGATCCTGCTCACCCTGTTTGCTTCAGTTTCCTCATCTGCAAAATGAGTTGGAAAGGGAAATGGCAAACTACTCCAGTATCTTTGCCAAGTAAGCCCCAAATGGGGTCATGAAAGGTTGATAGTATTGAAACAACTGAGTGCAAATTCATCCTTCCCAACTTTTTGGTATATATTCTGTGCTTAAATCTTTAAAAAGACCCATCAGTACAACTTTGTTGAGGAGTACATACAACAATTGGGGGCACAGGGGGAAGCCACCCAAGTAACCCAACTCCTAAACTCTTCACTACTCTAACATAGAGTGGTCTCTGAACCTCCTTCCTGCCAGTCCATTCAGCTCTACAGTTATATAACACTTAACCCCCTAGTTTAGAGCTTTTATAAGCTGTCTGCAGGCAACCTCAGAATAGGAGACCAACCTTGGCCTTCACTAGGGACTTTGGCAGCAGTTGCTGGCTTCTTGCTCTCATAGTTCAATGTCTCTTTTTTTCTAAATCTAGTAATAAGAGTAGGGAAGTATCTAGCAGTATGCTGTAGGGTGCTGTCCATAGCCCTGGTCCTAGTTAATGTTTTTAACCAGTAACTTGGGTAGAGATGACATGCTTATAAAATCTGCAGATGACCCAGAGCTGGAGGAAGGGAGAATGGAAGGCATGGGGTGGAGATAGTTAAATCATTTATATAGCAGGATTGAGATACAAAAGTCTTGCCAGTTAGTTAATAAACTTTTATTAAGTGCCTATTATGTGCCTGGCCATGTACCAAGTTCTGGGGATGCAAAGAAAGGTAAAGGACAGTTCCAGCTCTCAAGGAATTCAGAGTATAATGAGGGAGATAACATGCAAATGACGACATAACAAACAAGCTATATATATATATATATGACAAATTGGAAATAATAGGCTGAAACAATGGGTCAGATTTAATAAGATGAAATTTAATAGGGACATGTAAAATTCTGCATTTGGGTTAAACAAATTAACTGAACAAATGGAAAGAAATGAAAGAGATGTTGTTGGTTAGAGAGCAAGTCCTAAGGAGGGTGGGAATGGGATTTTAGTCCATAGTGTGATATGTCCAACAAAATGTTGGTTTAATTTTATATTATATTCCTAGAAGTGTGGCATCTTCTCTGCTATCCCAGAACAAAAGGAAATAATGAATAATTCCACCATTCCCCTTGTTGGTTAGACCACAGTCTGGATGTCATATATTAGGGAGGACGTCGACAAAACGGAGTGGTCTGTAGGAGGATGATCATGAGAGTGAGGGACTTGGAAATTATGTCACATGAAGAATGGGTGACTAAACTGGGGGTGTTTAACCTGTTAAAGAAAAGGACACGAATGGTTATCTTCCCAATATTCTTAGGGATGTCCCTTGCAAGAGGAATGAGATTTTGTTTTCCCAGTGCCTGACAAAAAGTAGTTACCCAATAAATGCTAGTAGTTGCTAACATTTATATAGCACTTTAAGGCTTGCAAAACACTTCACAAATGTTGTTTCGTTTTACCCTCATGACAATCTTGGGAGATAGGTCTCATTATTTTTATCCCCATTTTATAGGGAGTAGACAGAGTTTAAGTGACTTGTTTAGGATCACACAACTAGTATGTATCTGTGACTGTACTTGAACTCAAGTTGTCTTCTTGACTTAAGGTCCAATATCTATCCACTACTACCACCCGACTGCCTATCTGATTGATTATTGATTATTAACTAATTAATTGATTGATTAGTGCAAGTACCAGAGGGCAAAATCAATGGGTGAAAGTTATAGGGATGCAAATTTCATCTCATATTATTAAAAGAAAATTTCTAACAACGACAGAAATATAACAGTAAAATGAACAACCTCCTGCTGGAGTATATCCCTCCTCCTCTTTGTCTTCATTGCCAAACCTAGATGACCACTTGACAATGATGGTATAAAAGGATTCATGTCAGGAAGGGAGTTGGACTTGACGACCCCTATAACTTTTTTTTTTTTTAAAGCAATTGGGGTTAAGTAACTTGCTCACGGTTACATGGCCAGTCATTATTTATGCGTGGGTGCTCATTTTCTGAGGCCGGATCTGATCTCGGGTCATCCCAACTCCGAGGCCGGCACTCTTACTCACTGTGCCACCTAGCCGCCCCTTGAGGGCAATTGGGGTTAAGTAACTTGCCCAAGGTTACACGGCTAGGTTTTTGTTTGTATGGATTAAGTGTTGGAGGCCGGCTCCGAACTCAGGTCCTTCTGATTCCAGGGCCGGCGCTCTATTCACTGCGCCACCTAGCCGCCCCTGACCCCTATAACTTTAATGTTTTATTTCTTCACTAGTTTCCAAGGTTTTTAACCAAAATTTTTTCCCTTCAGAAATCTGTGTCCTATTTACCCAAAGAACCTTAGAAATATGAATAAGGTTGGATGAGTTTAGCCTTAATCCAGCAGTATTCAGTCATGACATTTTCTGATGCAGAATGAAATCTCTCCATGCAGAATGGGATTTGATTTTTGCTAAAGGCATTCCTGTCTGTGAAGATTCCTGGTTATCACAAGTTGAAGTGACAAAGAATAAATTGTCTCTTTCACTTAGAAAGAGAAAAAATGTTTCAGGTAGACTGCACAGGAGCACATTTGAAAAAAGCTCAGAGTGGTTTAGTGGAGACATCACTGGATTTGGAGTTTTCTTTTCCTGGAGTGAGTTCTAGCTTTGCCACTTTACTACCCTTTGTGACATTGAATAAATCGTGTAAATTTCTCTAGGACTCAGTTTCCCTATCTGTAAAAAAGGGTTTTAAATTAGTTGATTTTAAGATTCCTTTCAGCTTTAGATCCTATAATTCTAAAGTCTAAATGATTCTATGATTCTAAAGATGAATTTATCCATCCTGGGTTCATTAAGGGACCAATAAGTTTCTTGAAAAAAAAGGTCTTCTAAGTCTGGCCTAAATCATTCTTCTTTTTCTTATTTCTACTAAAAGTTTGTGGGGAAAAAATGAAAGAAACCAAGAAAGTAGGGTGCTTAATATGACAGGTAATATATCAAACTCCAGCAAAGTGAAATAAGCTATTCAGGACCTCGGGCAGGCAGGTATACTAATACTTCATTGAATATTCCCAGATAGATTTTTCAGTATTCTTGTATTTTTGTTTTTGTACAGTCATTTTTCAGTCGCTTCTCACTCTTTTTGACCCCCATTTGGGGTTTTCTTAGCAAAGATACTGGAGTGGTTTGTTCTTTCCTTCTTCAGTTCATTTTACAAATGAGGAAAGTGAGGCAAATAAGGTTAAGTGACTTGCCCAGGGTCATGCAGCTATTAAGTGTCTAAGGTCAGATTTGAACTCACAAATGAGTCTTCCTGACTCTAGGCCCAGCACTGTGCCATCTAGATATCCCCCATCCCCACTACCAAATTTTTGTATGCCTTTCTGATCATGCCTCAACTAGGGAGTTTTTATGTATGTTCATTTTTGTCTATCTCATGTTAAGAACTGAAGCTCCTAGTAAGATAAATTCTTATGTAGTGGGAGTCATCTCTTGGGATGCATCTGAAAAACAATCTAGCATGATTTGCAGTGAGAAAGGGGGTGGGAGGGGTAGACCATTTCCTTTTCTGTATAAACTGAAATCATCACCCCTTCCAGCTCCACGGTAGGCCATGGAGCTTTCCATGTGGCCACCCACATCCAGGAATAGAGTCTCTGAATATACTCTATGGGAGATGGAGCAGGGGGAAAGGTCCCAGTTCGTAAAATCATTACCGAAACCAGAACATATAGATTGTTTGCCTTACTTAGTAGGCCTGCACAACCTGTGATCCACCAAAGGATTTTGGGAGACCCAGGAAAATAATTTTTCGTAGGCCACCTGAAATCCTTTGGCAGATTGCAGGTTATGCAGGACTGCTTCAGTGGGTCAGGGAAACTAGGTGGTACATTGGATAGAGTGCCAGTCCTGGAGTCAGCAAGACACATCATGAGTTCAAATCTTGTTTCAGACACTTACTAGCTGTGTGCCCCTGGGCAAGTCACTTAACACAGTTTATCTCAGTTTCCCCATCTGTAAAATGAGCTAGAGAAGACAATGGCAAACCACTCCAGTATCTTTGTCAAGAAAACTCCAAATGGGGTCATGAAGAGTCAGACATAAGTGAAACTACTCAACAACAATAGTAACATCCAATATTATTTGCCTTCCACTCTTCTGAGATGTGAGGTGGTGTTACATAAAGGCTGCATTAGGCAGCTAGATGCCATAGTAGATAGAATGCTTGGCCTAGAGTCAGGAAGACTTGAATTAAAATCTGGCCTCTGGTATTTACTAGTTGTGTGACATCAAAGTTATAGGGGTCGTCAAGTCCAACTCCCTTCCTGACATGAATGCTTCTATAACATCACTGTCAAGTGGTCATCCAGGCAAGTCACTTAACTTTTATCTGCCTCAGCTTCCTCAACTGTAAAATGCGGATATTTGTAAAGCCCAACACATAGTAGGTGCTCAATAAATGCTTATTCCTTTGATCCATCTATTAAATAACCCATCTCCCAAGGAAACACTCTGCAGCATCTCCTATCAGCTGTAGTATAAATCCATCCACAGATTCAACATACAAAAATGGATGTTTAGAAAAAGAAATGGGAAAAATCATGGTGACATCTCAGGATCCTTGTAGGAGGAATGAGCAGTGAAGTAATCCCTCAGTACCACTAACCATATTTTCCGAGTTCAGAGAGGACAGTCAGTTTGCCAGGATCACTTTAAAGAAAATTCTTCCTTAGAACAAAGGTTGGTCTCAAGTAGAGTCAGACTTTATGACCCAAGGCTTTGCCTGTACAAAGTTCTGTTGAAAAAGCCAGGTTGCCAATCAGAGAAGTTGAGATTCTTTCCCTTCAAGGAAGAATCCACTAGGGCAGTGTTTTGGGCACAGTAGAAATGTAATAAGTATTTGCCACATAGAAAGGAGGTGCTTTGCTCCCAAATGGCTGAGAAAAATGTTGCTTCAGTCTCTCCTAAGGGAATGGAGACAGGTGATTATCACTTAAGGAATAAACCAGAAAGGGGAAAGGAAACCCATATCCAGCCTTACCACATTTCCTCAACTGGTTTTCCTACTGTGTAAAAATAAATTCAGGCAGATTAAAGCTGACAAGAGATCACAAACCCTTTGCATTAGGTTATTTACTCTGTTGACCTACTTTGTTTAATATATAGAGATTTGGAGACTTCCCAAAGGAACACACTGGAGGGAAAACTTAAAGCTGCAAACCTTTGAAAAAATCTGTGCCAGGTTTTCTGCAGGAGTTAGAACATCAAGCATCTGTGGGTTTTTGTTGCCCAGGGAGGTGATCTCTGAGATAACTCTTGGCCTGATCTCCAAGGTCAGGGTTCCAACAGTCAAGGTACATAAATAGTCTTAGACCAATGATTGTCAAACAGTTTGACCTCAGGATTCCTTTCCATCTTTGCAAATTATTAAGGACCCCAAAGAGCTTTTGTTTGTGTAGATTATATCTTTCAATGTTTACAGCATTAGAAATTAAAATAGACCATTTAAAACAATTATTTTTTAATTCATATGAAATGCAAATATTAATCCATTGCATGTTAACAGAAATATATATATTTTTTTAATCAGAGAAGGATAGTACTTTTATTTATTTATTTTTTGGTCTTTATTAATTTGTTTACTTTTATTTTACAAGATTCATTTCCACAATTCCTTGAGTTTCAAATTTTCTCTCCCTCCCTCTCCCCCCTCCCCATTACAGCATACAATCAAGTATAGCATCTGCAAATACTTTCACATTAAGCATTAGTCAGGTTATAAAGAAAGATTGTATCAGATGGAATGAACAATGGGAAAGAGGAAACAAAACCAAACAAGGAACATAAAAAGAGCAGTTAGTTTGCTTCAATCTGGGTTCATACTCTGTTCTTTCTCTGAACTTGGACATCTTTCTCCATCATGAGTCTTTTGGAGTTGACTTAAATCCCTGCATTGTTGGAAAAGAGAAGAGTCCAGTCTATCCAAGTTGGTCGTCACACATACGTTGTGTCTATAACTGTGTACAAATTTCTCCTGGTTCTGCTCTTCCCACTCAGCATCAGTTCATATAAGCCTCTCCAGGTAGATATGAAGTCCATCTGCTCCTCATTTCTTCAGAAATATTTTTATGAAAATTAACATTATTTTCCAAAACAAAAAAAATCAGTGAGACTGGCATTGATTTACAGTTTCTGCAAATCTTTTTTAATGTCTGACTTAATATGATAATAGTGTTTCTATAGCGCTTCAAGGTTTTCAGAATGCTTTATGTATGTAACTCATCCTTACAATAACCCTTTGAGGTAAATCCCGTTTATCACCAATTTACAGATGAGGAGACTGAGGCACATAAAGGTTGAATATTTTGCCCAGGGTTACACAGCTGCCTGTAATAGGATTCAGATTTGGGTTTTCTTAACTCTAAATCAATCCAGTGTGCCAGCTAACTGCCTGCATTAGAAGACAGCTAGATTCTCATATAAAATCTAGAAAACAACTGAATTTTCATATCTGTTTCTACATTCAGTTTGTTGCAATGTTATTTTGGTTGAAGTAAAGGATGAAAATCTGACCCCATATAGTTATGTAGTTAGAAAAGGGAGGAGTATTTTATTGGGAAGATCTCAGTATTGTTATGAAAATAGTTTGACCTCGTGGATTGCCTTAAAAGGCAGAACCTCCACACTTTGAGAACTGCTGTCTTAGAGTATTGGAATGGAGAGAGGAGACTTACATTTTCCTTCAGTGACTTGGATATTGGCTCTTAAGTTCAACCAACATTTATTGAGTACCTGTTGTATACAAGGCATAGTGCCAGAGGATTTGGGTTACATGTTCCTGATTTTCAGAGAACTTAGTTCCAGGTGAGACAAGACATACAAAAATCATATATCCCCAGGTAGATGTGAAAAGTCCTATAGTAGAGGTAAAAGGAAATGACTATGGGAGCATAGATAGATTACTTTTAACTAGGAGAGATTAGATGAGGCTTCATGGCACTTGAACAGGGATTTGCAAGAAGGGTTGGATTTTGACAGGTAGAGATGAGGGGAGGAGATTCCTGATTGGAACAGGCTCTGGGAAGAGAGCACAGAAGTAGGAAAAATGCATGATATGTTTAAGAAATAACACATGAGAACCTTATTCTCATCAGATTTGGCTTAAGATGACACACACTCAATTGGGTATTGTACCCTACAGAAAAGTAGAGGGAAAGGGAATAAGGGGGGGGATGATAGAAGGGAGGGCAGATTGGGGGAGGGGGGTATTCAGAAGAAAACACTTTTGAAAAGGGACAGGGTCAAAGGAGAAAATAGAATAAGTGGGGGACAAGATAGGATGGAGGGAAATAAAGTTAGTCTTTCACAACAGGACTATTATGGAAGTGTTTTGCATAACTACACATGTATAATCTATATTGAATTGCTTGCCTTCTCAATTAGGGTGGGGGGGGGAAGAAGGGAGAGAATTTGGAACTCAAAGTTTTGAAAACAAATGTTAAAAATTGTTTTTACGTGCAACTGGGAAATAAGATATATAGGCAATAGGGTATAGAAATCTATCTTGCCCTACAAGAAAGTAGGGGAAAAGGGGTAAGGGGTAAGGGGAGAGATGGGGAGAAAATTTGGAACTCAAAATCTTGTGGAAATGAAGGTTGGAAACTAAAAATAAATTAATTAAATGTAAAAAAAAAAAGAAATAAAAAAGAAATAACACCTGAAGCAGGTCAGCTGAAACATAGAGTATGTAGATGGCTGGGGGTGGGGGAGTAGTATGAGATAAACCTGGAAAGGTCACTTGGGTCCAGAATGCAAATGCCAGGTTAAGGAGTTTGGACTTTATTGCATAGCCAATTGGAAGCCAATGATGGTTTCTCAACAAGGAAATGACGTGATCAGAGCTGTACTTTAGAAAGATCAGTCTGGAAGCAGTGTTCGGGAAGAATTAAAATAGGGAGAAACTGAAAATCCAGAACCAGTTAGGTGATTACGACAATGATCCAGGCTTAAAGTCATGATGGTATGAAGAAGAGTGAGGAGAGTCACTATGGCCCTAAGTGTGACAGTGTTATCTTCCATTCATTCTGGCATATAGAGCTCCCTTAAGAATCCCAAAGCTTTTGTTGGATTGGTGAAAGCTCAGATCTCATTCAGGGAAAGGGGGACATAATAAGAGACTCAAGGTCACACTAGAAGGTGAGCAAATAGAGTGGAAGGGTTACAAATCCCTTAGCCCTTTTCCAAAGTTTGCCTAAGATTTTATAAAAGCAGAACACAAGGCTTCTATGTTGACTGAGGCTCACTAGTAAGAATGGGGTCTGAGACCAGGCATTGCTTTAATGATCCTGTACCTTGAGAACTGTTAGCTGTAATACAAGTACTTGAAATATATTCTGGAATCCTTACCTTCTGGAAAAAAAGAAAATTCTTGTCTGTGCTCCTTCTTTTATTTTGACTGCCAATATTTGGTCAAATGTTACTTGCAGCTCTTGCCCCTCAGCATGAGCAGAAAAATATCTCCTGGTAACTTCATGTGTTTTCTAGCAGGAGAAAAGGATTTTTTCCCCCTTTCCTTTCTTTTTTGTGAACTAAAACTTCTGAAAGGAGCAATAGATGTCATTTTAGAATCCAGTCCCTTTTCTCTCATTTCACAGTTGATAATCACTAAATATCATATTTTTTACTAAAGTCTGAATTAATCAAACAGACTGCTTTACCTTACTTTAAAATACCTCCTTCTGTGTCAGCAGCTCCAGAGACCAGATAAGGGTAAAAGTGGGATTTCTCCTTACCTTGGGACCTACTCCTTGTGGGAGGAGACAAACAGACGCAATAGCTTTTTTGTTCTCTGCATAAACTCAGAGAATATCTCCTCCCCCAGACTGGGACAACTTGAGAGCATTCTTTCTTCTAAGAATGACTCCAAGCCCAAGATACTACCTTGAATAATGGGACCTTTGCTTATCTAAATATTTTGTAGGGCATGTATTAGGTTATGGCATGTTAAAGAAAACACAGATATTCCAAGTTGACACCTTGTCAATTCCTTGTAATCATACATTTTTACCCTGAATTGAGCTGGCTCTAAAATGTATTTAAACCTTTTCATTTTCTTGTTCCTCAGTTAGTATTTAGCTCTCCTAACTCCTCTAGTCTTAAGGGAATATGGAATAAATGCTGAAACTGTATATATTACTATTTGTTTGTCTCCTTTAACCAAACTTTTATAAGGTTGCCACAGTTTATTTCTACCTCTATAATTCCCTCACTCACCCTTCTGTATATCTCCCTTCTGCTTTCTAGAAGGCACAGTGGGTAAAGTACTGAGCCTGGAGTCAAGAAGACCCAAGCTCAAACCCGGTCTCAGATTCTTCCTAGCCGTGTGACCCTGGGCAAGTCACTTAACCCTGTTTGCTTCAGGAAGTAGCAAATCATTCTAGTACCTTTGCCAAGAAAACTCCAAGTGGGATCAGAAAGAGTCAGACACTACTGAACAACAACACTTTAATGATTTCAATTGAGAAGGTTTTCCAGTTGTTCTAAGTGTGGCACTAACATACTAACAGTGGCACATTTTTAGATTAGGCTCGATTTTGAGATGAAATAAGGCACCTTAAGTCATTGAGCATTTAATAACAGAGGCTTACTTTGCCCAAACACAGCAGAGATACAATGGCATTTCTCTTCAGCTTGCTTAGATGCAGTCTTCCTCGCCTCCTCACTGAGTCTGATCAGCGTGCCTTCAGGATATGATGACTCATGTGGTTTTAGGCACCCACCTAGTGTGAGAGGCCCACACTCAGCATGACTAGGGGGGCTTTGTATGCCTCTAGACTAGGAAGCTGTATCAGGAAAATGCTGGTCCTCTCACACTGGGGGTCTGCAAGGCTGGATAGCAATGAGAAAATAGGCCCTCCAGGTAGAGCAATTCTTAGCAGATCACATAGAAAATTTTAATTTAGAACCGTAGCAGCCGGGCTAAAGCTAAGGAAAAGCATGGAATGCTCTCAGTTAATTCAATGCAAATTTGCTCCACAATACATTTCTTTTCATTTGCACAAATAAGGACATTTGTTAAATGGAGAAATAAATAAATCTCTGGTGGGCAAAGGAAGGGGCCATTGGGTAATAGTACCTAACCCCCGGTGTTGGGAGAATAAAGGGAGAAATTTTTGTAAAGTATTTTGCAGACCATAAAGTTCTATGTACATGTTATTATTCTTCTATAACTTCCTGTTGATGTGACTTTTTTGTTTGACTTTATAATATCTAAGGCAATAGATTTTTCTGTTAGGTTAGAATTTGCATAGTTGATAAGAAACTGTCTTCAGAGTCGACATCTAACGTATATTGTGGGTGAGAACCTGAGCAAATCACTTCATTTCCTGATGCCCCAGGCAAATAAGCTGAAGAACATTTACAAATCTCTGTTGGTAGGAGTGTGTTCACCAGGAAGCTCCTTACACTGGTAAAAACTGCAATTTGCCCTGCCACACCCAACATTGGCTTATATTCCTTTCATGGTATTTCTGTAGCAGCCACCAGGCAAATCTGTAGGAAAGGTCTGGTGGGGTAAGACAAACTTAAAAATAAAGGTACTCACACTGGCCCTCTCCCACTGCAAGAATGGAGAGGCGCACTGGCCAGTTATGGCCACACCCACTTCCCTCCCACCATTCAGTCTACTGATATTTATTAAGAGCCTACTATGTGCCAGGTGGGGTGGCCAGGTGGTACAATGGATAGAGCGCTGGTCCTAAAGCTAGGAAGACATCTTCTGGAGTTCAAATCTGGCCTCAGACACTTCCTGTGACCCTGAATAAGTAACTTAAAGTAAATCAGATGTCAATTATGCTTACTAGGTGAGTAAGGGTGGGATTAGGGAGGAGTTAAAGAGTGGTCAGTGCTTAAAGGAACATGCACTTTTATTATCTACTGTGCAGGCATATTGCCCATAATTCACTGGGAAATAGCCCAAGGCAGGGCTACTTGTAGGTGTGGTTTTAGGCTTGAAACATCTCTAAGTCAGCTAGCAGTTGGGGCTGACTGAGAAGTGCCTAGTCTGCCACCCATCAGTGTCCTGTTTGACAAGATGGATGTTGGGAACTAAGGCTAACAGGGATTCAGGATGTGCTTAATTGGCTGAGGAGCTAACTTACAGATAGTGCATTGAAGGATTCATGGGTGCAGCTGGCCATTATACTAGGGGGAGATAACATTTGTCTAAGCTAAAAGGTTTATAGATGGTTTAGTGAAGGATTCATAGGTGTAGCTTGTTATTGTACCAAGCAGAGATCAACATTTCATGAGCTGCTGCTGGGCAGAGTGCTGGCAGGGGGAAGGGACAGAGTTAATGCTCTGAGGCTGGGGTTGAAATGTGATTTTACAGACTGGTTTTACAAATTGATTTTACAAACTGATGTTATAAACATAGACACCCCAAGTACCCCATTATTATGATGTTCTTGAATTGGTTCCCAACGAGTAGTTTGTCCCAGCTACCACAACCTGCCCTACAGACTTGGGTTCTCCTATGTGGAGGCTCAGTCACTAGAGTCAAATGTACAGGTCAGTATCTATTTCTCTCTCTCTCTCTCTCTCTCTCTCTCTCTCTCTCTCTGTATATGTCTCTGTCTCTTTGTCTCTGTCTCTCTCTGTCTCTGTCAGTCTGTCTGTCTCTCTGTCTCTGTCTGTCTGTCTCTGTCTCCCTCTCCCTCCCTCTCTCTCTGTCTCTGTCTCTCTCTGTCTCTCTGCCTCTCCTTCTCTCTTTCCTTCTTTCCCTCCCTTTCCCCCTGCCATCCCTCTACTCTACTAAAAGCTACCTCTGATGGGAACCACTACATCATACCCACTGCTAAACTGCAAAATCAAAACTCATGCTTAGTCTTCTAGATCATCATCCTCACAACCACCCTCAGAGCTCCCAGGACAGGAGGAAGAAAACAATGCTGGATGTTCAGGACTGCAATTCCCAGAAGTCACAGGTTTCAAAATTTTTCATTCTCTTCCAGAGTTGGCTGAAAAATCCATCCCTTTAAAATACAACTCCTTTGTTTGTGAAAGAAATCAAAGGAGTCCAGTATGATCTGAAGGCTTCATTTCATCCTCAATGTTGCACCTCTCTGTAGCAAGGTTCCTATAGTTACCTTGGTGGTAGATATCTGGGATCACACTCGATCTAGTTGGCAGTAATTTCTAGTTTTCTTTATTATTTGATATTTTAATAAGAAGTGACTCTCTGGTCAATCATCACTTTTGTGAGGAACAATTATAAAAATGTTGCTGGAATGGCTGTCACTCATGCCCTATAGACAGGAAAGAAAATAAGGAATGAAATCTATTTCAATCAAATTGAAAGACAAGTTAAGATAGAAAAATTGCTATCTACAAGAGTACTAATCCTAATTGACAATACTCTAACATTGTAATATAGCTTCATCCACATTTTTGACATTCCCCAGTGGACAAAGAAGACTAACATTATAAGGAAGATGTGACATGTGGGGACTTGAGGGAGAAAACTGAGGGACTTTGGTGAGCTAGAAGGCACATCTCAGCCACAACATTCTTCCTGGCACTGGGTGGTATTGGCCCTAGGACCATATTTTTCCAATGAAGGTTGACTTTAGGGAAAGACAAGTGCTTGAGTCAAACTGAAACACAGCAGGGTACCAAACCCTGGGACCCAGTTCCTGGGACCCTGAATCCTATATCTTGATATTGTGTTTGACCAAGAAAATTCCCAGTACTTAGCATAATGCCTGGCACAAGTAGCGAGGTAGGTAGGGAAAAAACATATATATATATATATAATTTACTAAGTGCCAGGAATTATGTTAAGTAATTTACAAATATTATCTTGTTTGATACAACAACTCTGAGGGGTGGATGCTATTATTATCCCTATATTACAGTTGAGGAAACTGAGGCAAGTAGAGGTTAAGTGACTTACCCAGGGTCACACAGCAAGTAAGTATCTGTGGCTGAATTTGAACTTAGGTTTTCTTGACTCAGTCCCCTGGTGTTCTATCCCCTGTGCAACAAGCTGTCCATAAGGGTTTAATAAAGGTGCTTTGGCTGACAAACTTCAATATGGGTATGGACAACCTTTTGTTAGTTAACTATTTGTGTTCCCTTTCCTCTTCACCAATAAATAAGAGGTCTTACTTAGAGAACACTGACTTCTGGGTTAGCTTTTCCCTGCCCTCATGTTTTTGATTGAGAGGTGGAAGAGGACTAAATCATACTTCAGCCTGAGGGGGTGTGTTGTTTGCCTGGAAGGGTTGAACCAGGATGTGGAAAGAATGTACTTTGTGATGTATATAACTGTGGTGTTTAAGTTTACCATGCTATCCCCTAATCTCATTAAACTATTGTTCAATTTGACTTTAACTGGGATTGGTGACTAAAGAGACATTGGATTTGGAAAGGAAGGACCTACTGTGGTCAGTAGGTGGAGAAGAAATCATGTGAATGGCATATTATGATTGACACACACACTCCTAGAAAACCATCTGGGATGAGATGTGAGCCACTGCTTGATAGGTGATGGACAGCCACTTGCCCCAAGGTCCTGACTATCGACAGTATCCAAGCAACTCCACTGTTCTAGCATTAAATGCTAAATGATCAGGGATGTCTCTAGTGATCTCAAAAAAGAATTTCTCATAAAAAAAATTGTATTGAGTTAGCTGAGAGCATTTCATACTTTTTGTTAACTTTGGTGCTATGAAATTCTCTCACATTTGTTCACATGAAATTAATTTTAATTCCCTTTAATTAAAAAATATGCAGTGCAGCACTTTGAGGGGGCAGAAAAAGATTATTCTGAATCAAATAGTAACGGGAATGAACAAGCATATTGGAAAGCACCCGGCTAATACTTAACTGACATACATTAACTTGTCCTCTGCTAACTTGTAATGATTATCTCCCCCTCCCACCCCCCATTTAAAATCACTTTAAAAGCACTAGGCCTGTCATCATAACAAGGGATGTTCCAAGTTAATATGGGGTCTGTCTGTCTTTATCATGATTTGAAAATTCAGTTTTGGATTCACAAATTCCCAGTCCTGCTGTATTGACTTTATGCTAAAATAATGATTCACAGTGCTGGTTTCTTGGGGGTTTCTCCTATGATCTCAAGAGGATGATGTGAAATTCTCAAAACATTATCTTGGAAAATTACTTTTAATTCCCCTTAATTAAATATAGACATATCCAATATAGAACACTGTACTTTTAGGAACCAGAATCAAACAGCTGACACTCAGAGAGGTTGACAATACTGGGCTAATGTTTTTTTTTTTTTCCAAAATAATTTATTTTTATTGCTATAGTCTATTTTTGCCTCATGTACATTTGTCTTTGTATCCTTCCCCTTCCTCCTCCCAGACATCTGTCCATTATAACAAAGAATTTTTTTCATAAAAGAAGAAAAAAATCCAACAAAACCAATCAATACATTGAAAAAAACCTGATACATGCAGAATTTCATACCTTCAGATATCTTCTGTGTTTCAAAGGATCAAGTAGGGGGAAGAGTCTTCTTACATCTCTTCTTGTTCTTTATACTTTAATGACATTCAGTTCCTTGTGTTTTGTGATGGTTGTTCTTTACATTTGCATTTTTATGGTCATTGTGGATATTGTTTTCCTGGCTCTGCTTACTTCATTTCATATCAGTTCGTAGGTCTTTCCATGTTCCCTCTGCATTCATCATATTCATAGGTTTTTATGGCATTATAATATTACATTACATTCATGTAACACAGTTTGTTTAGCTCTTTCCTGGCACCCACTTTGTTTCCAGTTCTTTGCTACTACAAAAAAAGGTTGCTATAAAGATTTTTGTGTGCACAAAGTCCTTATTTGCTAATGACGTCCTTGGAGCATACATGCTTAGCAATGGAATCTCTGGGTCAAAGGGTCTGGACATTTTTAGTCACTTTATTAGCATTATTCCTTTTGCAGTTCCTGAATTGCTTTTCAGAATGGTCATACCATTTCTCAGCTATGTTAACAGTCAATTCGTGTGCCTTTCTTCCCACAAACCCTCGAACATCGATTTTTTCCATCTTTGTCATATTTACCAGCTTAATGGGTACGAGTTAGAACCCAGGGATTCTTCTGATTTGCTTTTCTCTTATTATTAGTGGTTTGGAGCATTCTTCCATGTGGTTCTTGATAGTTTGTATCAAACTCTTCTTTTGAGAATTATTTATTCCTATTCTTTTGCCATTTTTCTATGAGAGAATGGCTTTTCATCTTACATATCTGTTTATTGTCTCCATAGCTTGAATATTGAATCCTTATCGGAGATGAGGATTTGATGCAAAGATCTTTTCTTACTTACTGCTTCCCTCCTTATTCTAGATGAATGAATTTTGTTTTTTCAAAAGCTTTTCAATTTCACAGAATCAAAATTATCTAATCATTTGTCATTGCCCCCATCCTTTGTTTAAGAATTCATCCCCTAACAATATCCTTGAAAGGTATATGATGTACCTCTCTTCTATTGTTTATGGTGTTTCACTTCTTATTTAGTTGAGTACAAAATATTGGTCTAAGCCTAATTTCTGCCAACTTGCTTTATATTTTTCCCCGATATTTTTATCAAATAGGGAGCTTTTTTCCAAAATAGTTTATGTTTTCAAGTTTATCTAACACTAAGCTATTGAGTTCAATTATTTCTGATTCTTTCTCATCAAGTCTGTTACATGGGTCTACTTTTTCTATTTTTAAACAAATACCAAATGGTTTTGATGATTGCTACTTTGTAATATAGCTTGACATCTGGAAGTGCTATTTCCCCTTCATTTCTACCTTTTTTTTACTATTTCCTTTGATATTATAGATCTTTTGTTCCTCCAAATGAATTTTGTTAGTATTTTATATAGCTCTACAAAGTATCCCATTGGTAGTATGATTGGTATAATATTAAATATGCAAATTAACTTTGGTAGAATTGCCCTGTTTATTATATTGGCAGAACCCAGCCATGAGCACTGAATGTTCATCCATCTATTTAAACCATTCTTTATTTTTTTAATTTTTAAAATTTTGCTTTTTGGAGGAGGGAAGGTAGGGAGTGACTTGCCCAAGGTCACACGGCTAGTTTTGTGTTAAGTGTCTGAGGCCAGATTTGAACTTAGGTCCTCCTAATTCCAGGGCCGGTGCTCTATTCACTGCGCCACTTAGCCACCCCATTCTTTACTTTTTAAAGGAAGATTTTTGTAATTGAATCTATACAAGTGTCAAATGTGCTTTGGTGTACTGACTCTCAAATGTATTATCCATTTTGTAGTTATTTTGAATAGTCCTTTCACTTATTGCTTCTTGGATTTTGGTGTAACTATTTAGAAATGTTGCTGATTTTGTGCATTTATTTTGTAGCCTTTAACTTTGCTGAAGCTATTACTTGTCTCTATTAGTTTCTTTGCTGATTCCCTAGAATTTTCTAAGTAAAGCATCATGTCATCAGTAAATAGGAACAGTTTCATCTCCTCTTTGCGTGTCTTTATGTACTGGGCTAATACTTAGCAGACGTTGCTGAACTTGTCCCCTTTGCTGATTTGTCATCACCATACTCCAGGTTATAGTCTGTGATTCAAGCCTGAGCAGTGTAACTGCAGTATTTTCACATCCGGAGCAAACCAACAAGCGTAACTGAAATCTGCTGTCATAGGGGCTTAAAAAAGCTGAGTTGAGCTTGCTCTTTGTTCAGCTATGTGCATGAGCTTGTGTCAAATGGTAAGATCAAAATTGCCTCCTTATTTCACATCAAACATGGTGGCAGAATGGGCAGGATAAACAGAGGGAGTGGAGCAATACTGGAAGAATATAAATTTTGCCCAAACCTAGCCTGCTGAGGCCTGCCTCCATTCATACGCTCAAGTCATTTCCCATTCCTAAGGCATGCTATTCCATCTTTCAGAATTTTTGTCTTGCTTCGAGGTTTAGTTCCCAAGCTACCTCATCCTTGAAGCAAGGATGTCCTGGAGTCAGCTCAAACCAGTTCAAGAGAAAGGATTGTTAAATTTTCAATGTGGACATGTCAGAAATCTGCAAACTATAAAACATTGATTTATTGTTTTGTTGATTTTCTAAAGAAACCTTAGACTTGCGAAAATGATGGGAAAATGTTATTAATAATGGTTAAATGGAAAAATATGTCTTGTGGTTTTTCTAGGGAGCTTGTTGTTAAACATTTCGCAGAATGTCCCTGCTTTGAAACCTTCTATTATCCTTCTTCAACCTCTTTCCATCCTTACCCCCAGCTAAGAATGTTATCTCCTTTCTCAGATTTTCTTAGAGTATTTTATCTGTATCTCTGCTTCAATTGTATCATGGTCTATCCTATACTCTATCTGTGTATATGTACTACATTTCCCCAACTCTAATAGAATTCCTGCTTTATAGCAGGAACTATGGTTTTAAAAAGAGTCTATCACCATCACAGTTACTTAAACATGGTACATACTTTATAAATGTTTATTGAATTAAATATGAAGAAATACTCAGAACATACAAATTGTTTTGCTGTTGAGAAATTTTGTTATAATAAGTACTTTGCTAGAAATCACATTCCTAGTCTACTAGAACAGGACAAAAATCCCTCATTTTACAGTAAATTAACAAATGAAACTCTATGAGCCCAGAAAGGGAAAGTAGGAAGCTTCACATGAAGATGCAGTCTCATTCCAATTCTTTTCTTCCACTAAAAAGGAAGCTAGAGGTAGTGTGGTTAGATAGTACTTTGTGTGAAAAAGATCTGGAGGGTCAAGGGGACAGTGTGACTTAACCCCCAAAGTCAATACAAACTTAGACTATATTAATAGAGGCATAGTGTCCAGAATGAGGGAAGTGACAATTCCAACTCTACTGTGCCCTGGTCAGATCACATTTGAAATATTGTCCTGACATATGGATACCACATTTTAGAAAGGACATTGACAGGCTGGAACATGTTCACGAGAGGCAAATGATGATAGTTCGGAGGAGAAGCCTTGGCTTTGAACCCCAGCTCTCTTTATTACCTGTGTGAGGATCGAATGACATAATATTGATAAAGTGCTTAGCACAGTGCTGGGTACATAGTAAGTGCATAATAAATGTTTATTCCATTCTGTGGTCCTGGACAAATCATTGACTTCTCTGTGATTCCATTTCTTCATCTGTAAATAAGGATGAACTAATCTACCTATAATATCCTTTCAATATCTAAATCTGTGAATGTATGAGCCAATCCAATCCAAGAGGAATTTAATAGGTAGTGTTGAACGTTGTGCTAGGCTTTGGGGGATACCAAAATAATAATATAGTTCCTGTCTTCAAGGGTCAATGAATTTGTCTTAAAAATATTTTTATAACTGTATTTTGATATAATTGGTTTCCTCTGTAACTCTATGTATTTTATTTTATGCATTTAAAATATTATTCTGAGGTCACTAGACTGTTAAAGGAATCAATGACACAAAAAAGTTAAGAACCTCTGGTTTAGGGGGTATTTTTCAATTTAAAAACTACAGAATTAACTAACAGAACTGTTATATCATCTTTCTTTTCCCCCTTACCCATTTGCAGGATGAATAGACACTTACTTTTGTCAAAGGTGTGGACATGAACCAAAGAAAGAAAATGTCTACGTCATATTATCCCTTTGGCATATTGGCAGAAGGGATGAGTTAAAAATAAGAATGCTATTCAACCTAGCCAAAATCTGTTACTTGAGAAACTATAGAATTACATAGCAAACTTCAATATGTTAACACCGAAGGTTCAAATCATAAAGGAATTCAAATAAGATCACATCACACCATTCCTTAGCACACTTATATGCAAGAGTTTCTGGTAATTAAATCTGCAAAGCACTGCCACTGATGGCCATGGAACCTGGCCCAGGATGGCCTTGTTATTATAGAGAATCTTCCTTTTGCATTTCACTCACCATAATGGCATTTTGCCTGAATGATGAAATAAGGAAGGATGTAGTCTGACTTCCCAGCTATGTTATTAGAAGACCAAAATCAGTGCCTAACGATCATTTATGGGAATGTCTAGCCAAAGAAGGGGGGAGGGCATAATGCACTTCAATTCAACAAACATTTATTAACCACTTACTATATACAAGACAGTATCAGGCACTGGGAATACAAAGACAGATGTGAAACAATCCTTGTCCTCAAGAAAATTGCATTCAATTGGGGGATACAGATGTGCAGAGTATATACTCTGGAGCAGCTACGCTAACTCCCACTTCATTGACAAATTGGATCCCCAAGGTGTGGATACTTGGTCCCTAAAAGACTCTGAGGTTAGCTTTAAAGATTTGAGGTATCTTTTTAATGCTTTATAGCTTACAAGTCCCCATAAGTCAGCTTCTCTCTATGATTAAAGGTTAATATCAATTAGAAAGCCAGATTTCTTTAGCTTTTAGAAAAGAGTATGTACCAAGGTGATACAGTAAGAACAAATGGTACAAAATGTACCTCCAAAGTCTATGACACAGTCTCCCACCACTACATGTGGATTCTATGGGAAAGTGGGCTCAAGCTGAGAGATCACATGTGGCAAAAGTGTAACTTACAGTTCCTGGAAGTCCTTTTGTGAAGTTCATAAGATGTTCCCCTTAGGTTTAGTGTTTCTTTTTTTTAGCAGTACTTTTTTGGTGTGGTTTCTCTTTGGATCTGTATCCAATCTGTATTTGAATCCCAGTGCAAACACTCATCAGTTGTTCTGAGAATATTATTAAGATGCCATTTGGAAGATGGAGGAGTCCAAAATCCTCTTTACCCTTCAAAGCTTATAGTGTCATCCTCTGACCAAGGTGGGGAAAAGAGACTGAGGTTGAAACCCTCTTCCTTACTCCCTCCCGCCATGTATTTACTTCTCAAGGGTTGGGTTCAAGGATTCTTACCTGGCTTTCCACTTGACTGAATCTAATTTCAAATAGCTCAGTGGTTTGACACGAGTCACAGAGTGAATGAACAAGTCTTTTACTGAACTTAATAGACTTCCTATTACACCTAGTGAGGTGTCTAGTGTAGTTTCTTCTTCTGCTCTCTTTGTAGAGTCTTGGATTGGCATTCAGTCTATGCTTGAGTCCAGAAAATCCTGAGCAGATGTTCACATCCAATGAATTATTGATATATAGTCTCACCTGCTAAATGTATCAGAGCTAAATGAAGATGATTTTGACCTCATCATTGCATATGTATACAAATGAACATAGCAAAAAGAAAATTAAGGAGAGTACAAATGATGAGAGATCAAGAGAAAATTTATGAAGGATGTGTCACCTGATCTGAGTCTTGAAGGAAGACAAAAATTCTGAGAAGTGGAGATAAGGAGAGAATGCATTAAAGACATTGGGAGTGGAGGTGAAGTTGTCTGAATCCGTGGAAATGGCAAACAACTAGTAGTTTAGCTTGACTGGAATGTAGAATTTTTGAAGGTGAGTGGAACAAAATAAGACTCGAAAAGTAGGTGGACACCATATTGTGGAAGATCTTAAATTATCAAGTTTTGTTTTGTTTTTAACAGGAATAACTTGGTTAGATCTGTGCCTTTGGAAGATTATTTTGAGAGCTGTAGTGAAGATGAATTGAGGAGGGGTGACACTGGGAACAGAGAGGTCAATTAGGAGGTTATAATGGTCAAGGGAAGAGGTGATGAGGGCTTGAATAAGGTGATGAGTAGGAAGAAGAGGACCAATGGAAGAGAAGTTTTAGAAATAGAATTGATCAGAATTGGCAGCTTAGTAGATATTGATGGGGAGAGAGGGAAGTAGAATTGGACAAGTCAATGACTCCAATGTTGTAAACTTGGTAGACTAGAAAAACGATGCTCTCAGTAGAGATAGGGGAGATCGAAGGGGAGAATATTGGAGGTGGGTCAAGTCAATTAATGGAAAGCTCTCTCGATTTGAAGTCAGAGAACCTGGGTTTGAATCCTGAATTTGCCACTTATTGTTGTGGTTGTGTTTGTCCTTTGTTCTTGAAGAGGACCATGACATCAGGGAGATGATGGCATGACTTGCAATTGACTTTGATTTGAGTGAGAGAGGGCTGTGCAAAGTCAGCAGCCTCACTTTCTCCTCCAGAACCATATGGATCCAGTGACCAGATGTCAATCAAGACAACTGGAGATGACCCAGCTTGCTACTTATATGGAAAAGTCAGAGGCAGTTAGGTGGCAGTAAATAAATCTCTGACCCTGGGGTCAGAAATACTTGAATTCAAATCCAGCCTTAGACATCAACCAGTCATCTTACCTGGGCACATCACTTAGTCTTTGTCTGACACACTTTCTTCATCTGTAACACGAGAATTGTTGCTATTGCAACTATGTCTCAGTGTTCTTGTAAGGATAAAATGAAAAAAATGAAATAATATTTAGACAGGGCTTTGCAAACTACAAAGAGCTATATAAATGCTAGTTATTGTTTTTCTCTTTCCTTAACCTCTCTGAAGGCAGCATGGTCTAGTGGATAGCATATTGAACTTGATATGGAAAGATGGTCTGAATCCTGCCTCAGACACTGGCTAGCAGCATCTCCTTGGACAAGTTCCTTAACCATTTTGGGATTAAGGTTATGTACTTTAACTTCAATTTTCTCATTTCTAAAATGAGGGAGTTTCATCTGCATGATCTTGAAGGTCCTTTTCAGTTTTAAAACTCTGTGATTCTGTGCTGCTAGAGGACTTAAATACAATTTGCTGGCACGTACTAATGAAAATAGCTTTGGTATTAACAGTAGCTTCCTGTAAGCATCCATTGTCAGTGCAGATCTAGATGCTGGCAGCAGGCGTTTATGGAAATCACTTGTATTGTTCTCAGTGCTTCTTACAGATATTCCCAGAGCAGGACTAAATTAAATGGCACAACAGAATACTTTGCTCCTTCGCTCAAGGCAGCATGGCTCAGTGCAAGTAAAAGGAACACTTGCCAAGTCAGCAGATCTGGAATCTGCTGTGGTCACTGCCCCTAACTCTGTCATGTTGGGTAAGTCACTTTAACCTCTCTGGGCCTCAGTTTCCTCTTTTGTTACATGTGGGGTTGAATGACACCATCTTCAAACTTTAACATTCTATAATTCTATGAAAAGTGAAATTGAAGGCAAGACCAGATCGAGGTCATAGATGCCACAGGAACAGACCAACAGATTTGAAGGGCCCTAGGCAAAACACTCAGTAGACTCCCCTCTTAACCTTTTTATCTAGGTGAAATAAAATGAGCAGGAACAAAAGTGGTGTTGAAGGGGAAAAGAAGTCACAAAAGTATAACCAATGTGGCTCTTAAACAGAGATAGAGGCACTCTCCCTGGGAGAACTTTAATCTGCTGATTGCAGGCGAGGATGCTTGTCTTTTAAAATTCCTCATCAGAACCACCTCCTTTTTCTCCCCCACCAGCTACCTTGAGGTATTGTCCCAAACAGGCCCTTGGCTTTTTACTCTAGGTGTTAATATACTTGAGTTTCCTCATTGATAATAGTGTTGATTTCAGCAAAGGATTAAGGTAAAAAGTAGTATTATTAAGAGGAGATATGGCCTGAGGACCAGGACACCTGGATTCTAGTTTTAGCTCTAAATTTTACTCCAGTGGTCATCATTCAGCCTCCTTCTGGACCTCAGTTTCTTTATTTGTAAAGTAGTAATGCTTGTTTATCATATCTACCTCACAGGGAGGTTGACCTAGTTCAAGAGTTTTGAAGGGGGGAGAGATCTGGGCAATCAAAGAAAGAAACTTCAAAGGCATCTGGGCTGAACCTTGAGGGAAGTCAAGAATCAGTAGGGAGAGAAGTGGGATGCTGCATAGCTCAAGAGGGAGGGTAGTATAGTTGATAAGAGTGCTGGGATTAGATTTAGGAAAGGGATAAGGACTGAACCTTTGACTTAATTGACATAGAGCAGTATTTCTCAAAGTGTTGTTCATCTTGGGGTCCTTGAGACCCTTTTAGCGGGTCCTTAAAATAAAAATATTTATATAATAATACTAACATCATTTGTCTATTAAAATATTCATCTCTTTTCCAACTATATATCTGTCTACCAGATTTTCTTCATATATTTAAACTAAAATAGCATATCACAACAGATTGAATGTAGATGATATGAGAATTTAGCTGTCTTTTATGAAGCCAGATGCTAACAAGATTTGAAAAAATATATAAAACAATGTCACTCCTCTCACCAATTTTTTGAAAATATAGTTAATTTTTCATGAAAATATTATTTATATTAACATATAATATGGTTATTAGTATTTTTAATGAATTAATATTTTTTTCAAATATCAGTTTTAATTTCTAGTATGAGAAATATCAGCAGCTATAACCCTCAAACAAAAGCTCTTTTGGAATCCTCAAAAAGTATAAAGGGGTCCTAAGACCAAAATGTTTGAGAACTGTAGGTATAGAAAACTCTTGGGTGAGAAGCCTTCTGCCAATGTAGGTAAACACTTTCTCTATCCAGAGCACTGAGAGGTTAAGCATTTGCCAATGTTCACACACCTAGCAAGTGTGAGAGGCAGGATTTGAACCTAGGTATTCCTGGCTCTCAGTCTACTGTGCTTCACTTCCTCTCAGAACAGCAACTTAGTGCAGTAAGTCCAGAAAACTTGGGTTCAAGTCTTGCCTTTGACACTTGCTAGCTGTATGACCCTGGACAAGTCACTTAACCATAGTATTTCTTAACCTGTAAGTTGGGGATAATATTACCTCCCTCACAGGGTAATTATGGGGCTTCAGTGAGCTAATGTAGGTAAAGCACTTTGAAAACATCAAATAAGTATGTAAATATCAGTTATTGTTAGTTTATTAATCATTTATTATATGCCAGGGCAGCTAGGCAACTGGTAGAAAGAGTACAGGGCTTGGAGTCAGGAAAACCTGAGTTCAAATCTAGCCTCAGACACTAGCTGTGTAACCCTGGACAAGACACTTAACTGTGTTTGTCTCAGTTTCCTCATTTGTAAAATGAGCTGGAGACAGAAATGGTTAACTATTCCAGTATCTTTGCCAAGAAAACCCACAAAATAGGGTCACAAAGAGTCAGATGTGAACAAAACCACTGAATTAATTATATGCCAGGCAACATTCAAAGTATCGGGAATGTAGAGATGAAAAGGAACAACATGGGAGTTGGTATTGGATTTTGAATTTGAAGTTGATTTTGAATCCTCTCTTAAGTTCATGGCAATGCTTTTTTTTCCCTAATTTTGTATTTTTTTCTTTTCTTCTTTAGTATTTAAGTTTGTTTCTTTTTTTCCTTTTCTGATTGTTTATTGAAGTTTAAAATAAGTTAATTTTTTTTTTTGCTTTTTTAGAGGGGGGGAAAGTAGGGCAATTGGGGTTAAGTGACTTGCCCTGTTGGACCCAGCTCCACTCTGCCCTTCCCCCATTGATTTGTCACTTTGCCCTTCCTGAATGTCAGACACAAATCCACTCACCCTTTCCTTGAGTTGTAAAACAGGCAGCCCAACCTTTCCTTCATTGATTTATAAAACAGAGAACTCCACCTTGCTTAATCTGTAAACAGGCAGAACCCCCACCCCTTGCTTACCCTTGATTAATCTGTGGGTGGGAGACTGACCAATCACTAATTGTAGTTTCAAGTGTACACTGACAAATCATTAGAGTTTCAGCTTACATCACTGTAATTTCAGGTTATGAAACCTGGCTATGGAACCTCTATAAAACTGGCACACTGTCTGTGCCAAAATGCTGTCTGATTTGGGTGACCATGTACCCCAACAGTCCCGTGGTGACCCATGGTAATAAAATCCACTTTTTATTTTTTATTTTTTATTTTTTTTTCATTTTAAACAAATGCTTTATTAACTTCTGTTTTACATCATTCATTTCCGCCAGATTTTGAGTTGCAATCATTTTCCCCCCATTATTCCCCTACCCAACCTCCCAGAATAGCAGTCCCACAAGATATCGCTTCCTCCAATCTGCTCTCTCCCATACCTTCTCCCATACCCCATCGACTTTTCCATTAGAGGAAGGTGAATCTTTGTGTCCCAATGCCTGCACATCTTATCTCCCTATTACAAGCAAAAGAGTATTAATATTAGTATTTATATATATATTTGAAACATTTAATGTTAAGACCTTGAATTTCAGATCCATTTCCTTCCTCCCTTGTCACCCATTCCCTCTTGGGAGATAAGTAATTCAGTACATGTTGTACATGTCTGGCTATGCAAAACATTATCATAGTAGATATATTGTACAAGATATATTGATTATAATTCCCTCCCACTCATCCCACCACCCACCTGGTCCATTCCCTACATGATCCTGTCCCTCTTCTATAGTGAGTGCTTCCAACCTCCCCTTCCCCCAAGGATGCCCTCCCATCCATCATCCCTCCTCTCATCCCCCTTCCCCCTATCCTGCTGTAGGTTGAGATATCCCATTTAGTATGTATGTCATTCTCTCCCTGAACCAAATTCAATGTGAATGTGGTTTTGCCTTTTTAGCCTTCCTATTCTCCCCCTCCTTTGTAGCCACTTCCCCTTGCTTCTTCTACTTGGGATAGTTTACCCAACCCTGTCTCTCCCCATCTCCTCTTGCCACTTTCCTCTCTCACCTCATAGTATCATCCCTTGAGTATTCTCCCTTCCCAACAAATTCGACCTATGCCCTCTATCCATATATAACTGTAACCATATACACACACATTCACATATGTATTCATATGACCACATACCCTACTTCCATTATTTTCATAGTGAGAAAGATATCATCAGTCACAGTTATCGCTTTTCCATATAGGAATGTAAATAGTTCAACTTTGATAAGTTCCTTTGGATTTCTTTTCCCTGATTACCTTCTCAGGCATCTCTTGCTTCTTGCATCTGGATGTCAGATTTTCTATTCAATTCTGGTTTTTTCCTCAAGAATGCTTGAAAGTCCTCTATTCCACTTAATGACCATATTTTCCCCTGAAACAAAATACTCAGTTTTGCTGGGTAGGTGACCCTTGGGTTCATTCCCAGTTCTTTTGCCCTCTGGAATATCATATTCCATGCCCTTGATCCCTCAGTGTAGAAGCTGCCAGGTCCTGGGCTATTCTGATTGTGTTTCCACAATATTGAAATTGTTTCTTCCTGGCTGCTTGTAGTATTTTCTCCTTGATCTGGGGCTTCTGGAACCTGGCTATAATATTCCTGGGAGTTTTCTTTTTGGGATCTTTTTCAGGAGGTGATCTGTGGATTCTTTCAACCTCTATTTTGCCCTCTGGATCTAAAACATCAGGGCAGTTTTCCTTGAGAATTTCTTGAAGGGTGATTTCTAGGTTCTTTCTTTGATCATGGCTTTCAGGTAGTCCAATAATTTTTAAATTGTCTCTCCTGGATCTATTTTCCAGGTCAGTGGTTTTTCCCATGAGATATTTCACATGGCCTTCTAATCTTTCGTTTGTTTGGATCTGCTTAACAGCATCTTGATTTCTCATAAAGTCACTAGCTTCCATTTGCTCCAGTCTAACTCTGAAGGAATGAATCTCCTCAGTGAACTTTTGAGATTCTTTTTCCATCTGGCAAATTCGACTTTTTAAGGCATTCTTCTCCTCATTGCCCTTTTGGGCCTCCTTTGCCATTTGAGTTAGTCTATTTTTTAAGGTGTTGTTTTCCTCAGTCAGGCTGTTGACCCTCATTTCATACTTTTCCTGCATCCTTCTCATTTCTCTTTCCAATTTTTCCTCCACTTCTCTTATTTGATTTTTAAAGTCCTTCTTAAGGTCCTCTATGGCCTGCAACCTACTCATGTTTTCCCCTGGGGCTTTTGGAGCAGGACTTCTGACCTCACAGTCCTTTTCCTGCTCTATGCCCCCAAAATAGGAGTCTAGGGTTGCATTTTCTGTTTCCTTTGCCTTGGCATGTTGCCACTTAATTGCTTGACTTTTGGGCTTGTTGCCACACTATGGCTTTAAGGCCAGATAGAGGAATTTTCGTCCCGAACGTGTGAGGGGCAACTTCCATTTCTGGCAAGCTGTAAACCCACCCACAACTTCCACCCTAGATCACAGTCCAGATCCAGGGAGGTTAAAGCAAGAGCGATTACCCCCCAAGACTGATCGCTGGATCTCCCTACAGTTAGCATGCAGGCCAGGAGCTGGAGCTGCCTCTGAAAACTACAAAATGGGGTGTCTCCTCAGTGGCTTCTAGCCCCCAGGGGAGGAAGCTGACGCATTCCCCAAATACGGGTCCCAAAGTCCATAGGACACTAACTTTGTCCTAGGCATGTCTATGTTGATAATTCTGGAGTCGCCACAGCTCCTGGTGTTCTGGGGTTCCTCCAGCTGGCTGCTGGCCCTGCTGCCCTGGGGCTAAAACCTCGGCTCATGTGGACCTGGGCTTGGCTCCGCTCCTGTGCTCTGTGCTCTGCGCTCTGCGCGCTGTACACTGCCAGGTCCCAGACCACCACGCTGGTCCTTCCTGCAGGGCTGCTGGGCTGTTCTCAGCAGGAGGTTAGCTTCTCTGTGTCGTTCTGTGGGGTTGGGGCTCCAGAAGTTGTTCAGAGTCCCCTTTTACATAGTTTGGGGGGGAATCTGGGGGCAGAGTGGCTTGGACGAGCTGTTTCTACTCCGCCATCTTGGCTCTGCCCCCCTAAAATCCACTTTTTAAACTTAATCTTGGGGATCTTCTGTCTCACTTTTATTGGGGTACAACAGCCCAAGGTTACGCAGCTAGTTTTTTTTGTGTGTTAAGAGTGTGAGGCCATAAGAGTGTGAGGTCCTCCTGACTCCAGGGCCGGTGCTCTATTCACTGCACCACCTAGCTGCCCCAATAAATTAATTTTTAAAAAAGAAAAGAAAAGGCATGCCATAATGAATAGTTTGCTGAACTTGGAGTAGGGAAGACCTGTGTTCAAATCCTGCCACTGATCCCAGCCCTATAACTATGGGTAAGTTTTTACCCTCCTTGAGCCTCAGTTTCTTCATTAGTAAAATAAGGGGATTGTATTAGATGGTTTCTGGGGTCCCCTCTAGTTCTAAATACAGGTTACTATGATCTTTGCCATCTAGGGAATTTATTAAGCACCTACTATGTGCCAGATGTTGCTTTTTGTTGTTTTTGATTCAGACCTGTGATTTTTATCCATTTATGGAGCTCTCTCTACCAATGTAGATTGATAACTGTTGCTGGGGCTAGAAATACAAAGACAAAAAAACCAAACAAACCCAAAATTTCTGGCCTCAAGGAACTTGTAAGTTAGAATATATTTAAGTGTGGGGTCAGGGGTGGTAGGGAGTAATAGGACAGTTTTGAAGTGGGGGAGAGATATAGGAAATCAAAGAAAGAAACTCCCAAAGCTTCTGAGCTGGACCTAGAGGGACAGGAAGAATTTCAATGGGAAGAGATGTGGGGTGCTACATAAATAAATGTCAGGCTTGGCTCTTCTCACAGGTGTTTTAATTCAAAAGAGTGAGGCTCATGAATGTGCTAAATTCCGCTATTGCCAGAGGTCACGCAGTATTTATATAGAGCCAGCCAAATGATTCTTTTACTATTCAGAATCCCCTGCAAATAAATGTGAATTTGGCTGTAAATACTCTAAAAGCCCAGCATTTTAGAAAGTTTTATCTTCTAGGCCAGTTTCTTGTGATTTAAATGGAAGGTATTGCATAATTGATCTCTTACAGAACCCTTAAAGGAAGCTTCTTAGGAACTAGAGCAGGCTTTGTGTGTATCCCTGATGGGAAAATAGGCATGTTTGGCATAAAGGGGCATTTTTGTGCAAAAAAGCTACTTCTAAAAGCCAGACTGACAGCCAGGGAGAGCACCAACAACTAAATATCCAAAATGGCTTGCAAGGAGGAGGTACAAGGAAAAGAACAGAAACTTTTCTATTTCCAATGATATAATAATATGGGAATATCACTATAATCAAACAATAAGACAAATCAATAAGTCCATATAAATAAATCAATAAATCAAATAATTCCTGAAGCACCTGCTTGCTATGTGCTAGGCCCTCTGATACATGCTGGGGAAGCAAAAAGACTGTGTCTGCCTTCAAGGAGCTTTCAATCTAAAGCGGGAAACAGCATGCAAACAAATTAAATGTGTGAGTATGTATATACCTAGCTATCTGTTGTTATTCAGTCTTTTTTTTAGTTGTGTCTGACTCTTCATGACCTCATTTGGGGTTTTCTTTTGCAAAGATACTGGAATGGTTTGCCATTTCCTTAACCAGTCCATTTCACAGAAGAGGAACTGAAGCAAAGAGTTAAGTGAATGGTTCAGAGTCACACAACTAGTAAGTGTCTGAGGCCAGATTTGAACTCTGGAAGATGAGTATTCCTGACTTCAGGCCCAGTACTCTATGCATTATGGCACCACCTAGCAGACCATCTATCTATACCTATTTATCTATATCTGTATCCATGTCTATGTCCATATCCATATGCATATTCATCTATCTCTCTATCTTATCTATTTATTTATCTGTCTATCTATCCATCCATCTAAGACTCAGCATAGTGTGGTAGATAAAGAGTTAGCTTTAATGTGAAAATCTGTTTAATAGGAATGTATGTATAGAGCCATATCATATTTCATGTTGTCTTGGAGAGGGAGGTGGCAAGGAGGGGTAGAAAATTTAAAACTTAGGGAAGTGAATCTTAAAACTAAAAAGAAACAAATTAATAATTTTTTTTAAAAAAGAGCTTGCAAGCCAGGAAGTCCAGGGTTCAAAGCTATTGTTTGTGGTTTGTCCTCCATTCTTGAAGAGGACCATGAATTCAGGAAAATATTGCCATGACTGGCAAAAGAATTGGATTTAAGTGACGGCACACCTTAGTCACATACTGACTGTGTAACCCCATATAAGCCACTTAAACTATAACTGTTCTAGTCCAATGGTGTCAAACTCAAATAGAAACCAAAGTCACTAAATCACACAACTGGACTTAGAAAACCACATATGAATATTATCTATGTTTTATTGATTGTATTCTTATTTGTTTCGTTAAATATTTCCCAATTCTATTTTAATTTGGTTCCTGCACTGAAGGAACTTAACTGTGTTGATAGGGGGGGTAACTTCTACCTGGAAAATCACAAGTACAGGCTCTATCCTCCTACATAATTAATAATACTGACTTCTAAGAAATCCTTGGATTGTGGGCAGCAGTGGTAAGGCATTTCCAATATCAAGCAGTAGGGAAAATGGTTTCTGAGTCAAAGTTTTTCTCTTTGCTGAGAGACAACCCTTATTTCAACCCTCTTTTCTCTCACATTTCCGCCCCCCCAGCCTTGGAGCCCTGTTTCTGTACCTCTTTATACTTTAAGGGCTGCCTAACTGCTTAGCATTATGGGAGTTTGACCAGCCTTTTTTGCTGGAAGCCTCTCATAACATTTATGGATTATTTATGTCATTCTCTTTTCTGTTTTGTGATGAGATATAAGGTAGTACTTCTTTTTTTGTACCTACCAGGCTCCATTATGGAATACAAGTATCTTAGAGGGAAGGAAATTATCAAGCCATACAAACAAAAAATGCTATTCTGTTTTACCAACTCTTCTCCTTTCCCCAGTTAGTCACTCCCAACTCCAGTTTCTGAGAATCAGAAATTTGCTTAAAGATAGAACTTGATAGATATGAGAGGTTTTTGCCCTTCATCTCAGGGCCTCTCTTTTGCAACATAGAGAGTCAAACACTACTGATGCTCATGGCTTGCCCATGGCTCTCTCCAGGATGAGCCAAGTGATGGAGTAACCCAAAGGGGGGGAAAGGGGAAAAGGGGGAACAAATGAGCCATGGTGACAAAAATTAGCTGTGGGGAGGTATATGTGACACTGAGGCATTCACAGCTGCTGGGCTGTGAACATCGTCTCTGTCTCCGAGGAGAAAATGAGTCTGCACGAGTTATTGACTTAACAGTCTGGGTTGACGTCAATGCCAAAACAGAAACTTGAGATGCAATCAGGGCTGCCCTCATCACTGCCACTGACTGTGAGTGAAATCAAAGAAATGAGGAGGGTTACTCTTGGCCACAGGAACCATTCATGGGGTCATTTTTTCTGTCTGCTTGTCCTCTATTGATATACTGATTGCTCCCAAAGGGAAGAAGGCAGGTGAGGACAGCTGTTTAGGTAGATGACAGAAGGAGCATTCATTGTTCCTGCCAACTGAGAGGATGTAAAAAATGGTAAAACAATGTGACAATAAGCAAAACCCAGGTTTTGAAAGCTCATGGAAAAGGACACTTGTGGAAAAATAGAAGATGACTCACCCTTGACCTTACATTTCATAGTATTTGATGGAAAGCCACAGATGTGTAGTGGCATGAATTGGGTTAATTGAGTGTCAAGGGGATGCTGAGTGGGGGCTCCCACTGAGAAGGGGACTTTCAGAAGGGACTAAAAAAGACAGTAGGAGATATGGAATACCTGAGAAATATCCAAAGTATGGTGGACAGAGTGGTGGACTTGGAGTCAAATTCGGCCTCAGATACTTACTAGCTATGTGACCTTGGACAAGTCATTTACGTCCCTAAGCCTGCTTCCTTATCTGTAAAATGAGAATCATACAGCTAGTGTTGTGAGAATCAAATGAGTTAATATTTGTTTTGTTTTGGTTTTTTGTTGTTTTTTTGCTTTTTGGAGGGCAATTGGGGCTAAGTGACTCACCCAAGGTCACATGGCTAATTAAGTGTCTGAGGCTGTATTTGAACTCACGTCCTCCTGACTCCAGGGCCAGTGCTCTATTCACTGCACCCCTACCCTCCCCATTTAAATTTTTTTTTTTCTTTTTGGAGGGCAATTGGGGGTTGACTTGCTCAAAGTCCCATGGCTAGTAAATGTATCAAGAGTCTGAGGCCAGATTTGAACTCCAGGAGTTAATATTTATAAAGTACTTTGCAAATCTCAAAGTTTTATACAAATGCTAACTATTATTAATATTTATATTATTATTAAATAAACTAAAAATAAAGAAACTTGGGAGCCTGGAAGGAGCATTGTTGATTTTTATCTTTCTTTTTCCATCATCTCCAATAAAAGTTACCAGGAAAGACAAGAGAAACAGAGAATTCAAATAGAGTCAGCTGTTGGGAGTCACAGAATCCTAACTGGAAGATTCTTCAGGTGCCGCCTAGTCCAGTTTGCACCTGAACAAGAATTCTCTGGGTAATATACCTGAAAAAACAGTCCTTCAGCCTTTGCTTGAAGACTAGGCCCATACTTTTTACCTACAGTCAGGCTAAACCTGCCTCTCTATTGCTTATATCCATTGTTTCTGGTTCTATTCACTGGGGCTAAAGAGAAAAAATCTAATCTTTCTCCCACGTGATGAACCCTTCAAATACCTGGAGACAGTGATCATTTCTTTCCCTCCCCCACCAAGTTTTCTTTTCTCCAGGCTAAGCATCCTCAATTCTTACATTCAATTTTCATATGGCTGCCACCTCCTCCTCCTCTTCTTTCTCCAGCATTTACTTAGTGTTTTAGAGGCAGCTAGCTGGTACAGTGGATAAAACATTGAGCCTAGAGTTGGCAAGACATGAGTTCAAATCCAGCTTCAGATAACTAAGTAACTATGGCTCTGGGCCTGCCAAGTAACTATTACCTGCCTCAGTTTCCTCCTCTGCATAATGAGGATAATAATAGCACCTATCTCAAAGTTGTGATGAGGATAAAATGACATAACATTTGTAAACTCCTTTGCAAACCTTAAAGAGATATATAAATGCTAATCTTATTGTTTCCAAAGCACTTTATTTGATCTTTATTTATAAGCATTTGATCTTCCCAGTAACCCTGGAGATAAATGCCATTGTTATCCCCAATTGAAGCTGAAAGAGGTTCAGTGACTTGTCCAGGATCATACAGCTGATGAGTAATTGAGGCAGAATTTGAAATCAGATATTTCTGACTCCAAGTCCAATGCTCCATCCACTGTGATACCTAGCAGCTTCATGGCATAAACATGGTGTGATCTTGGTTGAGGGCCCTCAAGGACCAGGTCACCCTCCTCTGGAAAGTGACCTTCCTACAACATGAACAAAATCCCCTGTCTATGTTGCATGGGGGAAATTCAGGGGACACAAAGGAAGGAAGCAGCTTAATAACTCACTGCAAATTGACATATAATGTTGTCTGCATTACTTTGCCAACACCTTTGAAAAGTCTTGCTGTGAGGGCATCTGCTTGCAAGGAGTGTATCATAGTGAAGTCCCTGAGGGAACAGTTTCCAAGCTGGGAGCTTCAGGGTTCTAATCTGGAGATCTCTGACAAAGTGAGTTCTGAGGACACAGATGAGCATTGAGACCATTGTCACAATCATCTGGCTAATAATTACTGCTTAGCTATGTTGTGCTAGCTAGGTGCTTACCTGCACACCAAGACATACAAAGACATGATCCCTGCACCTAGAGCCTTTAAAGACTGGATGTTAGGAGGCCTGAGTCCTAGTGTTTTCTTTTTTTTCGAGAAGACAAGGCAATTGGGGTTAAGTGACTTGCCCAAGGTCATATTTAGTAAGTGTCAAGCATCTGAGGCTGGATTTAAACTCAGGTTCTCCTGCCTCCAGGGCCAGTGCTCTATTCACTGTGCCACCTAGCTACCCCCTTATTCCTAATTCTTAGTTTTAGTAGCCATATCACCCAGTACTATATGACCCTAGGCAAGTCACTTAATCTTTGTGTGCATCAAGGAGGTCCTTAGGATTTATGTTCAATAGAATTGGACCTAAGTCTCTTGACCCCCAGTCTTTAATATGTCAGAATATATACCTCTTATTTTTTGTGGAGGTGGAAGACTATATGGGTGTAGAATTCTGCATATATATCTTTTTAATTATAAATTTTTTAAATATTCATTTTGTAAAGTTTCAAGTTCCAAATTCTTTCCCTTCCTTCAGCCCCTTCTCCATCCATTGAGAAGGCAGGCAACATAATACTATTATGTGAAGTTATGTAAAACATATTTCCCATAATGGGCATGTTGCAAAAAAAGGCAAGAAAAACAAAGAAAGTTTAAAAAATAGCTATGTATCATTTTAATATTGGTTAGTTTTAATGATTTTTCCCCTCTTTTTTATTTTTCTTAGAAAAATAGTTCTTTGTGAGAGGGTACAAGTGTAATGGTAATTTGAAGATAATGTAGGACCAACACAATATTCACAGTGCCAATGGCAACTGTAAATATGCCAGCATAGTGCTCAATTGCAAAATATTACAGACTCTCCATATAGAAGACAGAAGAAAAACATTTATTCAGACACCAGAAAATAAAATCCCAAAACCAGTAAGCTGATTCCATCATAGTAGCAAAGAAGTTAATGAGCCATAACAGCACAGAGAGCCACAGCATCCTTTAGCCTTCCCACAAACCAACAAAAGACCAATATTTACTTACAAGCCTATATGTCTCCCTTGGAAGCATGCTGTCCTCCCAAGGATCTAGCTGGCTCTGACTTCCAGCTTTCTGTGGGCTCTGTTCCACCTTTCAGCAAACTCCTCCCACTACAGGCTCCATGTGATTACATTCAGCCTATTAGGGGGCAGGGAAGATCTTCAATTTAGGGAAGGTCTTTAAATTCCCTTAGGCTTATTAAGGAACAGGAAAGATCTTCAAATTACCATTACCATTACAGGGGGCAAAGGAAGGTATAACTTCAACAAACTTAAATAATGTAAACAAAAATATTGATAAGAATTTATATATATATTATGTATGTGCATATGCATATACTAATATACATGTGTATTATATACTATAGTATTTGCTAATATACATGTATATACTAATAAATTTTTATTATATGTGTTATATGTACTTGTATGTACATGTATATATACATAAATCTATGCACCTAAACACATATGTTCATACGTTGATAACACCATATAGGAAATGAATATATGAATTCATATATAATGTCTGATATACATATATACTGTCGACTTGATTAAAGAGTTTGGTTAAAGGAGAAAGACAAATAGCAATGTAAAATTACAGCATCTATTCCCCCAAAGCTAGCAGACTTGTACAAGGAGTCAGGAGCTGAGTCCTGACTGATGAACAGAGGAATCAGAAGACTTTTTATACATTTTAGAAACATCCCAACTCAAGGTGACTATGTCACACAATTTTATGATCTCCATTTGTTGCCATCTATATGTGAGAAAGAAGTACCTTGGTTGTAAATGCAAATTGACAACAAAGGGAGCAGGGTCTATTTACATTTTATGGTCTCAGGATGTCTGTTTTTCTCCCAAGAAAAGGGGGAATCCTATCTCCAGCCTTATCTGGTCTCTGAAGTTGCTGACACAGAAGGCAAGGGAAAGCAGTCCGTTTGATTGATTCAGACTTTGGCCAGAATATGATGTTTAATCATTATCAATACGTACAGACATATATGAAATGCCAGCTTCCCATATCTTTTGATGTCCTAAATCACAGATGGGTCAGTCACTTTCATTGGTGATGGGAGCTCCTAACAATGACAAATCATAGGTCCTTCATGAGTACAGGCTTATCATCCAGTGTAATTCACCTGGAATATCAGTTCCTCAGACTTATCTGCAAAATGGGACTCCATCTTACATCCTACTCACTCAAACTATCAGGCCTAAGGATGCAGACTTTCTTTTCCTGTCTTTCTCTGCTTAATCTATTCTAACAGGCGATTAGGTGGTTGGTCACTGAGCTATTGCAGGCTTGATTAATGTGGCATAAGAGAAAATCGCTGCCTTATTTTCTTTGCTGCAGGAGTATTTTATATTCGCTTTGATAATCTGAGTAATTGGTTCTGAAATGGAGTTTATTTTCTCTTCCTAAATATAGACTGTTATTTCTAGCTGTTTTACTTGAGGGAAATAGGAAAAGAGAGTTATTTTCTCTCCATAAAACGAAACTGAAGATTAAGCAGCTTTTTAACCTGTGCTGCACCTGAACTCTCCAGGCTGGTTCTGCCACCCACTTATCAACAATTCTTGGGAACTGTCACATAGTGAAGAACTAAGAAAATAGCTGAAAGCACTCTAGCCCTGTTACTTAAAGGGACCTAGATTTTTGACTCAAAGAAAGGTAGAAATTTAGGCATTATTTTGTACCCTATAGAAATGCTCTCATTCAAAGATCAAAATCTTCCCCTAGGGGCAGCTAGAGCACCAACCTCAGACAGTTGACACACTAGCTGTGTGACTTTGGGCAAGTCACTTAACCCCAATTGCCTTGCCTTCCCCCTCCAAAAAAATCTTCCCCCCAAATCCCTTATCTTTTTTAGGGAGTAACATTTTAGGATCATAGAAATTTGGAAATGGAAGGTTGGGATGAAAAAGTAGAGCCCTCCTACACCATTTTATAAAGTGAAATAACTAGAATAAATGCCTGCATTTAAGGGGGAGAGCAAAAATATTTGTGAACCCAACTCAATACATGTTCTATTTCAGTCCCAGATTATTCACTTAAAAGATATAAGCTATAAGGATGATAATAGTGACCATAATAAGAGCTAGCATTTATATAGCATTTTAGGGTTTGCAAAGCACTTTACAAATATCTTACTTGATCCTCACAACAAACCTGGGAGATAGGTGCTGTTATTAACCCATTTTACAGATGAAGAAACAATGGCATACCCTGGTTAGGTGACTTGCCCAGGGTCAGCTAGTAAGTTAATAAGTGTCTGAGACTGGATTTGAGTGCAGGTGTTTCTGACCCCAGGTCCAGCACTCTATCCACTACACCACCTGAGATTGGCAAAAGACCCACCTAAACCAGATTATCTCAAGAGAATTTGCAGAAGAAACTCAAAGTAGAACAGACAAATTAAAAATGGAACAAATCTGTCAACAGTTTTATGGCAAACTATTTTCACCATTGATGGCAGTGAAACCACACCTTTAGTCACAGATGAACTCTGTGAAGAAGTAGAGATAGCCCCAAAAAGAATAAATGCAGCTGGACCAGGCTAAGCAAACAGAGGAGATATTTATGATGAAGCTAAAACTTTGAAACACTTATTTTAAGTCCAGTTGTCCAGTCATGTCTGACCCTTCGCCTGCCAATACTATTCGATACTGTTCTTAGCAAAGTGGTTTGGAGTGGCTTGCTGTTTCCTTCTTCAGTATGTCCCCATTTTACAAATGAGGGACTGAGGCAAATAGGGATTAAGTGATTTTCCCAGGGTGATGGCTAGTTAGCATATGAGGCCAGTTTTGAATTCAGGATCTCCTAACTCCAGGCACAGCACACTATTGACTAAGCCACCTAGTTGCCTCGTGGTGTTTCTGCCCAGTAGCTAGGTGATTCAGTGGTTAGAGTGCTAGGTGTGGAGCCAGGAACATCTGGGTTCAAATCCAGCCTCAGACACTCACTAGCTATGTGACCTTGGGCAAGTCACTTAACCCCTGTTTGCTTTAATCTGCTGGAGAAGGAAATTGGCAAACCCTTCCAGAATCTTTGCCAAGAAAATTTCATACAGGGTCATGAGGACATAACTGAATTGTACCATCTAACTGCTTTCAAAAGTGATTTTTTTTTCATTTTTTTGAGGGGGGTAGGCAGGACAGTTGGGGTTAAGTGACTTGCCCAACGTCACACAGCTAGCAAGCGTCAAGTGTCTGAGGCCTGATTTGAACTCATGTCCTCCTGACTTCAGGGCCGGTGTTCTATTCACTGCTCTACCTAGCTGCCCCTTAAAAGTGCTATTTTTAAAAGTGCTATTAAAGCATTTTCATAATTAAAAATGTATAAATATTGTTAATATTGAATAGATACCATTTCTATTTGCCACTGAATGAGGAATAGTGATTGTTTGGGATTTATCTTTCAAATTATTAAGAAAAACCTCTTTCAGAATTACTTTAAATGAAAAAATTACCATTATCCATTTTATTGGAAAACTAGAAGGTTTAGTAACTTGCTTAGCAAATTAATGGCAGTACTAGGACTGGGAGGTTATAACCCTTAAAACTAATTTTACTAAAAGGATAGTTAGGGAAAGGCATTTATACATTATAACAGCTACAATCCAATTATTCCAACCAAACTGTATATTCAGAAAAGGGGAAGAAGAATGAATAAAACAAAAGGCATTGCACAAATTATCATCATTTCCTACAAAAGTTTTACCAATTAAAATCAATCACCACAATAAGAAGGACAAAAAGATCCAGAAATTTCCTCAGTCAACAAATATTTGATTTCTCCAGCAGAGTAATGTGGCAGCAGCCACGGACAACATCAATTTAGAGTATAAACTCATTTGGAAAATGCTTTGGGGGATGATGCTATTAGACGTGTGTCACAGAACAGGGAAGAAATGTGGACCAAACAGCCCCACAGAAAGATTGGAAAAAGACCCACCTAAACCAGATTATCTCAAGAGAATTTGCAGAAGAAACTCAAAGTAGAACAGACAAATTAAAAATGGAACGAATCTGTTAACAGTTTTATGGCAAACTATTTTCACCATTGATGGCAGTGAAACCACACCTTTAGTCACAGATGAACTCTGTGAAGAAGTAGAGATAGCCCCGAAAAGAATAAATGCAGCTGGACCAGGCTAAGCAAACAGAGGAGATATTTATGATGAAGCTAAAACTTTGAAACACTTATTTTAAAATATCTTATTTTAAAGATATTCCAATGAGAAGGTAGCCAATGATTAGCAACAAATTAGAGACAGTTTTATTACCACCTCCCAAAAGCAATCAAGACGATATCAATATCTATCAAATTACTTGCCTACTTTCTTAACCTTTTAGTACCTGGACACTCTTGTAATGTTAATGGAATAGAAAGATATTCCACATCCATTAATAGGCCTCTGTGACCACATGTGTCCCCTATTCCCTTGGAACAGGAGCCGTATTCCCAGGTCTATAAGTACGCAGGTATTTCAATCACGGCTGTGCTTTGTCCTGAGTCACATAGAGTCAGTGGGGGTAGGAATTTGCCTAAGAAGGAACTTCCTTAGGGGGAGGCCTGCTTACAGGAAGACTTCCACACCTTTTGGTACTAAGCTAATTGGGCACTGAGTCATAGGGGTTGTGATGCCTTCTGGTTCTGAGGCTATTAATTGAAAACTATACTGGGAGGTTGGTATTTTCCTTTGAGGGTTCTGATAGGACTCTGAGTAGCCATTTGTTCAGAGCCCCCTGACTACTCAGATGTTGGTGCTTTCAGTCTGGTGGTGTATGTAGGTGGTTGTATGACTTTGTTCACACAGTTGGAGCCCTGTCTATGGGATTCTTTCTTGAATACTCACTTCTTTCTACTTATCTGTCTGTTAATTAAAATAAGATTGTTGACCCCTTTAAGCTTTAGAAAAGCAGATCAAAGAACCTGTGTCAGCAGCTCACCCTGTGTGCTAGTGTGGTTGCTATTACAACCCTCTAAAATGAAGGGCTTCTAGATTGGTTACTCCAGGCTACAGGTACTCAGTAGGTCCACGTTCACACAAAACAATGGTTTCTGAGCCCCCACTACAGTATTTACTTCCTACCTCACTCCTACCTCCAGTTAGGCAAAGGACACAATTGATTCAAAGCTTTACTGAAATAGCAACACTTGGTTGCTGTCCTTTGTTTTCAAAGAGGACCAAAATGATATCATTATGCTAGAGTCGAGTTTCAGTGTGTCCCACCATGACTGATCCGACCAACAGGAGCTCAGAATGCTCCACCACTCTTAACCTTTTAGTATCTGGACACTCTTGTAATATTAATGGAATAGGAAGATCTTATGCATCCATTAATAGGTACAAATAGTCACAAAGAGTGAACATTTGGGGTGGATTCTCTAAATTTGCACATCCTGCGTTCCCTTTGAGCTGTTTCAATTCTGCTTAGCTTGCCCAGCACAGCACTTTCTCTGAGTGTTCCTGTGCCACTGTCTCCCATGTCACAAATCAATTCCACATTCTTGAGAGAGACCTTGAGAGTGTCCCTGTATCGCTTCTTCTGACCTCCATGTGAGTGTTTGCCTTGTGTGAGTTCTCCATAAAATAGTCTTTTTTACATCATACATTTGAACAACATGGCCAGCCCATCAGAGTTGTGTTCTCTGAAGCAGAGTTTGAGTGCTGGGCAGTATAGTTAAAGTAAAGACCTCACTATTTGGTCCCTTATCCTGCCAGGTGATCTTCAGAATCTTCCTAAGACAATTCAGATGGAATCGATTCAGTTTGCTGGCATGGAGCTGGCAGAGTGTCCAGGTTTTACAGGCATACAACAATGAGGTCAGCACAACTGCCCTGTAGACCTTCAGCTTGGTAGTCAGTCTAATTAATACCTCTGCCCTTCCACACTTTCCTTCAGAGTCTCCCAAACACTGCAATAGATCCTTTCCTCATAAACCTATTGAAACAAAATGAAATGATATTTGTAAAGGGCTTAGCACAGTGCCTGGCATATAGTTGGTCTTAATAAATGCTTATTCCTTTCCCTTTTTGAACCCTGTTGCATATTCTTTGCCAAACTCACTCTCCCCACTGATGTTGCATACACAGCATTAGTTGGGAGAGTTCACATGCATAGGGACTATGAATGAGAGGCCAATTAGTGGGGGATATGTATAGAGGAGTAACTTGGGGCAGCTAGGTGGCTCGGTGAATAAAGCACTGGCCTAGATTCAGGAGGACCTGAGTTCTAATCCAGCTGACACTTACTAGCTGTGTGACCTTGGGCAAGTCACTTAACCCCAATTGCCTTGCCTTTCTTTCTCAAAAAAAGTAACTTGTACTTCTTTTTTTTTTTGCTTTTTTCTGGAGGGCAGTTGGGGTTAAATAACTTGCCCAAGGTTACACAGCTAGTTTTTGTGTTAAGTGTCTAAGGCCAGATTGAACTCAGGTCCTCCTGACTCCAGGGCTGATGCTCTCTTCACTGCACCACCTAGCCACCCCATAACTTGTGCTTCTGAGGTTGCAGAACCCCAATGTCTTCATCTTGTTACTGTCACCTTACTCCTCTCCGGGCACAAGCATCTCTCTTGGATTTGCTGCTTTATTAAACTCTGGCAGTTATACCATGGCCTTCTTCGATCTCAACGGGTGGTTACTGCTATCCAACTAGACTCTGCTGGAGTGTTGTCCTTCCGTCCATTCATTCTACACTATGCTATATCCAAATAGTGGGTGAGATGGACCCAGAGTTAAATAGGAGGGGAAAACCAGATTGGATTACAATTCAGAAAATCCATAACAATTTCAGTAACCCCAGGATTCTCCCTGTTTAGGTATAGAGTGAACCACACTGACTCCATCTTGAGACTCAATTCTGAATCTTCTTCAGTTCCCTTTCTATTCAATTATGGGTCTTGTCCAATTTCTGTCTTGTGAGAAAACTTTATTGCATGTTTGAACCTAGCCCTGCATGGCTGGGAAGTTGGACCTCCTCTACCTGCTGTTTAGAGGTCTTTAACTAAGGATCTACGTTATGCTGACCAGAAATCCAGTCAGATCTAAAGATTGATGCAAAGAGTTTTCTCACAGTTAGATATCTCAAGCAACCCATGTCTTATCTGAAAACTGTCTCTGTATGGCCAATCGATTATTGTCTCCATGTTCCTTTGAATACAGACCCTTGAGGGGAGTGGGACGCCTCGTTTTCTGATTTCAGGGCATTGTACCTGTTTATTCTCTCCTCAATTTGGAAAGTCCCTAATCTTTTCTTCAGGTAGAAAACAGATGACTTAATTTTGTATAGTGGTTGTTTTCTTTTGATTAATTGGTCTTATTTGATTGTTTTTTTTTAAGTTTTCTTTTTTTAAAAATTAATTTATTAGTTTAGTTTCAGTTAACAAGATTCAATTCCATAGTTCCTTGATTTTCAAATTTCATTTCCTTCCCTCCCTCCTCCCCACACGACAGCATATAGTCCAGTATAGGATCTGCAAATGCATTCATATTAGACATTATTCCAATTACAAAGGCGTACTGTACTAGGTGGGATGAAAGATGGTAAGGAAGAAATAAAACCAAACAATGAAAAGAACAAGATCATTTAGTTTGCTTCCATCAGGATTCAGGCTCAGTTCTTTCTAGTTATATCTCTGGATGGCGCATTTCTCACTTTCTTGAGTCTTTCGGGATTAACTTATATCCCTGCATTGCTGAAAAGAGTCCAGTCTGTCATAGTTAGTCATCACACATATGATATGTCTGTGATTGTATACAAATTTCTTCTGATTCTACTCTTCTTGCTCAGCATCTGTTTGTATAAGTCTCTCCAGGTAATTATGAAATCTGTCACCTCCTCGTTTCTTATAGCACAATAATATTCCATTATATTCATATACCACATCTTGTTTAGCCATTCCCCAATTGATGGGCACCCCTTTAGTTTCCAATTCTTTGAAACCACAAAAAGGGCTGCTAAAATATTTTTGTACATATGGGTCTTCCTCCCACTTCTATGATCTCTTTGGGATATAACCCTAGAAGTGGTATGGCTGGGTCAAAGGGTATGAAATTATTTATAATCCTTTGGGCATAATTCCAGATTGCTCTCCAGAATGGTTGGATAAGTTCACAACTCCACCAGCAATATATTAGTGTTCCAATTTGTCCACATCCTCTCCAGCATTTGTCACTTTCTTGTTTTGTCATCTTAGCCAATCTGACTGGAGAGATGTGGTATCTCAGAGTTGTTTTGATTTGCATTTCTCTAATTAATAGTGATTTAGAGCATTTCTTCATATGCTTATAGATATCTTTAATTTCTTTCTCTGAAAACTTCCTGTTCATATCCTTTTACCATTTATCAATTGGGGAATGACTTGTATTCATATAGATTTGGCTCAGTTCTCTATAAATTTTAGAAATGAGTCCTTTATCAGAGACACAAGTTGTAAAAATTCTTTCCCAATTTCCCACCTCCCTCTTGATCTTGGTTGCATTGGCTTTGTACAGAAGATTTTCAATTTAATGTAATCAAATTTATCCATTTTGCATTTTATAATGCTCTCTAATTCTTGTTTGGTCCTAAAGTCTTCCCCTCTCCACAGATCTGTCAGGTAAACTATTCCTTGGTTTCCCAAATTGCTTACAGTATCATCCACCCATTTGGATCATGCACCCATTTGGACTTGATTTTGGTATATGGTGTTAGATAATGGTCTATGCCCAGTTTCTGCCATACTGTATTCCAGTTTTCCCAGCAGTTTTTGTCAAATAGTGCATTCTTATCCCCAAAACTGGGGTCTTTGGGTTTATCGAACAATAGATTACTATATTCATTAACTGCTGGGTCTCCTGCACCTAATCTATTCCATTGATCCACTACTCTACACCTCTGCCAGTACCAAGCAGTTTTGATGACTGCTGCTGTATAATACAGATTAAGATCTGGCATAGCTAGTCCACCTTCCCTAGCGTTTCTTTTCATTAATTCCCTTGATATTCTAGACCGTTTGTTTTTCCAAATAAATTTTGTTATTATTTTGTCTAACTCTAGAAAGTAGTTTTTTGGTAAATTGATTGGTATGGCACTAAATATATAGTTTAGTTTGGGTAAAATTGTCATTTTTATTATATTAGCTCGACCCAGCCATGAGCAATTGATATTTTTCCAACTGTTTAGATCTGCTTTTATTTGTGTGAGAAGTGTTTTGTAGTTGTGATCATATAGATTCTGGGTTTGTTTTGGCAAGTAGATTCCCAAATATTTTATAATGTCTACAGTGACTTTAAATGGGATTTCTCTTTCTGTCTCTTGCTGTTGAGTTTCATTAGAGATGTACAGGAATGCTGAGGATTTATGTGGGTTTATTTTATATCCTGCAACTTTGCCAAATTTATTTATTGTCTCTAGTAGTTTTTTACTTGATTCTCTAGGATTCTCTAAGTATATCATCATATCATCTGCAAAGAGTGATAGCTTGGTCACTTCTTTGCCTAATTTGATTCCTTTGATTTCTTTTTCTTCTCTAATTGCTGCTGCTAGTGTTTCTAGTACCAGATTGAATAAGAGGGGTGATAGTGGACACCCTTGTTTCACTCCTGATCTTATTGGAAAGGCTTCTAGTTTATCCCCATTGCATATAATACTTGCTGATGGTTTTAAATAGATGCTAGCAACTATTTTAAGGAAGGCTCCATTTATTCCTATACTTGCTGGTGTTTTTAATAGGTGTTGTACTTTGTCAAAAGCCTTTTCTGCATCTATTGAGATGATCATGTGGTTTCTGCTAGTTTTATTGTTGATGTGCTCAATTATACTGATGGTTTTCCTAATATTAAACCATCCTTGCATTCCTGGGATGAATCCTACCTGATCAGAGTGTATTATTTTTGTGATAAGTTGTTGGAGTCTTTTGGCTAATATTTTATTTAGAATTTTTGCGTCTAAATTCATGAGGGAAATTGATCTATAATTTTCTTTCTCTGTTTTATCTCTTCCTTATTTAGGAATCAGTACCATATTTGTGTCATAGAAAGAGTTTGGTAGGACTCCTTCTTCACTAATTTTCCCAAATAGTTTGTAGAGTATTGGAATCAATTGTTCTTTAAATGTTTGATAGAATTCACTAGTAAACCCATCTGGCCCTGGAGATTTTTTCCTAGGGAGTTCATTGATGGCTTGTTTGATTTCTTTTTCTGAGATGGGGTTATTTAGGTAATTCACTTCCTCTTCAATTAATCTGGGCAACTTGTGATTTTGTAAATATTCATCCATTTCACTAAGATTGTCATATTTATGTGCATACAATTGGGAAAAATAATTCCTCATTATTTTTTTGATTTCCTCTTCATTGGAGGTAGATTCACCCTTTTTATTTTTGATACTCATAATTTGGTTTTCTTCTTTCTTTTTTTTATCATATTGACTAAGGGTCTATCAATTTTGTTGATTTTTTCATAAAACCAGCTCTTAGTTTTATTTATTAATTCAATGGTTTTCTTAATTTCAATTTTATTAATCTCACCTTTGGTTTTCAATATTTCTAATTTAGTACTAAATTGGGGATTTTCAATTTGTTCTTTTTCTAGCTTTTTCAATTGCATGTCCAATTCATTGACCTCCCTTCTCTCTGCTTTAATTAAGTATGCACTCAGGGATATAAAACTTCCCCTGAGAACTGCCTTTAGTGCATCCCACAAATTTTGGTGTGTTGTTTCATTATTATCATTCTCTTGAATGAAATTATTGATTGTTTCTATAATTTCTTGTTTGACCCACCAATTTTTAGGATTAAATTGTTTAATTTCCAATTAGTTTTTAGTCTATCTTTCCATGGCCCTTTATTGCATATAATTTTTATTGCATCATGATCTGAGAATGATGCACTTAATATTTCTGCCTTTCTGCACTGGATTGTGAGGTTTTTATGCCCTAGTACATGGTCTATTTTTGAGTATGTACCATGCACTGCTGAAAAGAAAGTAAATTCCTTTTTATCCCCATTCAGTTTTCTCCAGAGATCCATCATATCTAGTCTCTCTAAGATTCTATTCACCTCCTTAACTTCTTTCTTGTTTATTTTGAGGTTAGATTTATTGAGTTCAGAGAGGGGAAGATTAAGGTCCCCCACTAGTATAGTTTTGCTATCTATTTCTTCCTCTAATTCCTTTAACTTCTCCTCTAGGAATTTAGATGCTATACCACTTGGTGCATATATATTAAGTAGTGATATTGCTTCATTCTCAATGGTGCCTTTTAGTAGGATATAGTTTCCTTCCTTATCTCTTTTAATTAGATCTATTTTTGCTTTTGCTTTATCTGAGATAAGTATTGCTACCCCTGCTTTTTTTACTTTAGCTGAGGCATAATAAATTTTACTCCAACCTTTTACCTTTACCCTGTGGGTATCTCTTTGTTTCAAATGTGTTTCTTGTAGACAGCATATTGTGGGATTATGGTTTTTAATCCATTCTGCTATCCACCTCTGTTTTATGGGAGAGTTCATCCCATTCACATTCAAAGTAATAATGACTATCTGTCTGTTCCCCTCCATCCTATTCCCTCCCCTGTTTATGTTTTTGTTTCTTCCTTCTCCCTTTCCCTCCTTGACCACCCCCTCCCTCAGTGTTCCCACCCAGTGATCCCTCTTCTTAACCTACCCTCTCCCCTTACTACTGTTTCCCTCCCTTCTAATCCCCCCCACTTTAGTCTCCTCTTTTTCAACCCCCCTTACCCTTTTGTTTTCTATAGGACGAAATAAGTTTTTATACTTATCAGAGTGAATTCCTCCCCATCTGATTCCAAACCAAGGAGGGTGAATTTCAAACATTGCTCCTCTCCCTCCCTCCTTTTCCTCTATTTAATGAATTTGTGTGTCTATTCACATTAAAATCTTAAACTTCACTGATTTAAGTTGATCCCTCTTTGAACCAGAACCAGTGAGAATAGTTTTTAAATGATGTTCCTCTCCCTCTTTCTTTCCCCTCTTCTATAGTGTGTTTTAATGCCTCTTCAGATGGCATATTTTACCTTTTCCTATCTAATCCTTTCCTTTTTCCCATCACAGTCTCTTTGATTCCCTTAATAGTTTTTTTTTTAGACATCAGGTTAGTGCATTCATACCCACACACTCTATCTAAGTATAACCCTTTTGAAGGTCATGATAATCATAAAGATTTTGAATATTGACAGTTATCAGCTCCACATATAGGGATCTGAACATTTTGCTCTTGTTGCATCCCAAGTAATGAGCGTGTGTTTGTGGGTGTGGGTGTGTGCACTTATGCATGTGTGAGTCTGTGTTTCTCTTGTTTACCTTTTTATGTCATTCTTGAGTCTTGTAATTGGAGATCAAATTTTCCATTGAGCTCTGGCTTTTTCATCAGGAACATCTGGAAGTCCCTTATTTCATTAAACAGCCATCTCCTTGCCTGGAAGATTATGCTCAGTTTTGCCAGGTAGTTAATCCTTGGTTGTAGTCCTAGCTCTCTTGCCCTACGAAATATCAAATTCCAGTCCCTCCGCTCTTTTAATGTAGAAGCTGCTAGGTCCTGTGTGATCCTAACTGTAGTTCCTCGATATTTGAATTGTTTCATTTTGGCTGCTTGTAGAATTTTTTCTTTAATCTTGTAATTCTGGAATTTGGCTACTATATTTCTTGGAGTTTTCAGTTTGGGATCTCTCTCAGGAGGAGTCCAGTGAATTCTGTCGATAGCTATTTTATCTTCTGATTCCAGGACCTCAGGACAGTTTTCTTTGACAATCTCTTGGAGGATGTTGTCTAGGCTGCTTTTTCATCATGGCTTTCTGGTAGACCAATAATTCTTAGGTTGTCTCTCCTGGATCTGTTCTCTAGGTCAGTTATTTTTCCAGTGAGATATTTTACATTTTCTTGCAATTTTTTGATCGTCTTGTTTTGTTTGATTGACTCTTGCTGCATCATAGAGTTCTGAGCTTCAGTTTGATTGTTTCTAATTTTTATCAAATTATGGTCTTCAGTTATTTTTTGAAGTTCCTTTTTTAGGGAGGTATTTTCTCCAATTACTTCACTGAGACGTTTTTCCAAGTTGGTCACTGCCTCCCTGATTTGGTCTTTAAAATTTTTCTTAAGCTCCTCCAGGAATGCTATTTGGGCTTGAGACCAGATCATGTTTCCTTCTGTGGTCTCAGGTGTGGGTAGAGAGTCTATATTGTCCTGTGTATTTTGTTGTTCTTGCCCTGCATAGTATGCTCGAATAGACTTTTTTGCCTTCCCCTTCTCCTTCTCAGCTTCTTTTTTTCCCATTGTGACTTCCTGTTTCTTAGTTTCTCAGGCTATGAGTTTAGGGCCTGATCCTTGACTTTGAATACCTCTGGGTGGCTAGTTTATGGCTAAGTCAGGGAAGTCAATGAGGGATGTAGATTCGTAGGTGTGGGTGAGTCCTATTTGATTGTTTTTAATGCATAAAAATGTGTCCCTGCCATATTTGGGATCCAGTGCCAAAGCTGAGGAGGCCTGGGCCCAATTTGTTATGCAATTGGCACTCCTTATTCAGTAAATTGATATACTCAGAAACTCGAACCTTTGTTTCCTTAAGTCTTTTCATCCTTCACCTACCACACCTAGAAATCCTCACCTTTTTTAATATTAATGTTTTCTCAGTGATGCTTTGTGGTTAGAGAACATGACTAGGCATTACCCTGAAGCCAAGTTCCCTATATAAAGCACAAAAGCACTTGTCCACTGTTGAAGATTTTGTTGTGGCTTTGGCATGGTCTACTTAACAAGAACCGGACTTGTCCTGGGTATCGCCGAGTTAACACCATCTTGATGATGAAGTTCAGGGATGTTTATTACCCAGTTGTTACTTCCCAGCTAGTGAGGTTAACATTTGAGCTATATTTCAGTCTTGGCCTTCCAGAGAGAAAGGTGACTGAAAGACTTAGATAAAGGAGAGGTCCTGTAGAGAAAGACAAAGGAAAGAGAGATTCCTGGGTCACATTTTCAAAACAATCTCTGCCTTCCTTCTCCTCCCACTAGAACTCAGGCTCCAGTCTCTGGAACCCAGGGCTTTGATAGGCAATATTCATCTTATCTTGCCTAAAAGGGGCTGCTGATCCTCCCTACAATCCAGCCTTCCTCTACTTCCCGCTGTAACTCAGATTCTCTAACCAAAAACCAAAGTCAAGGAGCAACAGAGAGCAGAGCCATAATGTAGAGAAGCAAATTTGGACCTTACGCTTCATTTATTATGTAAGTTGTGGGGATTGTTCAGGTCTAATGAACAGAGGTTAATTTTTTAGAATATATTATAATTTTATTAACATACAAATCGACCTTAAAATAAAATCAAAATGATGGAACATACATGGGTTTTTTAAAACATAAAATATCTGTAATAATATTAATGTGTTGGGTGGTCTTGTTTTGGGTACAAAGTTTCTCAAAATATGGTGTCTTTGGCACTGCTACTCATAATTATTTTTCAACTCTTTGCTTTTTACTACTAATCTATTCCTCCCACAGCACTCCCTCACACTTCCACCCCCATGAACAAATTTTAAAAGCAATAACTTTTTTAAAGACCCTCAATATCCAGCAAAATAAATTTCAACATTAGACATGTCAAAAAATCTATGTCTTTCTGCATTTTTTAAGTTCATCATCTCTCTGGCAGAAGGTAAATGGCACGTTCCATCTTCATTCTTTTGGTTTTTCATTGTGTTGAACAGATTTCTAAAATATTTCAAAATTGTTTTTTTCTATAATGTTATCTTCATATACATTATTCTTCTTCTGCTCATTTCTCTCTGACACAATTAATATTTCCTCTGGGGAGGCTAGGTGGCACAGTGAATAGAGCACCAGCCCTGGAGTCAGGAGGATCTGAGTTCAAATCTGACCTCAGACACTTAACAAAAAACTAGGCATGTGACCTTGGCCAAGTCAATTAACCCTGATTGCCCTCCAAAAAGCAAAAAAAAATTTCCTCTGAAACTGTCCATTTCTTCTTTTCTTATAAGACAATATCCATTTATATACTACAATTTGTTTAGTCATTCACCTTGTTTTTCTAATTTTTGGCTACCACAAAGAGAGCTACTATAAATATTTTTGTACACATAAGACCTTTTCATAATTCTCTGAACTCTTGGACAAATATAGACCTTGTAATGGCATAACAGGGTCAAAGGATATGTATGACCCCTTCTGTGCTTTTATTATTTTTAAAAGTATAATCTGGATTTGTAAAAAATAAGGGGGGGCAATATACAAAGAAGTGGGGCAAGAGTGAAACAAACCAGGAAAAAAATATGTACACTGACTATAACTAGATAAATAAAAAACAAAAAATTAAAACTGAACATTGTGTCATTACAATGACCAAACTCGTGCCCAGAAAAGAATAAAGAAAAATGTGATTTTCCTAATCATTTTGCAAATGTAGGGGACTACTGGTAGCTAGCTGATGCAGTGAATGGAGCGCTGGGCCTGGAGTCAAGAAGAACTGAGTTCAAATCCAATCTCAGACACTTATGAGCTGTGTGACCCTGGGGAAGTCACTTATTCCCTATTTGCCTCAGTTCCCCATTTATAAAATGAGAAGGAAATAGCAAACTATTTCACTACCTCTGTCAAGAAGATCCAGTGGACAAAGTAGGTGGGGTCACATAGAATGAGATGTGAGTGAACAACAACAATACAGGCATGGAAAACCACTTTTACTGCCAGACTGATATCTCGGCCATTTTTCCCTCTGATCTTTTTTCTTATTTTCTTTGTCACAAGGGATAGAATAGGGGGAAGGATATATTCAGAAATGATGTCAAAACAAAAAAGATAGATGAAAGTTAGAAAAAATTGGATTGACAAAAAAGAACAGGGCAGGAAGAAATATACTAAATGCAATGTTCCAAGATATGCACATGGAAAAGAAGTCAGGGACTTGAAATGTGTGGTATTCTGGAAAGCGTGCTGGTCTTGGAGCCAGGAAAGGACTGGGTTCAGATCCTGGCTCTGACACTGACAGGCTGTATGATCCAGGCAAGTCACGGAAGATCTCTGAGGCTCAGTTTCCCCATCTGCAAAATATAGATAATACTTAAATCACGTACCTGTTAAAGTTATTGTCACGAAATCATTTTGTAAATCTTAAAGTACCATATAGGGACAGCTAGGTGGTGCAGTGAATAGAGCGCTGGCCCTGGAGTCAGGAGGACCTGAGTTCAAATCCAGCCTCAGATACTTAACACTTACTAGCTGTGTGACCTCGGGCTAGTCACTTAATCCTAATTGCCTTGCCTTTCCCCCCTCCAAAAATAAATAAACAAATAAAGTACCATGTAAATATGGACTATTACTGAAGGGCAGAGCAAACTGAAGGATAAATTTTTACTCATCACTTACTAATGTGAAATACAGAGGCCAAATCCATGTTAAGGAATATCATTCTTGTAGCTACACAGTTTGATTATATCTGACTTTCTCAGGATGGTGGTATTAAAGTTAATGCTTTCCCAAGAAAGAAGTACAAAAAGCTGGCTATTCCGGGGCCACATTACCTGATTAGCTGAGGAAATTTAAAAATGGATCTTCATTTACATTGAATGTAGTTGCCAAGCTCAGAAAGGTCTGTTCAGAGGTTATATTATTCAGAAGGGAATGATGCCAAAGTGAAAGCTAGAAACCCTTCAGAGAAAAATAGGTGTAAATAGCAATGTCCAGTCCCTGGCAATCCTCCCTCGCTATTTGTTCAAGCCATCTGGACACAAAATGACATCCCTAGGTAAGAGCCATAACCAAAATAGGTCACAATGAATGAGAGGTAGGGGACCTTCCCAGGGTTACAGACTCCTATGTGCCAGAGAGAACACGAATGCTAGTTTTGTCCATTTCTCTACCATCAAGCAAGAACATAATGAAATCTTCTCTAATATATGATAATCTGCTCTCTTTGCGAAGAATTTGAGAGCAGGTCTGTACTTCTATCTTCAGCCATGTGCTGGGCTACTTCCTTTGTCTAATGTCTGCTCTATGGGAGCTAGGAAGCAAGAGTCAGGCTAACAAATGGTAAACACCACTTATGAATAGAAACTATTAGTAAGTTTACTACTGAGCCTAAATAAATCTTATATCACAGCAGCATTTATTTAGCATATTCCTAGAGTTAGGCAATCAGTTTCTTCCTTTGTAAAATAAGGGGATTGGATTAGTTAATCTCTATAGGACCTTCTAGTACTTAATGAAGGAAGGAAATAAGGATTTATTAAGTGCCTTCTATGTATCAGGGACTATGCTAAGGGCTTTACAAATATCTCACTTGATCCCTGAAACCATCTCTTGAGGTAGGTGCTATTATAATCTTCATTTTACAAATGAAGAAACCAAGGCAGACAGAAGTTAAGTGACTCCTCTGCTATCACACAACTATAAATAGCTGAGACTGGATTTGCCTCCAGACTGTCCCAGTCATTTGATTCTTTGAATATTCATGTCATCCGTTAAGTGTGAAGGTCTTAAGAGAACATCAAATTAGTCACTTTGCCTTCCGGTTGGCCCTTACCAAAGTTACCCCAGATAGAAGAGATTCTATCTACCTTTATTCCATAGACTTGTATTTTGTAAATCTAAATGATGTCATCAGCACAGTCTAGAAGCAGTCTAGCTTCCATCTGACAAGCTAGTGAGTAATTAAATGAGCCACATGATTTTCAGCCTAAGCAATTTTTAAAAATGAAGTTAATTTCCTTCTATATTGTAATTATTTTAGCCTTCACCAAGCAGGCTTTTAAGGGGCTTCGTTTGCTTCTCCTTCCATCCAGTCTCTGCCACCTGTTCCCTTTTGCTTACTTCTGCGTTAGCTTGTAAATATTGTGTGGGGAAGGATCAGGGAAGATGCATGAATGGCTGCTCAAGATACATTTGTAATTGTGTGTATGCATGAAATCATCCTGAAATTGCATTGGTAGAGCATAGTCCAAGAATGAACTTTGAATAATATGAAGAACTTGCAAAAGAGATGAAAAACATTAGCCGTTTATGAAATTTAATTGGCACGATTATCTTCCTGCAATGACATGGTCTTCAATTTCCACACTCGTTTGACAGTTCCGGCAGTTCTTTCTGAACAAAGAATAATTTGTTCTTTCGTATCAGGCTCTCTAAGGACTATAAACAAATGCGATACCCTCACCTTAGAGATGATAAAATACATGCATCACCGAGAGGTTTGGTGACTCATTGAGGGTCACATAACAATTAGAGAAAGTATGAAGTGTGATTATGACTCATGTGATTGTTTAACAAACATTACTAAAACTCAGAGCATAACCAGTTATTTTTGTTCCTGGGACGAGTGGCATAAAGCATCTCCTCAGCTGATTGAGGTGGGGGGCAGCAGACAGAGACCCCAAGATATTAGCAGCTTTTAGGGTAGGGGGAAAACTCCAGATTGTGATTTTGTAGGCTCCAGTTTTAAGTAGTTTTTCTTGTCAACCAAACTGCTGAGGGATTGTAAATCCTCTGAGTTTTATTTAAAATTTAGAACTCTGAGGCAAAACCCTAGTCACTCCATCCTATTTTTGGATGTACCAGAGTTTATATATCCAAAGAAACCTAGGGTATGGTGTGAGCAAAGACAGAGATGGAAGTTTTCTTTAGCCCTTTTCAGGGCATTAAATAGTGGGGAGTTCTGATCTTTTGAAGATAGATTTGTGTTACAGTTTTTGGTTTCAAAAAATGAATGAAGACAAAATAATAGTGGCAGTCCATATGTATGTAGCATTTTAAAGTTTAAACATCATCTTCTTTGATTTTGATAACAACTCTGTGATGTAGGTAACGCTGATATTCTGTTAGATAGATGGGTAAACTGAGGCACAGAGAAATTAAGGGACCACACATCTGTGGTATGGGTCAAACATGGAATTTTAATCCAGGAGGTTTCTCCTGGCTACAGGACTACTCCTCTCTCCAACTCTACCATGCTGCTATTTCTTTGAAAAAAAAAAATCATGAATTGGACAAACATCAATGAACATTCCCATATATGAAGAACAACAATAAAAAAAGACAGTTGTATATGAAACTGGGCATCTCTATTACATCCTTGGGGTTTTTTAAATTATGTAACATGTTTAACTTGGTAGCACCAACATTGCCTACTTTTCTTTGTCCTCTTCAGAATTTCCTTCTACCCTCTTCTGTGTATTTTAAAAGCATTTAATTGGGGATGGCTAGGTGGTGCAGTGAATAGAGCACCAGCCCTGGAGTCAGAAGGACCTGAGTTCAAATTCGGCCGCAGACACTTGACACACTTACTAGCTGTGTGACCTTGGGCAAGTCACTTAACCCCAGTTGCCCTCCAAAAATTAAAAAAAAAAAAAGGCAAAAAACATTTGACGTTCTTTTCTTTCTTATTTTTTGCATTACTCTCACTACCTTCTAGTTGCTTCACTATAACTTCTCTTCCCGACACTGCCTCCACCAAAAGCCTCCCCTCTCTCTTTTTTAAACAATTTAAGCAAAACAAATTCACACATCGGTAGTATTGAAACACTTATGTCTCATCCTTAACCTCTATGGCTTATCTCTGCTCTCTGCTGGGAGGTCATAAAATCATAACAGGATGCATGTTTCATTATCAGTCTCTGGGAGTTGTGGCTGGTCATTGCATTAATTAAGTATAGTATTATAATATATATATATATAATATTAATATAGTATATATAAATGTAGTATATATATAAATATAGTACTATAGTCACTGTATGAATTATTCTGGTTCTGCTCACTTCATTCTGTATCAGTTCCTATAAATCCTCCTAGGTTTCTCTTAATCCATTCCTTTCATTATTTCCTATGGTTCAATAATATTCTATCACTTTCACATCTCATAACCTGGTGAGCCATTCTCTAATTCATCTCCTGTCCATTTCTTTGCCACAACAAAAAGTAGTTAATATTTTTTTTAATTTATGAGACCCTTAATATCTTTTCTGTCTTTGGGGTGTATTCCTATAGTGATAGCACTGAATCAAAGGGAAAGCAGAGTTTAGTGACTTTGGGGGGATAGTTTAAAGTTGTTTTCCAGAATGGTGGGATCTATTCACACTTCCACTGATATGCCCATCAACCCGAAGCCCCTCCAAAAGAGGTAATTTTATATTTTTGTCAGGTTTACCAATATGATAGGTGGACCTTCAGAGTAGTTTTGATTTCTTAATTAATCATTTATTATTGGTTATTTGGAGCATTTTCCCATAAAATTGTTAATATCTTGCATTTCCTCTTTTGAGAATTGCTTATTCATATCATTTGACCATTATTTATTTATGCTGCTGCATATAAAGAAATTGAATTTCTTGTGGGGCTTAAAAAATATGACTCTGAAATGTGCTGTCCAAAGATGAGCTCCAGAAATGTTCTGAATAGCAGTAGCATAGATATTTGTCAGCTGTGTGACTACTGAAAAGTTATTTAATTTCTCTGAGCTTCAGTTTCCTTGTTGGTAGAATGGGAATAATAATAGCAACTACCTCATAGAGTTCTTATTCAGGTCAAAAGAAATAAAGTATAGAAAGCTACTTTGTTGTTTTAATTTTTTTCCTTTTTGGAGGGGGGAAGGCAGGGCAATTGGGGTTAAGTGACTTGCCCAAGGTCACACGGCTAGTAAGTGTTAAGTGCCTGAGACCAGATTGAACTTAGGTCCTCCTGACTCCAGGGGCAGTGCTCTATTCACTGTGCAGTCCCTACTTTTTTAAAGACACTGTTATCATTACTTTGAAAGATAACACTTAGGTACATAAATTTTAGTGTTGGAATCTTTGTTAAAACCAACAAAAATAAGTATCCTATTATCCCCATGCATGTACCTAAAATCTGGGCTATCATTTCCTAACCAGATTCTCTTTCAGCCAGGTGGGGCAGTGGAAGGAGTGCTGGGCTCAGAATTAGAAGATTTATGTTTCTTGAGTTTACTATCTGTGTGACTGGCAAGTCACTAAAGTGTGCCTCAGTCTCCTCATCTGTAAAATGAGCTAGAGAAGGAAATGGCAAACCACCCAATATCTTTGCCAAGAAAACCCCAAATGGGGTCGTGAAGAGTCAGACATGACTGAACAACAGCCCAGTCTATGCTCCCTACCTTATAAGCTTAGTAATGATTTTCTTTCATGCGTTCACCTTCACAGTGGATTTTTTTTTTACCCTTTGCATTTCACCTCTCTTGTCTTTTATCGACAGTCGCTTTTGTTTGCTTTAGCTGATGGGCAGGTTCGATCACGAAATCAACATTAAAGTGAGCTCATCTCACCACAGGGGAAGCACGAGTGTGTACAGATTGCTCCCTTTGTACCTTCTCATTATTAGCAACAGTTTGATGTTTTGTTTTTTTTTAATTTTTTGCAAAGCAATTATTGTTCTGTCTGTCCCGAGAGGCTCTTCCTGTGTAAGGCCATCACTCTGGTATGGTGCTCTGCAATCCAGCCGAGCTGCTCTAGTATTCACTTGGGTTCCATAAACCCGGAGGTGGGGGAAGTGAGACCTGAGATGACTCCACTGCTAAGCAGAGATCTCAGCCTATGTCATGGCATCATTGCCTCAAGAAAGAGACCTCAGAGGTCATCGAGGCCAATCTCCCTCATTTTACAGAGGAGGAAAGTCAAGACCTTCGAGGTCCTTGACTTGCTTAAGATCACACAGGTGTGGTCGGCTGTATTTGAAGCTAGCTCCTTTGACTTCAGGAGCAATGTCCTTTCCACGCTACCTTCCTGCTTCCACCTATGTAATTCCTCAGACCTTGTAATAACGCTTTGGATATAGGCCTGTGGTGGTAAAGTAGGATCTTCTGGTCCCCTTGAGTCTCAAGGCTTTAGGGACCTCAATTCATAACTTGCAATGTTTCTTTAAAAAACAAATGAGGCAGCTAAGAGGCACAGTGAATAGAGCACTGATCCAGGAGTCAGGAGGACCAGAGTTCAAATCACAGATTTCAGACACTTAACATTTCCTAGCTGTGTGACCTTGGACAAGTCACTTAATCCCAACTGCCCTGCTTTCCCCTCTCCAAAAAGATAAAAAAATAAACAATAACCAAATAAACCAACAAACCCCAAACTATAATATATAAACCTTTTTTCTAAAAAGCACAGCATTTAAAAAATGAAAAATAGGTTTATATTTAAATTATTTTCAAAAATATTTTAACCTTTTAATCTATAATTAAAGATTATACTTCAAAGGACCTTAATCTCATTTAAGATAGGTGCTCACAACCTGTCTCCTCATTCTGTGTGATTCTTATCTATGTTCTCCTGTAAACTGCTGCATTTTTGTAGTGGATAGAGGACCTGGGGTCAGGAAGACTCATCTTCCTAAGTTTAAATGTGACTTCTGACACTTACTAGCTATGTGACCCTCAGCAAGTCACTTAAACCTGTTTGCCTCCATTTCTTCATCTGTAAAATGACCTGGAGAAGAAAATGGCAACCCTCTCAGTATCTTTGTCCAGAAAACTCCAAATGGAGTCACCAAAAGTCGGACACAATTGAAAATGACTAAACAACAACAACATCTCCATTGGATAAACACTTTCATTCATTCAATATCTAGAACAGTAACTAGCACATAACAGTAACATAATAAATTCTTACTGATTGACAGATATGCTGAATGTGCTGAAGATCTGGACTTTTTCATATTTCATGAGTAACAGTGCCACATAGTCAACCCACTGTTTTATCTTTGGTGATGAAGCTTAAAATTAAAATATAAAAATGTTATTAATATTGTTCCTTTTGTTTTTTAAAGAGTATAACAACCATTCATAAAGTAATAAAAATTAAGTTGGATTTAGAAATACAAAACTATCCATTATAAATTGAAAGAAACTATAACAAACAAATTTATGTTTAATAAATGATAAAATAGACTGAGACATAAAAATAAAATGAACATTTTCTGTCCCTAAATTTTGTACATTCTTTTGCTATAAATATCATTTCATATTTAATATCTTAGAGGAAAAGGACAGCAGCCTATTTCACCACAGAAGCCTGTCTTCACATCTTGTGGGACTGGGGGGGGCGCTATTGAGCAGTTTGAGGCACATTGGGGCCACCTTGTCGTGTAGCCCCAAACTCTGATTTTACAAATGAATATACTAAAAACCTTGCTTCCATTTTCCTGAAAAGGTTGAGTCCATGAAGTGTGAGCTCTTTTATTTATATTCTTCTTCAACATGTTCAGTTGCAGATGAAGAAATAGGTACTCTCTTTTCCAAAGCCAATCCCCCGCCATGTTCTCTCCTCTGTCTCTTCCCTGTTTCTTGATAGCCTCCATTCCTACATTTATTCCCCACTCCTGCCAGACTTTCCAATCTCTTTTCAATATCCTCTCTTCTACCTTCCCTCACTCATTCATTCTTTTAACAAGTATTTATTGTTAGTCAGTGAATAAACATTTATTAAGCACTTACTATATGCTATACAGGCTAACCAGGTGGTTCAAGTTCAAATCTGGCCTCTGATACTGGCAGTGTGACCCTGAGCAAGTCACTTAATCCTGTTTGCCTGAGTTTCCTTATCTGTAAAAGGAGCTAGAGAAGGAAATGACAAACCACTGCAGTATCTTTTGCCAAGAAAACCCTAAATGAGGTCACGAACAGTCATATGTGACCAAAATGACTCAACATCAAATGTGCCAAACATTGTTCCAAGTGCTAGAGATGTATTGAAAGTGTGAGTGGAGAAAAGGGGATGTTGTGAAGGCAGAAACAAGACTGGATATGTGGGGTAAGTGGTTTTGAGGTATTTAGAATTAAATCACAATTGCAAGTTTGAGGGACTGGGAAGAGGGTGCACCTCTTGACAGTAACAGAGAACTTCAAATCACTCCTCTGTTCATAAACTTACTTTCTACCTTGGCTACCTTTTATTTACAGTATTAAGCCTTAAACTATTTTATGTGACTTTCAAAACCCTTTATACTTTTGCCCATCATACCCAATATGAATTCTATATTTAACCAGGTTAGTCCACTTGCCGTACCCTATCTCCCCCCAACCCCAACCCTATATACCATGCTTACTTTCATTTCTTTGCCTTTAGTTATACTGTTTCTACTGTCTGTAGTTCATGCCATCTTCCCTATTTTGTTCACATTTCAAGGCATAGCTCACTTTCATAAATACTTCTCTGACGACTCTGCTCCATAGACCCCTGGAGTCCCACAAGATGTGAAGACAGGCTTCTGTGGTAAAATAGGCTGCTGTCCTTTTCCTCTAAAATATTAAATGTAAAATTATATTTATAGCAAAAAAATGTACAAAATTTAGGGACAGAAAATATTCATTTTATTTTTATGTCTCAGTCTATTTTATTATTTATTAAGCATAAATTTATGTTTATTATAGTTTCTTTCAATTTATAATTGATGGTTTTGTATTTTCTAAATCCAGAATAATTTTATTACTTTATGAATGGTTGTTATACTCTTTAAAAAACAAAAGGAACAATATTAATAACATTTTTATATTTTAATTTTAAGTTTCATCACCAAAGACAAAACAGTGGGTTGACTATGTGGGAATTTAAAGGAATAACAGATAGACTATCCTGGGACTGCATTGTTACTCATGAAATGTGAAAAAGTCCATCTCTTCCCTCCCTGAATTCTTTTTTCACTTAATGTCTGTAAAATCCAATTAGCACCTTCTTACATACAGTACTATTCTCTGATTGTCTCACACCTCAAAATTTAGTGCTTTGTTTTATCAGTATATAAGGCTAATACAAATATAGTTCTGTCTTCTTTCCTCATTGTTTATTGGATCTTATCTCTCCAACCTGCTTGTTAAATAGTTCCTAAGTTACTTGAGAGCTGAAAATATATTTCCTGCTTGTGATACCTAGTACAGTGGTGGGTACAGTGATGGTTCTCAAAAACTCTTTGGCTTGTCAAAGGGTCAAAGATCTCTTGACTCTGGTTTTTCCTGTTCTCCGTGCTGGGGAAACATCATTGTGCAAACATTGACCATTATGTGACCTCTGGATCACAAATAGGGGAATGATGCTTATTAGAAGAATGGGGTGGGGGTGGCTAGGTGACTCAGTGGACCCAGGAGTCAGGAGGACCTGAGATCAAATCTGGCCTCAGACACTTAACACTTACTAGCCATGTGACCCTGGGTAAATCACTTAGCCCCAATTGCCCTGCCTTCCCCACTCCAAAAAAAAAAATAAAAGAAAAGAATGGTTTTTTTTTTTTTCTCAAGAGATAGGGGAAAGAATGTTGGAGCCACAGAAAAATAGTCAAATGCATTTGAATGACAATAATAATAGCTAAAATAAAGCTATTACTATGTGTCTGGTACTGTGCTAATTATTATTTCACTTGATTTATTATTATTATTATTATCTCACTTGATCCTCACAACAACCCTGGGAGGGAGGTGCTGTTATTATCCTCATTTTAAGAAAACTGAGGCAAAAAAGGGGTTGAGTGGCTTGCCCAGGGTCACACAGCTAGTGTTTGAGATTGTATTTGAAATTCAGGTCTTCCTGACTCCAGGCCTGGCACTCTATCCAGTGTGGCCCTTAGACGTGATAAGCAGAAGGAAAGAAATCATTTCCAGGTGAAGCAACTGAAGGTTGTCACTGGCCCCTGTAGTCAGTGCTTGGTGCAACTCCTAAGAAGGTGACCCCAACTCTGAATTCTTATAGTTACCCCTCCTTTTGCCTACTGTGTAAAATACATCCACCTTCCTTACCTCTCGCCCTCTCCCTCGATTGAATTCCTGGCAGAATTCAAAAAGCTGTTCTACATTCCCAGGAGCCATACTTAATGATATAAATAGAGGAAAGAACAGAGGTCATGAGCAGCTGAATTATAGCTGGTTACTTTATTTTCCTTGGAAATCGTAATTCAATAAAAGCAACGGGCTATTTACCGTTCTATTCATTATGATAAGAAAGTAATTCTTTTGGAAACACACAATGCTCTATAATATAATGTTTGGGAATAAATAAGTTTTAAGGCTGAAGATAAAACAAAACAAAAACTTGATGTGCTATCAGAAATCTTCAAAAAATGAATCAGTCTAGAAGAGAAAAAACTAAACCTACGACTTTGTCCTAAAATTGCCTGATGGGATTACATTGTGCTTACAGGTAAAAAAAAAATCAATTCTGCACAACCTCAGTAACTTTTCACACTCTAAGATGTTTAAGTAACGATCAAGAGTTGGTGATGTTTAAATATTAAGGTATTAAAAGTAAACCACATTCAGGACCAGAAAGAAGGAAGAAAAAAGAAAGGAGGGGCGGTTAGGTGGCCCACTGAATAGAGCACCAGCCCTGGAATCAGGAGGACCTAAATTCAAATCCGGCCTCAGACACTTAACACAAAAATTAACCATGTGACATTGGTGAGGGAACAAAAGAAAGGATTGCTGCTAGAGAGAAATGCAGAAGTGATGGGACTATCTACACAGTGTGGAGTCAGGTTTCAGTGGGGGAAAGGGAGGCAGACCTTCCCTCCTCACCCCTGAATCTTTTGATACCAAATGTGGCAGTAGTGAAAAGGCAGAGGTGGAAGGGTAGACCAAATTCTGAGTCCAAATAGAGAAGCTCATGTACCATGCCAAGCTTCTTGACCAAAGCAAAGCTAGAGCCAAGGAGTCGTAAGTTTCACTCACTCCTTGCTCCGTGGTCCTAGCTTTTCCTAAATCATGGTTATAGCATCCTTTTGCTCTTTCATTGAGGACTCCCCACTCCAGAGAGTTTTTATGTAGATTATTATCCATCAATATCTACCACATTAGGAAAAATGCTATCCATCAACAGAGAGAGTACTGATGATCTCTGATTACAAATTGAATTGTAATCTTCTCATTTTATTTTTCTTGCTTTTTTTTGCAATAGGGTTAATACAGAAATATGTTTTGCATGAATTCACATGTATAATTTTATTTTTTTCCAATTACATGTAAAGATAGTTTTCAACATTCATTTTTAGTAAGATTTTGAGTCACAAAATTTTTCTCCTTCCTTCTGTCCTACTCCCCCTCCCCAAGATGACAAGCAGTCTGATATAGGCTGTACATATGCAATCATGTAAACATTTCCACATTAGTCATGTCGTGAAAGAAGAAACAAAAGGGACAAAATAACCACAAAGTACAAAAAACAAACAAAAAAAGTCAAAATACTATGCTTCGATCTACATTCAGACTCCATAGTTCTTTCTCTGGATGTGGATAGCATTTTCCATGGTGAGTCTTTTGGAATTGTTTTGGATCATTGTATTACTAAGAAGAGTTAAGTCAATCATAGTTGATTGTTGCACAATATTGCTGTTACTGTGTAAAATGTTCTCCTGGTTCTGCTCACTTCACTCAGCATCAGTTCATGTAAGTCTTTCCAGGTTTTTCTGAAATCTGTCTGATCCTCTTTTCTTATGGCATAACAGTATTCCATTACATTCATATACCACAACTTGTTCAGCCATTCTGGGGAAAAATCATTGCAGGAAATATCCTTAATAAAGTCCTAATATATAAAAATTGATATGCAAATGTATATGACCTAGATCCATTCTCCAGCAGATAGATTGTTAAAAGGAATGAACAGGCAGTTTACAACAGAAGAAATACAAACTATAAATAATCATATGAAAGAATACTCACTAATTATTAGAGAAATGCAAACCACAAACATCCAGAAAGTTGTTTAACATCCCCACATTCTCAAAGGAGGTTCTTAACCATTAGGCAAATATTTGGATTACATGCTTGAGTAATAGATACTCAGATTTTTTCTTTCTTTCTTCCTTCCTTCCTTCCTTCCTTCCTTCCTTCCTTCCTTCCTTCCTTTCTTTTTTTCTTTCTTTCTTTCTTTTGCTTTTTGGAGGGCAATTGGGGTTAAGTGACTTGCCCAAGGTCACACATCTAATAAGTGTTGAGTGTCTGAGGTCGGATTTGAACTCAGCTCCTCCTGACTTCAGGACTGGTGCTCTATTCACTGTACGACCTAGCTGCCCCAATTTCATAACTTGTTAAGGAGGTGTCATCAATGTAGTAGGCAACTTTTGTATCTTCTATATAGGAGTTTCACAGTTCGGTCCAGGATAGTGTTTGCACATGTTATCTAAAGAATCACTTAAGATTGTGAGCTTTTCATTAGAACATGAGCTCCTTGAGGGCAGCAAATGTGTTTGCCTGTTTTTGTATCCCCAGTGCTTAGAACAGTGCCTGGCACATAGTGGGCATTTAATAAATGTTTATTGACTCACTGAGAGTAGTAATGAAAAGATGAGATTTTGTGTCAAGTTGAAGCTTTGGATTGCTGAAAGTGTTGTAGAATTTTTCAAACACAACCCTATCTGCTCTTTTTCACTAAATTCAGAGCCTAGCCTATAAACTGGGGAGATAGCATGATATAGTAGGAAGAACACTGTCTGGAGTCAGAGGACCTAGAGTTAAATCCTATACCTGGTACCTAACTGTGGGCAAGTCACTTAACCTTAATCTCCTCATCTGTGAGATGAAGGGGTTACAATAGATAGCATTTGAGATGCTTTCCAACCCTAGATAAGTGATCCTATAACTTTTAGGTGAAAGTGCTAAGTTGTGGGACAGCTAGGTGGCATAGTGAATAGACTGCTAGGCTTGGAGTCAGCAAGACTCATCTTCCTGAATTCAAATATGATTTCAGACACTCACAAGCTGTGTGACCCTATCCAAGTCACTTAACCCTGTTTGCCTCAGTTTCTTTATCTATAAAATGAGCTGGAGAAGGAAATAGCAAACCACTACAGTATCTCTGCTAAGGAAACCCAAAATAGTGTCATGAAGAGTCTGACATGACTGAACAAGTGGTAGCTTGTAGTGTCTCCCTCATTGGAAGGCTGTAAACAAAGACTGGAAAACCACTTTTCATGTATGTTGTGGAAGTGTTATTTTTTTAGCTATGGGTTAGACCAGATGATCCATAAGCTTCCTTCCAACTCTGAAATTTTGTGATTCTGTGAGTCACTGTTTCTCTGCAATGCATCCTGAAGACTGTGGATACCATCCCACTCAATAGGATCACAGATCCATTTGAGAATTGAATACTGGGTATATTTTTTGTACCTTTTGTGTGGATATTGTTTCCTTCCCCCCAAAAATGTAAGCTCTTTGAGATCAGGGACTGTTGCATTTTTTTTATCTTTTTATTCCCAGCACTAAGTGCAGTGTCTGACACATAATAATTAGTCAACTAATCAACAAGCATTTACTAAGCTCACTGTACTACACCAGTGACAGGACAAAGGCAAAGGAGTCAAGGATGACAGACTTCAAGTGAACTTGCTGTTGTTTGGGTCAAGACTGTGCAGAGAGAAGAGGAAAACAAGGGGAGAGCTGGTGGACTCAGCAAAGAGAGTGAATTGGAATGAGTAGAAATCACAGTGAGAGCAGGAACTAGGTTTTGAATGAATGAGGTAGAAGGAAAGATGAATTGATAGGAGGTGATGATCAGAAAGGAGTTTGAGAGTTCTGGATTGTGGAGGTAGCATGGTCACAGCTAATAGGATAGAGATAGTGATTGCACCTGGGATTCCATTGGAATAGAGAACTTCCAAATGAGGAAACCTCCTCTACCAGTGCAGGCTGACACCTTGTATGCAATTTACAGTGTCAGAGAGTTTCCTGGGGGCACTGAGAGATTGGTTAAATGGGTTGCCCGGTGCTGCATTGTTACTATGTGTTAGAAACAAGACTTGAACCTAGGTCTGCTAGCACCAAGGCCAGCTCACCCTTTGCCAAACTGCCTCATCCTTTTACATACATACATCTTGAACTCCACACTATCATACCACTTTCCTAGAGGGAAAGAAGTACCTCTCCTCAATATTCCTCATCAGGGTCATCCTCAAATCCCAACTGAGCGTTCGTTTCATTTCTTTTCTTTTTAAATTTGATTTGTTTACTTTTAGATTACAACATTCAGTTTCACAATCCCTTAAGTTCCAAATTTTCTTTCCCTCCCTCTCCTCCCTCCTCATAGCGGCATGCAATCAGATATAGGTTCTACAAATACCTACACATTAAACATTAGTTAAGTTGTAAAGAAGAATTATAACCAATGGAGTGAACAATGAGAAAAATGGAATGAAACAAAACAAAACACAGAAGAGAGAGAGCAAATAGTTTGCTTCAACCTGCATTCAGACTCTGTAGTTCTTTTTCTGGCTGTGGATAGCCCTTTGCATCATGAGGCTTCTGGAATTGTCTTCTAACATTGTTGAAAGGAGCCCAGTCCATCAAAGTTAGTCGTCACAGATACGAAGTGTCTGTAATTGTGTACTATGTTCTCCTGGTTTTGCTCTCCTCTGTGTTCATTTCAATAACCTTCCCTGAGGTTGAGGTAAAGTGCCAATCCGAGATGACTAACTCTCATTATTCTACACCCCACTTCCAGGGTATGGTGCCATTTACAGCATCTGTACCTCTGAAAGTATTGAAACAAAATGAAGAAAAAAGGGAAAGATCGTGTTAGTGCATTGCTTAGTTCTAAGCATTGGCTGGTGTCTTAGGGGACTGATCATTTGGGCAAGGTTTGAGGCTGTGGACAAAGAGAATGAGAAGCAAAACGTTTCCCATGCAACCTGATGGGAAACAAGATGCCATGAGACTTTCTACTTTGGATCAAAGATATTCCTGCTAAGCAATGAATGCTTGAAGAAAGAATGAAATTATAATTTCAGTGGTAGGTCATCAGGACAAAACACCTTTGATCAATGATGTGAACAAGTATGACAGTCCCTGACTTTGAACATCAATATTTAGTACAGTGCCTAGCACATTGTAGGTATTTAATAAATGTTTATTGATCAACTAAAAAGGCCTGAATTATAAGTAAGCCATTCATATAAAGGGCTACTAATGCTTCTGTGCCTCCCAACCCTTCCCAAACTCCATTCCTTTTTCCACACATCTTCCTTACTTCCCATCAGAGTCCTTTCTGCCAGTGCCTTGGAAACTGTAGTGGGAAAAATCCCAGAACTCTTTAGAGAATATCATACTTAGGAAATGAAAAGAGACTGTTGAACAGTCTCTTTTCATTTCCTAAGTATGATATTCTCTAAAGAGTTCTAAAGCAAACTAGCTTTGGGGAGCTGACCCTAGTTTCTCAGGCTGAACTGACTGGACTCCCCAAGAGTATCTTCCTCAACCCTGCTGGAATTTTTTTTCTTTACTTTGGATTGCCCACAACTCCTCCATCTAAAGATTCTTCTGGGTTAATGAGCATGCCCTTCTAAAAGTAGGAATACCTTTGAGAGGGTTCAAAGGTTATCAAGCATTCACTTCTTAGTCTGAGTTAGTTCTGTGTGATTGCTTTGCTCCCAACAACTAGTTGAGATTTAATGAATCAAATGGAAAGGGAAAATTTGATGGGGAAGCCCCAGAAGTGGGTTAGGTCATTTGGGATGGAGTGATTGGAGCACTTTGAGGGAGAGGGAAGGAACAGCTTGAGGAGTGTGCTGCAGTGGGGGCTTGTGGCAGAGGCATAAAAGATCTGGGAGAAAGAGTATCTATTTCGTGGTCGATGATAGGGTGTGAAATGGAGTTTAACTAACTTTGGATCCAAGTAAATCCATCTTGGTTTTAAGAAATTGCAGGACTGCTTGTAGCTTGCTAAGGAAGCAAAATGTATAACAATGCATATCTGTGAAAAATTCCCTGCACTCTGTATCCTATATGAACAGATGTTTGTTAAATATAATCACTTGCTCGTACTATATGTCACGGATACTACTTTAATTATCTGCACTATGTATCACGTACCTCTTTAAAGCAAATGTTTCTTAATTGAGTTTTTCTGTACTCCCATATCCCCTTGCACCCCCATGTATTCTTGTTGCTATAGCCAAGGAAAATAATAAAATCGTTCCTTTTGATTTTGTTGCTTTTCTGTATAAAAGCAATCCCATAGTAAAATCTAATTGAGTTTGTACATAGATATATCTTTCGGTGCATATCCCTTGCATTGTAAGTTAAAAGAAAAAATCTGTTGACCGGTGACTGTGTCTCTTTCTTTCTCTTTCTCTTCTGCCCATCTCCTGCAATGTTTGGCCTTCTTTTCGTGGGATACTGAGCTCCAGCTACTGTAGTCTAGTTTCATTATGTGTTAAATAGAATCATGTGCTCTAGTTTAGGAATTTAACCATCATTTGCAATGTGTTTCTATAAGGAAATGTATTCAAGAGTTTCAAATAATACATTTTCAACTTTACCTCCAAGACATCACTCACGTCCATCTACTTCTTGAGTAACACAGCCAGCACTCTTATTTAAGCCTTCATCGCCTCTTGCCTGCATTATTACAATTACCTACTAATTTGTCTCCCTGCCTCAAATAATATATATATTCTCTCTCTCTCTCTCTCTCTCTCTCTCTCTCTCTCTCTCCTCTTTCTCTCTTCTCTCTCTCTCCTCTTTCTCATTTGTTCTCTTCTTTCTCTCTCTTCTCTTTCTCCTCTTTCTCATTTGTTCTATTCTCTCTCTCTCCTCTTTTCTCTCTCTCTCCCTCTCCCTCTCTCCCTCTTTCCCTCCCTCTCTTCTCTCTCTCTCTCTTCTCTCTCTCCTCTTTTCTCTCTCTCTCCCCCTCTCTCCCTCCCCCCTCTTTCCCTCTCCCTCTCTCCCTCTCTC